>JAAAXO010000018.1:4690-54380 GCA_011799875.1 Thinopyrum elongatum
TAATCCTTCACGGGATGCGTCACAATAGATCACAAAGTCTTTGCGAGAATCTGGAGGAGCAAGTACTGGGGTATTGTAACGGATTGACATCTGCCCCAGTGGATAAAGAATGTATTCTGGATGTATCCCTGCTCGAACAGCTGGTAGCTGCGTCGCAGGGTGTGGTGGAAACAAACGATCCATCTGAAACAGAGGAAACTCATGATTGTCAAAAGACAAGGAGAAGTATAACCGATCTCGGAGAGAAAGGTTAAACAAAACAATGGAAAGGAAAATGATTATCAGACTAATCAGATCAATGTCAGGGAAATCGCACATATATCCAGCTCTCCGGGTGGACGAGAATTACGAGATCCTAAGTGTCGGCATTAGTAAACTTTAGTTAACCCGAAAGGAAGAGAGGTCAGAGTCCCAGAGTAAAGATGAGGAATAAAAGATCCTAATACCACCCAATTGGCGACGTGGGCCCGTAAGCCACACAGCCAAGTTAGTAAAACAGTTTTCCGGTTTCTAGACTCAACTTCGGCCAAGGAGTTGGAAAGGGGATTCCTACAGGCAGTCGGCTCTGATACCAACTTGTGACGCCCCCGGCCCGATCGTGCACTAATCATACACGCAAATGCACACGATCAAGCCTAGGGACTCACGGGCAGATATCACAACACAACTCTAAAACATAAATAAAGTCATACAAGCTTTATATTACAAGCCAGGGGCCTCGAGGGCTCGAATACATAAGCTTGCGAGCAAGCGTCAGCGGAAGCATCAGATATCTGAGTACAGATATGAAATAGAAACAGAAAGGCCTTTAGGAAGGCGGGGCAAAAGAAAACACTACGATCGAAAGGCACAAGGCCTCCTGCCTGGGACCCTCCGATCCTACTCCTGGTCGTCAGTCAACTCGTAGTAGTATCCATCCTCTGGGTAGTAGTAGTAACGATCGTCGGGGCATCTGTCTCAGTGGGCTCCGTCCTCTGGTCACGTCAAACTGATATGGGGAGAAAAAGGAAAACAAAGCAACCGTGAGTACTCTGAAGTACTCAGCAAGCAAGGATCTACACTATATATGCAACATTTTCAAAGGGAGGCTGTATATGTGGACTGGGCTGCAGAAATGCCAGAATAGAGAGAAGGCCTAGTCCTATCGAAGACTAGCATCTTCAGCGGTCTTGCAGCAGTAGAAGAGAGTAGAACATTACAATATAATGTAGTAGTAATAATATCAACCTCACCCAGAGATCCTTTCTCGACTCCCTGCGAGAAAGCAATCCCAGAGCCATACATTCATCAACCTCGTCCTGAGATCCCTTCTCGACTCCCTGCGAGAAGCAATCCCAGAGCCATATATACAGGTCTCATCACAGGTATCCAGTTCTAAATTGTATCAATCAGGATACAACTCCGAGTGTCCTTTACCGTAGGACCGGCTATCGATAGAAGTGTTCTTCCCTGCAGGGGTGCACCAACTTACCCAACACGCTCGATTAACTCCGGCCGGACACACTTTCTAGGGTCATGCCCGGCCTCGGCCAAACGACACATCGCAACCCTACCTACAACCCCGCAGAGAGGTCCCCGCCGGTCTACATCCTAAGCGCAAGGGGGTCTTGGCCATCGCCCCTCGCCCTCCGGGTCGTTGCGTACATGGCCCAGATCCAAGCACCACCGAAATGGCGCCAATCACTCCATGCCGCACTGCTGAACTGGACGTCTGACAGAGCTTTCGGCTGATGCATACGATGCAGAACGCCCATACTATGCCCACGTGATGGTTAGTGCTATCAGACCAGAGGTCTGCTCGGATCAAATATCCAAATCGTTAGGACTAGGGCTTGCGGTAACGAGCAGAGACTCACGAAAGATGTGACCCCGTCGCCCCGTCTCGAGGACTTGCGGCAAGGGTTAAGAATGCCCGGCCGCGCCTCGTATTCACCACTCGGGCACCACACTGGCAACCCGCCTTCACATCACACGCGGGTACCCCTCAGGGTCGACCCGCCTTTCCATGTAACATTGTAAGGTCCAAGTATCCGTGTGTCCGTAACATCAGGGAATCCGAGGTATCACCCTCATTGAATTCCCACTCGATGTATCCGTCAAGGTGAACTAGGAGGAATCACCCTCACTGGGTCCACACTTGAGGTGTTGTACGACAGCGTCGTTATCGGAAGCGGTGAAGGAGGAATCACCCTCGATGACCACGACCGAATAGCTACTCTACAGAGTTAACATCAGAAGTGCTACAAGAGGATTCACCCTCGGCACTCGATAGTAACGCTGCAGTGTCGTTACAACTAAAGGGGGGTGATGTGCGGTGTCGGGTCCTGGTCTTCAATCCCATTGATCGGGTCTTCTGACGATCCAGCGCGGCAGTCGGGATAAGTGGGGTCACTGATAGGTCTCTACCCAACCTAGACTAAACAGTTTAGGATATGTAGGTAATTATTAACAGTAGGTTACAATGAACAGGCTATGCATCAGAATAGGTAAAGCAGCAGCAGCAGTAATTCTAATGCAAGCATGAGAAATTTAGAATGGGCGATATCGGTATGCTCAAGGGAGGGGCTTGCCTGGTTGCTCTGGCAAGAGAGAGGGATCGTCAACGGTGGCGTCGGGCTCCTGAGTTGCGTCGGTCTCGGGGACGACGTCGGTGTCAGGGTCTACCGAGAGAGAAGAGGGGGAGGAAACAGTATAAATATAGAGCAAACTGGAGCAACACAAGGTACGACATGATAATACGCAGTGCCGGGTGTATCCTAACGTATGGTTGCACGTCACCGAGGAAGGAGGAATCCATCCGGGAATGTTTTCCCGGTTCCGGACATTTGTCAGACAGATGACCGGAGGGGAACGGTTGCATGTTCGGATAGTTAGGGACGCGTGACGGACAAACGAAGCGCGTATTCGAATTCGTCTCGTCGTTCTGAGCAACTCTCATGTACAAAGTTTTTCCATTGGAGTTACGGATTAAAAGATATGATTTTCTAAAGTTTTTATTAATTTTAAATTTCTGGAATTTAATTAATTATTACAATTAAACATTATCCGAAACAGTGTCTTGCCTGCCGTCAGCATGACGTCAGCATGACGTCAGGACCTAGTGGGTCCCACTTGGTCATAGACTGTTATGTTAATTAGTGATTAACTAATCAATTACTGTTTAATTTATACGTGAACTCACTTATTTAAATTAACCTAATCAGGATTAATTAACTTAATTAATTTACCTATTTTATTATTTAATTAATTAAATATTTAATAATTATTTTATTTTTTTTTTCATTTTTTTTTTAAACGTTTTTTGGGCTGGGTCCCCGTCCTGTCCGGCGGCACATGGGGGGCAAGGGCCACCGCTCAGCGCACAGGGGGCCGCCGGGGGGGGTGCGTGCGCGCAGCGCTGGGGGGGTGCGGGCGCTTGCCGGCGGGCTAGCAGGGGGCAGCCCAACGCGGCGCTGGCAGGGCGCGTGGCGTGCACCAAGACGCGGGCTAGCCGGACGGCGATAGCGCGAGCGCGCGCAGTGCGGCGGTCTCGCGGGGCCAGCGGGCACGCGCGCGGGGCGACGGCTGCGGCCAGGATGGGAGGCGCACACGCCCAGGAGCGGTGGCAGGGCCCCGACGGCTCTCGACAATGGGGAACGACGGGTGAGCGCGACGCGGTGAGCCTTAGTCGGCTCGCGATGCGCGAGCGTCGAGCGCGTGTTGGGAAGAGAGACGAGAAGAGAGGGTGTCGCAGGCGGCCGGAGGCCGGAGGGCTTCACAATCGAAGGGGGGGGGAAGAGGCTGGCTGGCGACGGTGTGGTCTGTGGTAAGGGTGAGGAGGCGAAGGGTCGACGGAGAAGGCCGAACGTGCGACTGCCTACGAGGCGACACGACGACGGTGTTCGGCGCTCGAAGGACGCGGCGTCTGTGGCGACGCGGCCCCGATCCAACCTGTAATCGGGAGGGGGGGGACACACAGGACGGTGAGGTTGGCCTCGACGAAGGAGCGCACGGCGTGGCGAGCGGGGACGAAGCGCGGCGGCGGTTAGCGACGGCGTCGCGCGGGAGCGAGGCGGGACGGGGCGCGTCGGTGCGGTAGCTCCGATCCCGATCCAGTTTGTGGATCGGGGAAAGGGAGTAGGGTGGGGGAGTGGGGGTGGTTAGGGTTTGGGGTGGACCCAGGGGGGTTTAAAAAGGGGGGGGGTGGCGGCTGGCCGCCTGGTGGAGTGGCCTGGTGGCCAGCTGGGAGCCACGTCAGTCCCAGTTGGTCGGGGTGAGGGGTGGGGGGGGGCTTTTCCTTCTTTTGTATCTTTTTTCTTTTTATAAATTCCATTATACCTCGGTTTAGTTAATAGTTAAGGCCCCAAACCAGAATTTTTTCTAAAAAGGGAGACCTAGTTCCATAATACAGGCTTTATTTCTAACAGACCTTAAAATTATTTGGGCAAAACATCCTTTGTCATACTTAATTAGATTTTCATAAATGGTGCATCAAATATTGTTTTTAGTCGCTGTTTGATAGATTCTTTGAGTCACTACCCACCTCCATGATGTTTGCGTTTCAATTTTAGATTGTCTCTGATTTATTTTGCTATTTAATGAACCTTTTAGTGTTTCTTCTATTGTTTGGACAACTTTTATTTTTCCACTTAATTTAATTTGAATTTGAGGTAGAATTGAAGATGCCTTATGATCAATAATGATGTATCACATGCCTACTTGTTTTAAACATGATGACATGCATAATCAAAATGAGGTGATTACCGGTAGATTAACCACTGGGGTGTTACAGCCCGGCCGGCCTTCTCTCTCACGACGCCATCGCCGCCTGCCTGCCCACCGCCGCCGGCCGGCTACACATCCTCTTGCCACTCTTTCACCCCGCGTGTGCCTCACCGCGCCCCACGTTCGCCTACGCCACCATTCTGCAACAAAGGGGTCTCACCTCTCAACGCGTTGGACGAGCCGTCGCGCATCGTCTCCGTCCCGGACGGGGCCTCCCCCTGCCTTCCGACGGCCGTCGGCCCCGAGCCCCGCTGCCCGGCCCTACACAAAGCGCCGGTGAGGGCCTCGGCCCTCGGCCTCCCTCCCATTGTTGCGCTGCACCCCCACCCGCGCCCTCGGCCGCTCGCCCAGCATCTGCCCTCCGTCCGCGCTCCCCTCCCCTCTTCCCTTCCCTCACCCTCCTTCTCTCTTCTCTCTCCTTCGTTCCTTCTCTCTCATTCCCCTTCTCCCCCTCTTCCTCTCCCCATCTCCTCTTCTCCCCATCTCTCTCTCTGAGTTCCGCTCCTCCCTCCTTCTCTCCTCCCTTTCTCCTTTTTCCCGCTTACCGTCGGCCCCCGCCTCCCACTCCCCCCCCCTCTCCCGCTTGCTCTCTCTTCTTCCGCGTCACCCCTCCCCTGAGTCCTTCCCCTCTCTTCTCGCCATCTACTTCTAGGCGTCGTCCCATTTGAGTGAATAGCGATTCCTCCGTCTTCCTTCCTCCCAGTTCTCTCGTGTCAAACTTTCTCTTTCTGTTCCGCGGGAGGCTCGCCGATTCGGCGTATGCCGCGGTCTCGCGATCTCCTCTTCTGTGTGTTAGGATCCTCTCTTCCGTCCTTTTCTTTCTCCCTCTCGCCTTTCGCTTCTGTTCGAGGGGCGCTCCTGGGGATCCAGTGTTCGCTCCGCTCGGGACTTCTTCTTTCCTCGGCCTCGCGCCGTGCGAGGTTGTGGTTTTTTGTCTCGTTTGGGTCCCGTGCTCTTCTCCCGTGGTCTCCTATCGGCCCGTTCTCCGCCTCACCCGCTGGCCGCACCCGTGCGCCCGTATGCGCACCGGACAGTCCGGTGCCCAAACGGGCACAACCCAGGACATGTCCGCCGTTGCCACTGACCGGGGGCCCTGCCCCCCTGAGGCTCATGACGATGGGCCAGCCCTAAAAACGAAATTAAAAGAAAATGCTAATAAAATAAAAAGATAATAATTAAAATAATAAAAAGTAATTAATTAATTAATAATTACTTAGTTAATAATTAAGTTAATTAATCCTGATTAGGTTAATCTAATTAGTAGTTAGTGTTATTAAACAGTAAATTAATTAGTTAACCTAATTAGCCTAATGTGAGTAGACAGTGGGACCCACTGGTCCTGACGTCATGCTACGTCATTCTGAAGTCACAGCAAGACACTGTTTCGGATAATGTTAATTTAAATAATTAATTAAATTCCAGAAATTAATAAACTTTTAGAAAATTCATATAAAATAATCCGTAGCTCAGATGAAAATACTTTGTACATGAAAGTTGCTCAGCAACGACGAGACGAATCTGAATACGCGGTCCGTTCGTCCGTCACGCGTCCCTAACAACATCCGAACTTGCAACCGTTCCCCTCTTATGCTCTGTCCGATAATTCCAAAGACCCGGGAAATATCGTCAGTAATTCTCCCGCTCCGTTGTTACGTTGTGATGGCTGCGTTAGACTAACCCTAGCACCCGTGTATCGTATTTGTCATCCTCATGTTTTGCTATATATTTATATGTTTCCTCCCCCTCTTCTCTCTCGATAGCCCCCGAACACCTGACGTCGTCCCCCGAGACCGACGCAGCTACCGCTCCGGATCCCGAAGACACCATAAAGACGACCTTGCCCTTAGCCGCCGAGCAACCAGGCAAGCCCCTCCCTTGAGCATACCGATATTCGCCATTCTCAATTTCTCATGCTTGCATTAGAATTACTGCCGCGCTGCTGGCTACCTATTCTGATGCATAGCTGTTCATTGTAAACCTGCTGTTGAATAATACCTGCATATTCCTAAACGTTTAGTCTAGGCAGGGATAGAGAACCTATTCAGGGCTGACCCCACTTATCCTCCGCGCCGGCGCTGGAATCGTCAGAAGACCCGATCAATGGGATTGAAGACCAGGACCCGACACCGCACATCACCCCCCCCTTAGTTGTACACACACTGCAGCGTTACTATCGAGTGCGAGGGTGAAAACCTCTATGTAGCACTTCTGATGTTTAACTCTGTAGAGTAGCTATTCGGAATCATGGTACATCGAGGGTGTGTATTCCTCCTTCACCCGCTTCCGATAAACGACCGCTGTCGTACAACACCTCAAGTGTGGACCCAGTGAGGGTGATTCCTCCTAGTTCACCTTGACGGATACATCGAGTGGGATTCAACGCAGGGTGATACCTCGACGATCTTCCGATTGGACACACGGATACTTGGACTTTACATGTTACTTGGAAAGGCGGGTCGACCCTGAGGGGTACCCGCTGTGACTGATTGAAGGCGGGTTGCCAGTTGTGGTGCCCGAGTGGTGAATACGAGTGCGCGGTCCGGGCATTCTTAACCCTTGGCCCGCAGTCCTCGAGACGGGGCGACGGGGTCACATCTTTCGTGAGTCTCTGCTCGTTACGCTGCAAGCCCCTGGTCCTAGCGATTTGGATATTTGATACGAGCAGGCCTCTGGTCTGATAGCACTAACCTCTCACTGGCATAGTATGGGCGTTCTGCCATCGTATGCATCAGCCGAAAGCTCTGTCAGACGTCCAGTTCAGCCTCGTGGGGGCCGGGCCAGTACCATCAGCACTGAGGTGGTGCTCCTCCGCGACCTGCACACACCCCCGGAGTGCACATGCGAAGGCCCATGACCCCTGAGCGCTTAGGATATAGACCGACGGGGACCGTCTCTGCTAGATGTCTGTAGGTAGGGTTGCGAGAGTCATTGGTAGTTGGCCGAGAGCGGGCAGACCAGCGAACAGTGTGTCCGGTCGAATTAAATCGAGCAGTGTTGGTAAGTTCGGTGCACCCCTGCAGGGAAGAACACTTCTATCGATACACGCCTATGGTAAAGGCCACTCGGGTTGTATCCTGATTGATACAATTTAGAATGGAATACCTGTGATAGCAGACCTGTATATAGGAGCTCTCGGGAGTGCTTCTCGAATAGGAGAGTCGAGAATGGTGATTCACTCACAGGACGAAGGTTGATGAATGTATGGCTCTGGGAGTTGCTTTCTCGCAGGGAGTTCAAGAAAGGATTCTGGGTGAGGTGATATTATTACTGCTACAAAATATGGTATTGTTCTACGTCTCTTACATACTTACTCCCCTGGCAAGACCGCCTGAAGATGTCTAGTCTTCGATAGGACTAGGCCTTCTCTGATATTCTGGCATTCTAGCAGCCCCAAGTCCACATAATTACGCCCTCCCCTTGATAATGTTGCAATGTAGTGTAGATCCTTTGTTGCTGACGTACTCTTCTGAGTACTTCGGTTGCTGTGTTTTCCTTTTTCCTTTCAACCCCCATATCAGTTTGACGTGAGACCCAGAGGACGGAGCCCCCCTGCAGACAATGCCCCACGATCGGCTACTACTACTACCTCAGGAGATGGATTACTACTACGATGACTGACGACCAGAGCATTAGGATCGGAGGGTTCCCAAGGCAGCAGGCCTTCGCCTTTCGATGCTAGTGTTTTTATTTTGCCCCAGCCTTCTAAAGGGCCTTGACTGTTTCTATTTCATATCTGTACTCAGTATATCTGATGCTTCCCAATGACGCTTTTCGCAAGCTTGTATTCGAGCCCCTCGAGTCCCTGGCTTGTATAACCAAGTTTGTATGACTTATTAGTGTTTGAGTTGTGTTGTGATATCTTCCCGTTGTCCTTAGGCTTGATATCGTGTATGCATGTTGCGATGTATGAATTGTTGCAACGATCGGGACGGGAGGCGTCCACACAACCTCTCTGCCCCCGACCATCGCCGCGCTGCAGACCACGCGCCCTGGCGCGCGCCGCCATACCGCTCACCGTAGGCTCACCACGCCCGGCTCCCTCTCAGCAACGCACGCCCGTCCTTCCCCTCACCGCCCTGCATTCTTCCCTCCCCCCCCTTTGCTCTGACTTCCATCTGCGCTTACGGCGCCTCGCCGCGGTCCCCCCCATGCTCCTCGCTGCTAGCCGCTGACTGCACTCTTAGCGGCCCAGCCTCCCTCGCTACTCTTCCGTCGAGCCGCTGCTATCGCGTCCCACCTCCCCCTCCCCGTGTTTCCCTGTCCTCTACGCCTTCTGGCAATCTCCTCCCCCTTCTAGGCCCTTCGACCTCTCGCTCGTCCACCCCGCTATCCTCCCTTCGCCTTCGCTCGTCTCCGTCCTGCGCTCTCGACACTCGCCTCTGGAGCCCATCCGCGCACGGCGGCGCACCCTTCCCCCTCCTCCTTCCTTTATGCTCTTCTGCCCTCGGCTTCTCGGCTTGCGTATCCCCTTCCTGCTTTCCCGCATACCCGTGGACGTTCGTCTCCGCCGTCGCTCACGCCGCCACTTGTGGCCTGCATGAGCCACTGACGAGTGGGCCCCGCCCCTCTGTGTCCTATGGCATATGGCCCCACGCCAAAAACATTTAAAATAAAATAAAAAGATAAAATAAAAATAATAATTAATTAGCTATTCTAATGAACCCTGATTAAACTAATCAATTAATTAATTGTTTAATCAAATTGTTAATTAGTTTGTAATTATAACCTAATTAACACTAACAGCCCTATGACACAGGTGGGACCTCACCCGACAAGGTTCCTGCTAGACAGTCAGATGATGTCATGCTGATTATCATCGCAGCACTGTTTCGGATAATGTGTAATTAATAATTAATTAAAAACTCCAGCACAATTAATAAAAAACTTTAGAAAATCATAATTAAATAAACGCGTACTCCCGAGAAAATACGTTAGACCATGAAACTTGCTCAGAATATTTGATACAAACCCGAATACGTCCTCCGTATTCCCGTCAAACGCCCTGTAGCTATACACGTTGAACATTTATCTGACGCGATTTTGATAATGAATAGTGCCCCACTTTATTCATAATCCAATATAAATCCTAAATTAACTAAATCATTAGTTAGGCATTATTAACATCCCCGACATCTTCATTTAGGCATGTCATACATGGGTTGTTTGCATTATTGCCGTGAATTTATTGTTTCTCTCCCCCTCCTTCTCCCCTTCTCGATAGATCCGCCCGAGAACCGACGTCGCTGCTTACTAGAGTACGACTAGGCACAGATGAGCAGCCCGTTGACGACCTCCCCCTCTTGACCAGATCCACCCAGGCAAGCCACCGCCCCCCCCCTTGAGCATCCAGAATATCGCCCATTCCATTTCTCCTGCTTGCATTAGATTTTTGCACTTGTTTAATTACGAAAGGACGTATGCTCCTATTCTGATGCATAGCCTGCTGGATGCCCGAGTGGTGAAACGAGGCGGGGCGCGTCAGGGATTCTAACCTTGACCGCAAGTCCCGAGACGGGGCGACGGGGTCCACATCTTTCGTGAGTCTCTGCTCGTTACCGCAAGCCCTCTGTCCTAGCGATTTGGATATTTGATCCGAGCAGCCTCTGGTCTGATAGCACTAACCTTCACGTGGCATGTATGGGGCGTTCTGCATCGTATGCATCAGCCGAAAGCTCTGTCAGACGTCCAGTTCAGCTCGTGGCCGGGCCGGGCCAGTACCATCCAGCACTGAGGTGGTGCTCGTCCCGACCTGCACCAGACCGGAGTGCACAGGGCGAAGGCCATGACCCCTGAGCGCTTAGGATATAGACCGACGGGGGACCTCTCTGCTGAGTTGTAGGTAGGGTTGCGATGTGTCGTTTGGCCGAGGCGGGCATGACCCAGGAAAGTGTGTCCGGTCGAGTTAATCGAGCGTGTTGGTAGGTAGTTGGTGCACCCCTGCGGGAAGAACACTTCTATCGATAGCCGGTCCTATGGTAAAGGCACTCGGAGTTGTATCCTGATGATACCATTTAGAACTGGATCCTGTGATGAACCTGTTATATGGCTCTGGGATTGCTTCTCGCAGGGAGTCGCGGGGATCTCAGGACGAGGTTGATGAATGTATGGCTCTGGGATTGCTTCCGCAGGGAGTCAAGAAAGGATCTCTGGGTGAGGTTGAATTATTATGCTACAATATATGTTATTGTTACTACTCTCTCTACTACTGCAAGACCGTCTGAAGATGCTAGTCTTCGATAGGACTAGGCCTTCTCTCTATTCTGGCATTTCTGCAGCCCAGTCCACATATACAGCCTCCCCTTGATAATGTTGCATATGTGTGTAGATCCTTGCTTGCTGAGTACTTTGAGTACTCACCGGTGTGTTGTGTTTTCCTTTTTCTCCCCATATCAGTTTGACGTGACCAGAGGACGGAGCCCCCTGGACAGATGCCCGACGATCGCTACTACTACTACCAGAGGATGGATACTACTACGAGTTGACTGACGACCAGCAGTAGGATCGGAGGCCCAGGAGCAGGCCTTCGCCTTTCGATCGTAGTGTTTTATTTTGCCCCGCCTTTCTAAAGGCCTCTGTTTCTATTTCATATCTGTTACGATATCTGATGCTTCGCTGACGCTTGTTCGCAAGCTTATGTATTCGACCCTCGAGGCCCTGGCTTGTAATATAAGCTTGTATGACTTTATTATGTTTTAGAGTTGTGTTGTGATTATCTTCCCGTGAGTCCTTAGGCTTGATCGTGTGCATTTGCGTGTATGATTAGTGCACGATCGGGCCGGGGGCGTCAACACCCTCTCTGCTCCCGCACCTGCCGCGCGCACCAAGCGCCCCGGCGCGCCGCCACGTCCTGGCCACGCTCACCACGCCCGGTCCCCTGCTCCTCGCCCGCTCGTGTTCCCTCACCCGCGCTTCTCCTCCCCCCTCGTGCTCTGCTGCCGATGCTGCTACGGCGCTGCCGCCGCCCCCCAGCTCCTCGCTGCTGCCCGCTGCGGCCCTCTTAGGCCTCGCCTCCCCTCGACTACTGCTTCGGCGGAGCCGCGGTGCGCCCACCCCGCCCTCCGCGCTGTTCCGTTCGCACGCCGAAGCCTCGCACCGCGGCCCGCTCTGCGTCCACCGTCATCGCGCCGGGCTCGCCAGCTCCATGCGCCGCCGCGCCTCTGGAGCTCCGCGCTGCCCGCACCCTTCACCCCGCCGCCTCCTTGGCCTTGGCCGCCGCGTCCCGGCGTGCGCCGGCGTGCCCAGCATCCGGGACGCGCCCGCTCGGGCTGCGCAAAACATCATTTCATACTTAAATTAGATTTAATAAATGGTCATTAAATATTGTTTTTAGTCGCTGTTTGAAGATGTTTGAGTCACTTACCCAACTCCAATGATGTTGGTTTCAATTTTAGAATTGTCTCTGATTTATTTGCTATTTAATGAACAATTTAGTTTCTATGTTGGACAACTTTTATTTTCCACTTTAATTTAATTTGAATTTGAGTTAGAAGTTGAAATGCATTATGATGCAAATGATGATCATGCACTGTTAAACATGATGACATGGCATAATCAAAAGGGTGATTACTGTAGTTAACCACTGGGGGTGTTACAGCCGGCCGGCCTTCTCCGACGCCATCGCCGGCCTGCCTGCCCCGCCGCCGGCCGGCTCCTCCTCCTTGCCACGCTCGCAGCCCCGCGCCTCACCGCGCCCTCGGCGCCCGACGCCACCTCGCCGCGCGTGGACGCCGTCGCCACCTCGTCTCCGTCGCCGGACGGCCTCCCCGCCTCCGACGCCGTCGGCCCCGAGCCCCGCTGCCCGTGCCCTACAACGCCGGTGAGGCCTCGGCCTCGGCCTCCCTCCCTTGTGCGCGCACCCCACCCCGCGCCCCGGCCGCGCCCGCATCGCCCTCGTCGCGCTCCGCCCGCGTCCCTGCCTCACCGCGCATGCGCGCTCGCCCGCGCCTGCTCGCGCATGCACAGGCGCCCACGCTGCCGCTCCCATCGCCGTCGCCGCGCTCCTGCCGCCGCCTCTGCTCGCCTCCCCTTGCGCCTTGGTCACCGGCCGCCACCCGCGCCCACCACGCGCCCGGGCTCGCGCGCGACCACGCCCAGGCCGGCCCCGCTCGTCGCCTCTGCCCACGCCCGCTGCTGCAGCCGCGCGCGCAGCTCTGCTGCCCCGGCTCCACCGCGCCGCTGCTCGCCGTCCGACGGGCCACCGCGCCCGGCCGCCCCTGCCCCGCCCGCGCTCGCCTCCCGCCCGCGCGCGGCCCCGCTCACGCCGGCGCCCGTCTCCGCCTCACCCGCTGGCCGCACCCGTGCGCCCGTATGCGCACCGGACATGTCCGGTGCCCAAACGGGCACAACCCGGACATGTCCGGCCGTGCCACTGACCGGTGGGCCCTGCCCCCCCTGAGGCAATGACAGATGGGGCCCAGCCCCTAAAAACGAATTAAAAGAAAATGTAATAAAATAAAAAGAAATAATAATTAAAATAAATAAAAGTAATTAATTAATTAAATAATTAATTAGTTAATTAATTAAGTTAATTAATCCTGATTAGGTTAATCTAATTAAGTAGTTAGTGTTAATTAAACAGTAAATTAATTAGTTAACCTAATTAGCCTAATGTGAGTATGACAGGTGGGACCCACTGGTCCTGACGTCATGCTGACGTCATGCTGACGTCAGCAAGACACTGTTTCGGATAATGTTAATTTAAATAATTAATTAAATTCCAGAAATTAATAAAAACTTTAGAAAATCATATAAAATAATCCGTAGCTCAGATGAAAATACTTTGTACATGAAAGTTGCTCAGAACGACGAGACGAATCTGAATACGCGGTCCGTTCGTCCGTCACGCGTCCCTAACTATCCGAACTTGCAACCGTTCCCCTCTTATGCTCTGTCCGATAATTCCAAAGACCCGGGAAATATCGTCAGATATTCTCCCGCTCCGTCTGTTACGTGTGATGCTGCGTTAGACTACCCCTAGCACCGTGTATCGTATTTGTCATCCTCATGTTTGCTATATATTTATACTGTTTCCTCCCCCTCTTCTCTCTCGATAGCCCCCGACCCTGACGTCGTCCCCGAGACCGACGCAGCTCCGGATCCCGAAGACACCATAGACGACCTTGCCCTTGCCGCCGAGCAACCAGGCAAGCCCCTCCCTTGAGCATACCGATATCGCCATTCTAATTTCTCATGCTTGCATTAGAATTACTGCCGCTGCTGCTTTACCTATTCTGATGCATAGCCTGTTCATTGTAACCTGCTGTTGATAATTACCTGCATATCCTAAACTGTTTAGTCTAGGCTGGGTAGAGACCTATCAGTGACCCCACTTATCCCGACTGCCGCGCTGGATCGTCAGAAGACCCGATCAATGGGATTGAAGACCAGGACCCGACACCGCACATCACCCCCCCCCTTAGTTGTAACGACACTGCAGCGTTACTATCGAGTGCCGAGGGTGAAACCTCTTGTAGCACTTCTGATGTTAACTCTGTAGAGTAGCTATTCGGTCATGGTCATCGAGGGTGATTCCTCCTTCACCGCTTCCGATAACGACGCTGTCGTACAACACCTCAAGTGTGGACCCAGTGAGGGTGATTCCTCCTAGTTCACCTTGACGGATACATCGAGTGGGAATTCAACGAGGGTGATACCTCGGATTCCCTGATGTTATGGACACACGGATACTTGGACTTTACAATGTTACTTGGAAAGGCGGGTCGACCCTGAGGGGTACCCGCGTGTGATGTGAAGGCGGGTTGCCAGTGTGGTGCCCGAGTGGTGAATACGAGGCGCGGCCGGGCATTCTTAACCCTTGCCGCAAGTCCTCGAGACGGGGCGACGGGGTCACATCTTTCGTGAGTCTCTGCTCGTTACCGCAAGCCCCTGGTCCTAGCGATTTGGATATTTGATCCGAGCAGGCCTCTGGTCTGATAGCACTAACCTTCACGTGGGCATAGTATGGGCGTTCTGCATCGTATGCATCAGCCGAAAGCTCTGTCAGACGTCCAGTTCAGCCTCGTGGCCGGGCCGGGCCAGTACCATCCAGCACTGAGGTGGTGCTCGTCCCGACCCTGCACACACCGACCCGGAGTGCACAGGGCGAAGGCCCATGACCCCTGAGCGCTTAGGATATAGACCGACGGGGACCTCTCTGCTGAGCTGTAGGTAGGGTTGCGATGTGTCGTTTGGCCGAGGCCGGGCATGACCCAGGAAAGTGTGTCCGGTCGAAGTTAATCGAGCGTGTTGGGTAAGTTGGTGCACCCCTGCAGGGAAGAACACTTCTATCGATAGCCGGTCCTATGGTAAAGGACACTCGGAGTTGTATCCTGATTGATACAATTTAGAACTGGATACCTGTGATGAGACCTGTATATATGGCTCTGGGATTGCTTCTCGCAGGGAGTCGAGAAGGGATCTCAGGACGAGGTTGATGAATGTATGGCTCTGGGATTGCTTTCTCGCAGGGAGTCAAGAAAGGATCTCTGGGTGAGGTTGATATTATTACTGCTACAATATATGGTATTGTTCTACTCTCTTCTACTACTGCAAGACCGCTGAAGATGCTAGTCTTCGATAGGACTAGGCCTTCTCTCTATTCTGGCATTTCTGCAGCCCAGTCCACATATACAGCCTCCCCTTGATAATGTTGCATATGTAGTGTAGATCCTTGCTTGCTGAGTACTTCTGAGTACTCACGGTTGCTGTGTTTTCCTTTTTCTCCCCATATCAGTTTGACGTGACCAGAGGACGGAGCCCCCTGAGACAGATGCCCCGACGATCGCTACTACTACTACCCAGAGGATGGATACTACTACGAGTTGACTGACGACCAGCAGTAGGATCGGAGGGTCCCAGGCAGCAGGCCTTCGCCTTTCGATCGTAGTGTTTTATTTTGCCCCGCCTTTCTAAAGGCCTTTCTGTTTCTATTTCATATCTGTACTCAGATATCTGATGCTTCCGCTGACGCTTGTTCGCAAGCTTATGTATTCGAGCCCTCGAGGCCCTGGCTTGTAATATAAAGCTTGTATGACTTTATTTATGTTTTAGAGTTGTGTTGTGATATCTTCCCGTGAGTCCTTAGGCTTGATCGTGTGCATTTGCGTGTATGATTAGTGCACGATCGGGCCGGGGGCGTCACACCCTCTCTGCTCCCGCACCTCGCCGCGCGCACCACGCGCCCCGCGCGCGCCGCCACGTCCTGGCCACGCTCACCACGCCCGGCCCCTGCTCCTCGCCCCGCTCCGGTTCCCCTCACCCCGCGCTTCTCCTCCCCCCGGTGCTCTGCTGCCGCTGCTGCTACGGCGCCTCGCCGCGCCCCCCCATGCTCCTCGCTGCTGCCGCTGCTGCCCTCTTAGGCCTCGCCTCCCTCGCTACTGCTCGTCGGAGCCGCCGCGTCGCGCCACCCCGCCTCCCGCGCTGTCCCGTTCGCCACGCCCGAGCCTCGCACCGCGGCCCCGCCTCTGCGTCCACCGCATCGCGCCCGGGCTCGCCAGCTCCATGCGCGCCCGCGCCTCTGGAGCTCCGCGCTCGCCCGCACCCTTCACCCCGCCGCCTCCCTTGGCCTTGGCCGCCGGCGCCGGCGTGCGCCGGGCGTGCCCAGCATCCCGGGGACGCGCCCGCTCGGGCTGCGCCCACGCCCGCCCCGTGTGGCTGCATGGGCCACTGACGAGTGGGCCCCGCCCCTCTGTGCCTATGGCATATGGGCCCCGCCCAAAAACATTTAAAATAAAATAAAATAAGATAAAATAAAAATAATTAATTAATTAGCTAATTCTAATGAACCCTGATTAAACTAATCTAATTTAATTAATTAGTTTAATCAATTGTTAATTAGTTAATTAAACCTAATTAACCTAACAGCCTATGACAGGTGGGACCCACCCTGTCAGGTGCCTGCTGACGTCAGCATGATGTCATGCTGATGTCATCGCAGCACTGTTTCGGATAATGTTAATTTAAATAATTAATTAAAATCCAGAAATTAATAAAAACTTTAGAAAATCATATTAAATAAACCGTAACTCCGATGAAAATACTTTATACATGAAACTTGCTCAGAATTTTGATACAAACCCGAATACGTCCTCCGTATTCCCGTCAGACGCCCGTAGCTATATGAACGTTGAACATTTAGACCGATTTTGATAAATGAATAGTGCCCCACTTTAATTAAATAAATCCAAATAAATTCCTAAATTAACTAAATCATTTAGTTAGGCAGTAGAACACCCCGACATATCATTTAGGCATGTCATACATGTTGTTTGCATTATTGCCGTGAATTTATTGTTTCTCTCCCCCTCCTTCTCCCTCTCGATAGACGCCGAGACCGACGTCGCTGCTGCTGAGTACGACTATGCTACAGATGAGCAGCCTGGTGACGAACCCTCCCCTCTTGCCAGGCAACCAGCAAGCCCCCCCCCACCCCAGTTGAGATCCAGATATCGCCCATTCCATTTCTCCTGCTTGCATTAGATTTTGCTACTGTTAATGTATGCTCCTATTCTGATGCATAGCCTGCTGTTGTAACCTGTTCATTGTTACCTTACCTGCCTATGATAAAATGTTTAGTCTAGGTTGGTAATGAACCATCAGTGACCCCACCACCTTACCTTGTTGCCCCTGCTTGATCATCGACGACTCTATCAACGTGATCGTCGACCAGAGACCGACACCTCACTTCACACCCCCTTAGTTGTACTACTCTGCATAGTTACTATCGAGTGCCGAGGGTGATACTCTGCAGCGTAGCTGTTCGGTCGTGGTCATCGAGGGTGATTCCTCCTTCTCCACTTCCGATACGACTCTGTCGTGCAACCCCACAGTGTGAACCTTGAGGGTGATGCCTCATACGTTCACCCTGATGTTATGACCACACGGTTACTTGACCTTTGTTACCGGCGTGTCCACCCTGGTGGGTACCCGCTGAGGATCTATGTTGTCGAGTGTGCCGGAAGGGCACTCGAGTGTGATATTGTGGCGGAGCTTCAGAAACTCTGACTGTCTCCGTGTGATACTAAATGAGCCTATTGGATTTGGGTGTGTGATCTGAGTGGGTCGACGTGCCCTATATGCACTACCACCACGCGGGATTATGGTTATGGGGCCCTCTATGTCGTACGTTTCTCCCGAAAGCTCATCAGATGTCACGATTCACCGTACGGGCTGATCGCCGGGATTGGGTTGGATACTTCACTGACGAGTTCAGTGTCGCGCCTGCACCCCGGCCAGCCACGCAACGCGCAGGGTGCCCAGGGCGATGGCCCAAGACCCCTGGGTGCATAGGTTAGTCCGGCGTGCTGACCTCTCTGCTGAGCCTAGGTAGGGTGTTGCTTCGTGTTGATCTACCGAGGCCGGGCATTACCCAGCAAGTGTGTCCGGCCAGAGTTGATCGAGCGTGTTGGGTAACAGTAGTGCACCCCTACAGGGATGAATGATCTATCGATAGCCGGTCCTACGGTAAAGGACGCTCAGTTTGTGTATCCCGATCTACTACTTAAACTGGATACTTGTTACTTAATTGAAGCTTCGGGATTACTTTCTCGCTGGGAGTCGAGGAAGGATCTTTGAGCTGTACTTCAACATGTTTGCTAAATAAAAAGCTATTCTACTCTCTTCTATTGCTGCAAGATGATGGCATTTGAAGATGTTTGAAGATGCTAGTCTTCGATAGGACTAGGCCTTCTTTCTATTCTGGCTTTTCTGCAGCCCAGTCCACATATACAACCTTTCTCCATTGATAATGTTGCATATGTAGTATAGATCATTGCTTGCTGAGTACTTCGGATGAGTACTCATGGTTGCTTTTTTTTCTCTTTTCCCCCATATATCCCACCTTGATGATACCCCATACGATGGAGTCCAGGAGCCAGATGCCACCACCGGAGCTTACTACCAGGCGGGTCCAGAGGGCACGTACTACTGGATCGAGCCAGCTGACCAGGAGTAGGATCGGAGGCTCCCAGGCAGGAGGCCAACGCCTTTCGATCTAGAGTCATTGTTTGTGCTAGCCTTCTTAAGGCAAAACTTGTCTAACTATGTCTGTACTCAGATAATATTTGTATGACTGACTTATGTATTCGGATCTTCGGATCCCTGGTCTATAATATTGTGGACCTTCGTTTATTTGTGTTTAGAGTTGTGTTGTGATATCTTCCAATGAGTCCCTGTGCTTGATCGTGCATGTTTGCGTGTATGATTAGTGCACGATTGAGCCGGGGGCGCCACAAGTTGGTATCAGAGCCGACTGCCTGTAGGAAGCCCCCCTCCAAATTCCTTGGCCGAAGTTGAGTCTAGAAATCGAAAAACTAATTTACTAACTTGGCTGTGTGGCTTACGGGCCCACGTCACCAATTGGGTGGTATTAGGATCTTTTATTCCTCGTCTATACTCTGGGACTCTAATATCTCTTCTATTCGGGTTAAATAAAGTTTACTAACACCGACACTTAGGATCTCGTAATTTCTGTCTACCCGGAGAGCTGGATATCTGTGCGATTTCCCTGTCGTTAATCTGATTAGTCTGATAATCATTTTCCTTTCCATTGTTTTGTTTAACCTTTCTCTCCGAGTTGTGTTAAACTTCTCATTGTCGTTTGACAAACCTGAATTTCCTCTGTTTCAAATGGATCGTTTGTTTCCACCGCGTCCTACGACACAGCTTGTGCTTCGCACTTGGGCTCGTGATGCCCCTGGTTTTCCAGCTGTCCTGATCGCTCTCATGACCAGACTTGGCTACCGCTGGTACCCTGAGTACATGGTTTACGAGGATTACCGCGAGTTCAATCAGGAGCAGTACCATGCTGATGTTCGTATCTATGATCGACAGAATGACTTAGACACCGAGCTGCACCTTTTCCATGGTATTGGCGTGACGATTGAGATGGCAGTACATGATGCCGCCTACTCTGCTGTCGCACATCTCCGAGGACAGTTCAGTGATATCTTGGATGACTCTGAGTTCCGATACATTCCGTATGCCCCGGTTGGAGATGCTACCGGATACTACACAGCTATCTGTGCCTCGTACGAGCCTCGCCGGTACGACCACCGCGTTCTGATTCCGTGCACTCAGGCTCTGGATCGCACCGTTCGGGCTCTGGCCGTCGAGTTGGTTGCCACTCGAGCACGTCTCTACGATGCTATGACGCAGTTGCTACCCGCTGTTCGCGCAGGGCTACATCCGGAGCACATCCTTTATCCGCGCAGGACTCAGATGTATGCTGATATTGATTGGCCTGCTGTTGGAGGTCACACACCTACACGTGGACCTCTTCTTACAGCTCAAGACCGGGTTCTGCATCAGAGTGCACATGGAGCACAGGATCCTTCCGCGACGAACATTCGTCGTCCGCACTCGGAGTTACCCCGTTACAGTGGTTTTCTCCAACGTTGATGTAGGCTTTGCTATGTCTCCTTGTGTACTTCCTTACCGCGTGCCTGCGCGCCGCCTAGTCTGTCTAGCTTTTAATTTGCGCCGTTATGCTGTCCGCATGTACCCGACTCAGTGTGTGGATCTGTATGTCTTAATCGACTACTGTTATGTATCTGTTACACTGCTTAAAGTATTGTTGTGTTACATCATGCTTGTCGCTAAACACTCGCAATTGCTTTTACTAAACTACCCCCTGTTGATACTTAGCAGGATGGTTAGACCAGGTGGTCGTGGTCGTGCCCCTGAACGTCCACCACCGCCAGACTATATGGCAGCTATGATGCAACAATTCGACCTCAACGGCCAGTTCATGATTGGAATCATGGCTCAGTTTCCGCATCAGAACAACCAGAACCAGAACCCTCCTTCGATAACACTGCAGGAGTTTATGCCACTTAATCCTACTCACTTCCGCAACTCTGACAAGCCACTGGATGCTGATGACTGGCTCCGCGACATCACTCACGAGATGGAGTCTGCTAATGTCGCCCCTACCAACTTTGTCACCTTCGCGTCCTTTTTCTTAAAAGGGCCCGCTGCTCAATGGTGGGACACACACAAGCGTTCACTGCCTGCTGGAACAGTCATTACCTGGTATGAGTTCCAGGCTGCTTTCCGTACATGCTACATCCCTCAAGCAATTATGGAACGGATGAAGACCCAGTTCCGCAACCTCACTCAGGGCAATAAAACTGTCGAAGCTTATCAGCGAAAATTTCTTGACCTCTCCCGCTATGCTGAAGAAGACATCACCACAGATGCACGCAGACAGGAGAAGTTCCGTAATGGACTCCACCCTGACCTCAAGCTTGCACTTGCTGCCCAAGACTACAATGACTTCTCAACTCTAGTGAACAAGGCTATTCTTGTTGAGACCGCTCAGATGGAACACAAGGACTCGCAGAAGCGCTATCGTGATGCTGGCTCTTCTTCGGGCTCAGCACAGAAGCGTAAAGTTTGGCTTCCCAACAATGCGTTTCGTCCCAATACCTCTGCGCCAAAGAACAATGCTGCACCACGTCTACCTCCTCCACCACCGAGTTATTCAAAGGCTCAAGCTATTCAGAACAATGCTCCTCTTCGTCCTGAAGATGGTTTGTGCTTCAAGTGCCGCAAACCAGGCCACCAGGCTAAAGACTGCCGCCAGACTCAGAATCAGTTAGATTTTCCCCGTACTGGCCGTGGATATGGCCGTGGCAACAATCAGACCCGCAACTATAATACTGGGTCTACTTCACGTGGTCGTGGTCACGCTTACAACATTGACATTGAAGAAGTCCAGGATCAACCTGCTACTGTTATGGGTACCCTTCTTGTTAACTCAGTACCTGCTTCTGTATTATTTGATTCAGGAGCATCGCATTCACTCATGTGCATTATCTCATGACATTGCATTCGAAAAGATGAACCTGCCAATAGTTGTCCGTACCCCTGGAGGTCAATGTCAAACCACCATGATGGCACACAATGTCCCTGTTGAAATTGAGGGATTTGAATTCCTGGCCTCACCTATTATCCTGAAGTCTTCCACCATAGACCACATACTCGGAATGGATTGGTTGAAAGCTCACATTGCTTCGATCAATTGTGCCATTAAAGTTATCCAACTTCTTCACCCCACCGATGAGATAGTGAATTATACCCCCCGCATTACTCGGGATGCTGAAGCTCACATATATGCTCTGAATGTATTGAACGCTTCACCTCTGGAAGGAATCGAGAATGTTCCTGTCGTTCGAGGTTTTCCAGACGTTTTTCCCGAAGAACTTCCAGGCATACCCCCGGCTAGAGCTGTTGAGTTCGTCATTGACTTGAAGCCTGGCACTGTCCCTATTGCCAAGCGTCCTTATAAGATGCCTCCGCATCACCTTCTCGAGCTTAAGGAAGAAATCGACAAGTCACTTAGGAAAGGTTTCATCCGCCCCAGTTCCTCTGCTTGGGGAGCGCCTTCACTCTTCGTTAAGAAGAAGGATGGAACTAACCGTTTGGTTCAGGATTATCGGCCCATTAACCAAGCCACAATCCAGAATAAATACCCACTGCCCCGGATCAATGATCTTTATGATCAACTTGCTGGATGATCGGTGTTCTCTAAACTCGACCTGAGGTTGGGTTATCACCAGATCCGTGCCCGTGAAGAGGATATTCCGAAGACTAGCCTCTGCAATATTTGTTATTTATTGAACATTTCAGCTTTCAAGTTGGACAACTTTTATGTTTCACTTTCATTTAAATTTGAATTGGACTTAGTAGTTGAAATGCAATACGATGCTAATGATGATTATGCACTGTTAATCATGCTAACATGTCATTATCAAAAGTGATTACTGTAGCTCACGACAGGGGGTGTTACATTCAAATAATTTTACACTAGAGTTGAACTAGCTCTATAGGCTAGTTCAAATAATTTTACACAAGAATTGAACTAGTTCTATAATCTATTACATATAATTTTACATTAGAGTTTAACTAGCTCTATACACTGGTACAAATAATTTTACACTTGAGTTGAACTAGCTCTATAGCCTAGTACAAATAATTTTACACTATAGTTGAACTAGCTCTATAAGCTAGTTTAAATAATTTTACACTAGAGTTGAACTAACTCTATAGCCTAGTACAAATAATGTTACACTAGAGTTGAACTAGCTCTATAAGCTAGTTCAAATAATTTTACACTAGAGCATAATCTTTACTTGTTTTATATAGGTTTAGAGCCACCTAATGATATTTATTCCAATGTTGTTTCAATGTTAGAAGGACTGCTCTGGAAATATCTTGCCATTTAATGAACCAATTTAGTTTTTATGTTAGGACAATTTATTTTCCACTTTAATTTAAATTTAGAATGCTTGGGCAGTTGTGAAATAGCATATGTGCTAACGGAATGATCAGCCCACTATTAAACATGGATAGGCATGCAGCCACAATCAAAAGGGTGATTACGTAGTCAACCACTAGCGGGTCTGATATACAAGTCTCCTCACTAAAAAGAATATTCTCGCTCCCGCAGAATTAAGAAGTAGAAGGACAAGAGGTCGGGCGTTATCCGCATCGGAGGTTATCCTCCGCCAATTCCCAAAGTAGGCTTACATACTCTTCAGTATGATGGACCACTGTACTCTGGAAAGAGAACTGGCGTAAACCGTTACAAGACGGGTTCGACGAGTCGACTTCATCGAGAATGTAGATCGGATGTTCCTTATAGAAAGCATCATCAAGGCCCAATTTGAGCCATTTCGTAATAGATCCAGTAGCTCGGTTGCCGCGAGGATCTCCTTGAAGCATTACGAAGTTTAGCGACACATAGGTGAAGACGTCGCCTAGGACATGAGAAGAATTGCGGCGGTTATATTCCAATTATATCAGAACACCTGACAGTTAGCAATCAATGCGAAGAGCGACATGTAGCAGTGGAGCAGCTTGCCCTTGATCCCAAAACGGTGAGTGCCTTCATAGGGGCTGACACGTTAGCATAAGCTTTGATCACCAGGTGATAGAGTCAAACCCCATCGTTTGCGATCATAGCTTGCTCTATTCTAGAGGTCCTGAGGCCGCTTTGAGGTTTTATTTAACGCGACGAAGACGAACTGCCTCTCATCCGCTAGTGTTGAATAATAGTCGCGTACACTACAAGATGCCGCGTTCCCCCCCCCCAGTTTCTGACCAATTCAGAGGGGGTTCGACACTTACTGTCCATAAAGCACTTCGACAGAGCCATTTCAAGTAATGGCTTGAAGCGGTTGCTATAAGAAGAGAACTGGCACTATGGAAGAGGATATCTTTCCCACTTCTTGACCGACAGAAATAACACAAGCACTGCGTAGCCATGTACTATCAAGTACTGATTTACTTCGTTCGACTGAAGGCCTGGCATTGGGGTGCGGGTAGTGATAAGAACTGAACTCCAGGCTAATTATGAAGTTCCCATAGCTGTTTGGAAACTTCTCCCCGAATTTGGAAGTGAAAGGCCGCACCAACGCGTTCCCAGACTTTGCTGCAAGCCCCGTTTCAATCGTACACTAATCATAAAGCAACGTGCTACGATCAAGACCCAGCGGACTCACGGGAGATATCACATACACAATCTAAACACAAAATAAACGGCTCACATATTCAACAGACCGAGGGAATCGCAAATCCGAATACATAAGTCGAGTCATACAAATATTATCTGAGCTACAGACATAGAAAGACAGTTTAGCCTAAGAAGGTAGCAAAACAAACGACACTAGCATCGAAAGCGTGGCCCCTCCATGCCTAGGAGCTACGATCACTAATCCTAGGTCAGACTAGGACTGATAACCAGCCTAGTAGAGTGCCCTCATGGCACCGCCTCGGTCGTAAGACTCCTGGAGTCCGGTGCATCTGGGCTCCTGATGTCTCGCATCGTCTAGGACGGGTATCATCAGGTAAGGAATATATGGGGGAAAAGATGAAAATAAAGCAACCGGTGATGTATCATCCGAACGTAATCAGGCAGCGCAAGGAATCCTATACTAAACATAATGACAACATACTATCAATGCGAGAAGAGGAAAAGGTGTAATGTGCGACTGGAGGCTGCAGAACTGCCAGATAGAGAGAAGAGCCTCAGTCCTACGAAGACTAGAATCTATCAAACATCTCTTAATGCCATAATCTCGGCCAGGCAGCTAGAAGGAGTAGAATAGCATGTTATTTAGCAAACATGTTGAAGTACAGCCAACCTCAAAGCATCTTCCTCGACTCCCAGACGAGAAAGTAATCCCGAAGCTTCAATTTAAGTAACAGAGTATCCCAGTTTTCAGTAGTAGATCGGGAGACACAACTGAGCGTCCTTTACCGTAGGAACCGGCTATCGATAGATCCTTCTTCCCGCAGGGGATCACTACGTTACACTACACGCTCGTCAACTCTGCAGGACAACTTGCGGGTAATGCCCGTCACTCGGAAGATCAACACGCGCAAAGCCAGCGCTGCACATACGTCTCAGCAGAGGAGGTCAGCAACGCCGGACGTAACATATAGCCACCCCAGAGGTCTTGCAGAGCCATCTGACTGGGCACCCTGCGCTGTTGCAGTGGCTGGCCGTGGGTGCAAGCGGCCCGACACGCATACGCCAGTGATAGTATATACCAGCCAATACCGACGATCATGGCCGCACGCCCGGTGAGGAAATCGCTAGACGGGCTTGATGAGCTTTCTTTTTTTTTTGGAAAGAAACGTACATCGCCCGCAGAGGGCCCCATAACCATAATCCCTCGTGGCGTGGTTTGGTAGGCGTATAGGGCACATCGAACCACTCAGACACAACCCAATCCGATCAGCTCATTGAGCCCCCCCTATCAAGCCGGGAAACATAAGAGTTCTGAAGCTTCCGCCCACAGTATCAAACTCGAAGTAAGCCCTTCCGGCACATCGACAACCAGAGAGTACCCCAGCGGGTAACCCCAGGGTGGACCCCGCCCTGTGACAAAGGTCAAGGTAACCGTGTGCTCGTCATAATCTCTAGGGTGAAATGTCATGAGGGTATCCCCTCGAGGTTTAACACTGAGTCGAGTTGCCACGACAGCAGTCGTATCTGGACGATGGAGAAGGAGGAATCACCCCGGATGACCATGATCCGAACAGTACACTGCCCCATGCAGTAATCTATCAGGAGATGCGATTACGAGGTATCACCCTCGGCACTCGATAGTAACTATGCAGAGATCGCCTACCAACTAAGGGGGTGTAAAGTGATCGGTAGCGGTCGTCTCTGATCGACGATCTACGTTGATCGAAGTTCTGTCTGACGAACAAGCAGGAGGCAACAAAGTAAGGTGGTAGG
Organism: Thinopyrum elongatum; assembly: GCA_011799875.1. NCBI lineage: Eukaryota > Viridiplantae > Streptophyta > Magnoliopsida > Poales > Poaceae > Thinopyrum > Thinopyrum elongatum. The sequence goes on from JAAAXO010000018.1 coordinate 30,702, forward strand.
GGTCACTGATAGGGTCATACCAACCTATACTAAACAATATTCATAGGCCAGGTAATTCCAGTAAACACTGAACGAGGTTAATAACAGCCAGGTATGCATCAGAATAGAGAGCATACAACACAGTAGCAAAAGACTATGCCAAGCCAGGAGAATGGAATGCGGCGATATCTGGAGCTCAAAAGGGCCGGAGGGGGCCTCTGCCTCAGGTTCTCATGCAAGATGGAGGCGAGAGGTCGTCACCGAGATGCTCGCAGGCTAAGGATTAGAGTAGTCGTAATCAGCAGCGCCGACGTCGTTCGCGGCAGTCTATCGATGAGAGAGCTAGGAAGGGCCGGGCCGAGAGAGAAACAATTAAATTCATGGACAATAATGCCACAAACAACCATTTATGACATCGCATAAATGATACGCGGAGGGTGTTACTAAATGCCTAACTAATATTGATTTAGTTAATTAGTAATTATATTGGATTATGGATAATAAAGTGGAGCACTATTCATTACGAAATCGAGTTCTAACTGTTCAACGTTCAGTAAAGCTAGGCGCGTAAGACTGGGACACGGAGGGGCGTCGTATTCGGGGTCGCTTACGAAATCTAGAGCAAGTTTCATGTACAAGCGTAATTATCATCGGAGTTACGCGTTTATTTAATATGATTTTCTGAAAGTTTTTATTTAATTTCTGAAGTTATTTAATTATATTAAATCAACATATTCAAAATATAGATTGATCGCGGTCAGCAGACATCAGGCTGACGTCAGCAGCACCTGACAAGGGTGGCGTCCACCTAGTATAAGAGCTGGAGGTAGAATTTAGGTTTAATTACACTAACTGACCTTAGAGTTAACTTAATCAGAGATTAATTAAGTTAATAATCACTAATTCATTGGTTTAATTACTAATATTTTACTTTATATCTTCTTCTTATTCGTTTTTTTAATCGTTCATAGCAACGCGGCCGCCGATTGTCATTGGCACGTGGACAAAGACGCGGCAAGGCAGCGCTAGCGCGACAGGGCGAGCGCCGGGTGGTGCAGAGCGGGGTTCTGACGTGCGAAGCGGGGTCGCACGGTGGCTACGCACGGCGGATTAGCGGTTGACGCGCACGCAGCGCGGTTGGGGGCGTGAACGACGGGGAAATAGTGCGTGGACAAGGGCCAGTGAGGGCGAGGAGAAGCTAGGCGGATGCAGGAAAGGACGCAACGGGGAGGGAAGGGAACGCTGCGGAGAGGGATGCGGTGCAGAGTAACGCAGCAGAGAGAGGTAAGAGAGGCCAGGGCACGAGGCCGGACAGCACGAGGCGATTGAGTTTGAAGGTGACCGAGCAAGTAACGGCGGCGGACACGCCTGCTTTGAGTGAGACGGGCGCGTGAACCACGGGAAAGGAGAGAGTGGTGCCTGACGGGGTGGGTTGGTGGTAGGGACTGGGGCCCAATGGGAGCGGGAACGGCGACGGGGACGACGGCGGACCCGGAGGCCGCGAAGCGACGTCTGTGGGGAGCGCTCCGACGCGAAGATGGCTGGTGGCGTCCAAAAGCGAGGGACGAAGGGAGGGCGTTGGCATTCCTCCCACCGATCCCGATCAACAGGGGGGCAGGTGGCGAAGTGGGGGGATCTGTCGGTGAGGGATAGGGTTAAGGGGATCGTGAGTGGATAAGGGGAGTGGGGTTGAGCGCAGCATCTAGAACGCGACGCGCCGGCCTGTGGCTAGCTGGCCGCCTTCGGCCGAGGGAGAAGAGGGGGCGCCGTCTTTCTTCTCTGTTTGCCATTATTTCTTGCTTGTTTATTCTCTTTTCCTGTACTCGGTCAAATGTTTAGGGCCCCAAGAGTGTTTGTAAAAAGGATGACCGATTCCATAAAATACCAGCTGCATTATACCCTAAAGCTAAATTAAGTTGCGGTCAAACATCATTTCACATTTGTTTTAAATCTAATTAAAAGGTGACTAAATATTCTCTCAGCCACTATCTGATGGTAGCCTTCAAGCTTATCAATTACAACAATGGTTGTTTACAATTTAAACATAGCCTCTGATATCACTATATATAACATTTACATTCTGTGTTGAAACAACTTTATTTCACATTCATTTAAATAATGATTGAGTCTAGGGTTTGAAATGCAATATGATGTCTTTTTGCGGCATAATGATGATATCGCACTGTTAAACTGCCCCGACATGTCATTATCAAAGTGATTACAGTGGCTAATGACCTGGGTGTTACAAACTACTCCTCATTTATAAGAAATTCTCGTCCGAGAATTAAGAGGAAGAACTGAAAGAATAAGAGGAGGGTATTCTTCGGCAGAGAGACGATCCTACGCCGTTCCCAATTAGGCTTCATCTTCAGAATGATTTAGACCACGAACCTTGCAGGTGAACTCTGATTGACTTTTGACGTGTTCGACGCCACCCATCTTGATCAAGAATAAGCGAGATGGATTTCTGGATAAGAAAGCCATCTATCCCGTTATTCCAAGCACTTCATGATCACAGCTAATATGGATCCTTGAAGCAACGTCGGAGTTGGACGCATACATGGAAAACCATCATGTACTATGAAGAAGACTTTGGCCGGCAAATTGCAAATAATCTAGCCACCTTCCGCGAACGGCGACAAGAATACGACCGGTGCAATGTAGCGGGGAAAAGCTAACTTTGACCTTGATTTACCGAACCGATGAGTGCATATCACCGGTAGTGAGCGGAACGGTAAGTTGTGTCTCCAGGGTTGAATAGACCATTTCTGCTAGCTTGCTGAGTCGATAGTAGACTCTTACTGACGGAGACTGAGCCCCAGATTCAAGTAGTTCCGGAGTACATATGACGGACTATAGTTCTTCAGCTTGCAGAAGAATAGCTCCGGTAGACGATTGTGCAGCGTTCCCAGTTTTCTGAAGCAATTCAGAGGGTCCGACACTTACGACCGTATAGTACTCAAACGGTGCATCTTCAGCGAGCTCTGATAAGCTATATGTGCTAAGAGAATCGGCCATACGGCGCAGAGATTCCTCCTTTACCAAAGGGAGACGCAAGCTCGAAGCTATCTTCGAGACTTGATTAACTCCGTTCGATTGACCCTGAGCTGAGTGTGAAAAACAATGCGGTGCTGAAGACAGATAGAGTATACCTCATAGACTTCTAGGAAAACTATTCAGGAATCTGAGGTGAAGGAGAGCTGCCACGATCCCGAACTGATTATCCAACGGGGACACCGTGGAGCTGACACATTCGCGGAACATAAAGTATGGTGATACAAAAGAAAACCAACTGGACCTAGCCAGTGATTGTCTCCTTAACAGGCAGAAAGTGAGCACACGTGGAGAATCGGTCTAATGGACCGAACACAAAAATAGCATCATAGAACCTTATAGAGATCTGCGAAAAAACCAGTTAAGCGAATCCATTTAGGACCTTTGTCCATTCCATCTCAGAATAATTTCAAGGGGTTGCTAGAGCTTCCAGCAGGCCTTCTCGATGTTATTATGATTAAGTGCTAGGCGGCAAATGGTCACACTCAGAACATACGAAGCCAATGTCTCGCTTCCATAATTGAAGGCCACCGTATCTCTGACAGAATGTCACGGTAGCATCTTTGTCTACCGGCGGAATAGACAAAGAGTGGTCAGTGAGGCTCCTTCATAACGTTTTCCCTCTACAATCTTTGACTTGGGCCTACGAAGAGACGGCCGTTGCCGAAAAATAGGATCCCATCTGCATCAAGATAGGAATCCGACGGCTTCCTTTCTCGACCGGACGTATACCGCTGGATCTTTTCAACTTCAGTGTCATACCTTTGTACAACTTAATGCCGGGCTTTAAATCTCCGTCATGCGACTAACCAGCGCCGTATTGAGATAACCCGAGGTCGAGAACAATTTATGGAGGTTCAATTTAGCAAAGCTCTTCATGGAAGGTGTTGTGTTCTTGACCGTAAGATTGCTTGACTATAGCCCTGCGACTCAAGCATCGGCCATGACATAGCCTTAGCCGGGGTGTATGAAATATCATATCAGAAATCGGCATTGTTTCAAGCAATCTTTAGTTGACGAAGGTGCCAGATCTGTTGATAATACTACTTCATAGCTGTTAGCCTCGCAATCCGTGTATATCTAGCCCAAGGCATGCCTGAGAATGCAGTTAATGCGCCATGAGCTTCAGGCGGCATAAAATAACCGCAGAAGTTCCAAGACCATGCACGGGATAATTCTCTAATCATGAGAACGCAATTGTGGGGAGCATAAGCAATCACCTTGCGCTCGTGCATTAGGACACAGCCTAATCCTTGAGCGAGATGCATCACAGTATATTCACGAAATCTTTAGGGAATCGGCGGGTGCTAGTAGGGGCAGATGCTCAATTTATACTTTAGTCGTCTGAAAGCTCTTTGACATTCTTTCCTGTCCACTCAAATTAACACCTTTAGTGAAGCAGATTTGTCAATAGGTTTAGCCCAATCTTGAAGTTCTAAAACGAATCGACGGCAATAACTAGACGAGGGGGTCCGAGAAAACTTCTGATTGACTTAACCGATTCTTCAGGGGAGAGCATTAGTAGGGAGTACAACGTCAGAATAGCCTGAACTCGTTAGCGGGTGGTTCAACAAGCAATTCCATCCTTCGGAAATCACCAATGACCAAGATGAGTCACTTACAGCTAACAGAATTCGCATTTGCGAATACTTGGCATACAATTGCGGTTCTCGAGAGCCTTTCAAGTTACAAGGCAGAGATGTTCAGCATGCCTTCTCTTCATTCTTAGAATAGACCAAAAAATAATCATAGATATAACCACGACGGAATTTGTCGAAGGTAATCCCGAATATAGCAGAGGCGGTTCGGAACGGGAGAATGTAGCCTGGCATCGTCAAGCCAAAGGACATGACAGTGTATCATAGGAGCCATAAATGAGTGGAATGCAGTACTACGGAATATACTATCTTCACGGACACGGATCGGTGATTAAACCAACCTCAAGTCGCGTTAGCAGAAAGCGATAGATCCAGCCAAGTGATCATAAAGATCATATGATATCGGGGGCAGTAGGGTATTTAATTTCCGGCGATTGTGGCCTCATGGTAATGGGCCGATAATCCGAAAACAAAACGATTAGTTCCATCCTTCTTACTGTAATGAGCGAGTGAAGGTGATCCCAAGAAGAGGAACTGGGGAGGAGTTGAAACCTTTCCTAAGTGACTTGTCGATTTCTTCATTACAGCCTGCCAAGTTAGGTGGTTAGCAGAGAGGATCCTAGATCTAAGGACGTGGCAAAGGACGGGCCAGCGACTTCAAGTCAATGACAACGCGACTAGCCCTAGCGGGGGATATGGCCCGGGAAAGTTCTTCTGGGAATAGCGTCTCGGAAATCTCGAACGCACAGGACGTTCTCGATTCCTTCCAGAGAGTGAGGTGTTCTAAAGATTCCTAACATATATCTTAGACTTCAGCCTGTCTCAGAGTAATTCCGGGCGCGTAGTGTAGCATTCACTATCTCATCGGTAGGAGGTGCATGTCGGTGGATGAAGTGGATACTTTAAGCTTGGCACAATTGATTCGAAGCCAAAGCAGTGAGGACTTTCAACCATCCATTACCGAGTATGAAGGTATATGATGCAGAAATGGAAGACTTCAGGCCATAATAGGTGACGCCAGGAATTCAAATCCTCGATTTCACAGGCGCCGGACATGTGATGCCATCATGCCGTGAGTTGACATTACGACCTACCAGGGGTACGGACACACTATTAGGCAGGCATCTTTTCAGAATGCACTGTCATGGATAATGCTAATGCTTCAGACATGAATGAATGCGATGCTCTGAATCAAATAATTACAGAGCAACAGGTACTGACTCCATATCCTTCACTTATGCTCCACTCAGCCCCCAGTCGTACGAACCACATCCCGTTTTGGCCTTTAACACCCATTGGCCACGCCTTTCTTATTACTATTTCTTTCCACTGGTTATTATTACGCCTAGCTTAACAAGGAAGCTGGTACCCATCCAGTAGCAGGTTGCATTCCTGGACTTCTCAATGTCAAGTGTTAGCGGGACCACGCCAGTGAGAGACCCTGTATTATAGTTGCGGGTCTGATTGTTGCCACGGCCATATCCACGGCCAGTACGGGAAAATCTAACTGATTCTGAGTCTGGCGGCAGTCTTTAGCCTGGTCCTGGTTTGCGGCACTTAGAGCAAACCATCTTTAGGACGAAGAGGAGCATTGTTCTGAATAGCTTGAGCCTTTGAATTCTCGGTGGTGGAGGAGGAGACGTGGTGCAACATGTTCTTTGGCGCAGAGGTATTGGGACGAACCGCATTGTTGGGAAGCCAACTTTACGCTTCTGTGCTGAGCCGAAGAGAGCCAGCATCACGATAGCGCTTCTGCGTAGTCCTTGTGTTCCATCTGAGCGGTCTCAACAAGAAATAGCCTGTTCACAGAGTTGAGAAGTCATTGTAGTCTGGGCAGCGATGCAAGCTTGAGGTCAGGGTGGAGTCCATTAGGAACTTCTCCTTCTGCGGGCATCTGTGGTGAGTGTCTTCTTCAGCATAGCGGGAGAGGTCAAGAAATTTTCGCTGATAGCTTCGCAGTTTTTATGCCTGAGTGAGGTTGCTGAACTGGGTCTTCATCCTTCCATAATTGCTTGAGGGATGTAGCAGTACGGAAGCAGCCTGGAACTCATACCAGGTAATGACTGTTCCAGCAGCAGTGAGACGCTTGTGTTGTCCCACCATGAGCAGCGGGCCCTTTTAAGAAAAGGACGCGAAGGTGACAAAGTTGGTAGGGCGACTTAGCAGATACCATCTCGGTAGTGATGTCGCGGAGCCAGTCATCAGCATCCAGTGGCTTGTCAGAGTTCGGAAGTGAGTTAGGTTAAGTGCATAAACTCCTGCAGTGTTATCGAAGGAGGTTCTGGTTCTGGTTGTTCTGATGCGAAACTAGCCATAGATTCCACATCAAAACTGGCCGTGAGGTCGAATTGTTGCATCATAGCTGCCATATAGTCGCGCGGTGGTGGACGTTCAGGGGCACGCACGACCACGACCACCGGGTCTACCATCCTGCTAAGTATCAACAGGGGTAGTTAGTATAAAAGCAATTGCGAGGTTTAGCGACAAGCATGATGTAACACACAAAATTTAAGCAGTGTAACAGATACATAAAGTAGTCGATTAAGACATACAGATCCACACACATCTGAGCGGTACATGCGGACACGCGCAATTAAAAGCTAGAAGACATACTGAGCGCGCGCGCAGGCACGCGGTAAGGAAGTACACAGGAGACATAGCAAAGCCTACATCAACGTTGGAGAAAACCACTGTAACGGGGTAACTCCGAGTGCGACGACGACGAATGTTTCGTCGCGGAAGGATCCTGTGCTCCATGTTCACTCTGATGCAGAACCCGTCTGAGCTGTAAGAGAGTGTCCACGTGTAGGTGTGTGACCTCCAAAGCAGGCCATCAAATACAGCATACATCTGAGTCCTGCGCGGATAAAGGATGTGCTCCGGATGTAAGCCTGCGCGAACAGCGGCAAGCAACTGCGTCATAGCATCGTACGAGGACGTGCTCGAGTGGCAACCAACTCGACGCCGCACAGAGCCCGACAGGCGATTCCAGAGCCTGAGGTGCACGCGAATCAGAACGCGGGTTGGTTCGTATCGGCGAGGCTGTACGGGCAGCAAGATAGCTGTGTAGTATCCGGTTAGCATCTCCAACCGGGGCATACGGAATGTATCGGAACTCAGAGTCATCCAAGATATCACTGAACTGTCCTCGGAGAGTGCGACAGCAGAGTAGGCGGCCATCATGTCTGGCCATCTCAATCGTCACCGCCATACCGATGAAAAGGTGGCAGCTCGGGTGTCTAAGTCATTCTGTCGATCATAGATACGAACGATCACATGGTACTGCCCTGCTTGAACTCGCGAGTAATCCTCGTAAAACCATGTACTCAGCGGTACCATCGGTAGCCAAGTCTGGTCATGAGAGCGCTACAGGACAGCTGAACCAGGGGCATCACAGCCCAAGTGCGAAGCACAAGCTGTGTCGTAGGACGCGGTGGAAACAACGATCCATTTGAACAGAGGAAATTAGACAGTTTTGTCAACGACAATGAGAAGTTTAACACAACTCAGAGGAAGAGGTTAAACAAAACAATGGAAAGGAAAATGATTATCAGACTATCAAGATAACATACAGGGAAATCGCACAGATATCCAGCTCTCCGGGTAGACAGAAATTACGAGATCCTAAGTGTCGGTGTTAGTAAACTTTATTTACACCCGAATAGAAAGATATTAGAGTCCCAGAGTATAGACGGGAATAAAAGATCCTAATATACCACCAATGTGAGTGACGTGGCCGAAGCCACACAGCCAATTAGTAATTAGTTTTCGATTTCTAGATTCGAACTTCGGCCAGGAATTTGAGGGGGGCTTCCTACAGCGTCGGCTCTGATACCACTTGTGTCGCCCCGCTTCAATCGTGGCACTAATCATCACGCAAACATGTACGATCAAGCCACAGGCGGACTCATTGGAGAATATCACAACACAACTCTAACACAAAAATAAACGAAGGTCCACATATTATAGACCAGGGATCCGAAGATCCGAATACATAAGTCAGTCATACAAATATTATCTAGTACAGACATAGTTAGACAAGTTTGGCTTAAGAAGGCTAGCACAAACATGACCTAGATCGAAAGCGTTGGCCTCCTGCCTGGGAGCCTCCGATCCTACTCCTGGTCAGCTGGCTCGATCCAGTAGTAGTACTGCCCCTCTGGACCCGCCTGGTAGTAAGCTCCGTGGTGGATCTGGCTCTGCCGGACTCCATCGTATGGGGTATCATCAAGGTGGGATATACTGGGGGAAAAGAGAAAAAAAAGCAACCATGAGTACTCATCCGAATACTCAGCAAGCAATGATCTATACTAACATATGAACATTATCAATGGAAGGAAAGGTTGTAGATGTGGACTGGGCTGCAGAAACGCCAGAATAGAAGAAGGCCTAGTCCTATCGAGATAGCATCATTTCAAACATCTTCAAATTCCATCATCTTGCAGCATAGAAGAGAGTAGAATAGTTTTATTTAGCAAAATGTTGAAGTACAGCTCGAAGATCCCTTCCTCGACTCCCCAGCGAGAAAGGAATCCCGAAGCTTCAATTAAGTACAAGTATCCAGTTTAAGTAGTAGATCGGGATACACAAACTGAGCGTCCTTTACCGTAGGAGACCGGCTATCGATAGATCATTATCCCTGTAGCGCGGTGCCCACTACACCGTACCCAACAGCTCGATAATCTGGCCGTGACATACTTGCCTGGCGTATGCGTACCTCGAGATCAACCACGAAGCCACCCTACCTAGCTCAGACGAGGTCATCACGCCGACGCTAACCTATGCCACCCGATGTCTTGGGCATCGCCCTGGGCACCCTGCGCGTTGCGTGTGCTGGCCGCGGGTGGTGCCGGCGCGACACTGAACTCCAGCTGAAGTATCCAACCCAATCCCGCGATCACCCGCACGGTGAATCGTGACATCTGATGAGCTTTCGGAGAGAAACGTACATCGCGAGGCCCCATAACCATAATCCGTGGTGGTGATAGTGCATATAGGGCACGTCGACCCACTCAGATCACACACCCAAATCCAATAGCTCATTTAGAATCAACGCGAGACAGTCAGAGTTTCTGAAGCTCCGCCACTATCACACTCGAGTGCCCTTCCGGCACACTCGACAACATAATCCTCAGCGGGTACCACCAGGAGTGGACACACGTGCTGAACAAAGTCAGTAACGTCGTGGTATAACATCAGGGTGAAGTATGAGGCATCACTCGCAGGTTCACACTGTGGGGTTGCACGACAGAGTCGTATCGGAAGTGGAGAAAGAGGAATCACCCTCGATGACCACGACCGAACAGCTACCTACGAGCTCATACGAGATCACCCTCGGCACTCGATAGTAACTATGCAGAGTGTACAACTAAGGGGGTGTGAAGTGAGGTGTCGGTCTCTGGTCGACACTATCACGTTGATAAGGTCTCGATGATCAAGCAGGGCGAACAAAGTAAGGTGGTGGGTCATGGTGCCAGTTCATTACCAACCTATACTAAACATTTATCATCAGGCAGGTAAGGTACAATGAAAGCGTTACAACAGCAGGCTATGCATCAGAATAGGAGCATACATTAACAGTAGCAAAATCTAATGCAAGAGCGAGAATGGAATGGAGCGATATCTGGATCTCAAGGGGGGCTTTGCCTGGTTGCTCTGCAAGAGGGGAGGTCGTACAAGCTGCTGCGTAGAGTAGTCGTACTCAGCCACAGCGACGTCGGTCTGGCGTCTATCGAGAGGGAGAAGGGAGGGGAAGAAACAATAAATTCACGGCAATAAGCAAACAACATGTATGAACATGCCTAAATGATACGCGAGGTTGTTCTACTGCCAACTAAATGATTTAAGTTATTTAGTGAATTTATTCGATTTATTAATTAAAGTGGGCACATTCATTTAATCAAATCGGTCTAAATGTTCAACGTTCATATAGACTACGGGCGTCAGACGGGAAACGGCAGGGCGTATTCGGGTTTATATCGAAATTCTAAGAGCAAGTTTCATGTACAAAGTATTTTCATCAGAGTACGGTTTATTAATATGCATTTTCTAAAGTTTTTATTTAATTTCTGGATTGAATTTAATATTAATAAAATATCCGAACGTGTGACTGATGAGACGTCAGCAGGACATCATGCTGATCAGCAGCACCTGACAGGGTCGGGGCCCCACCTGTCATAGCTGCTATGTTAATTAGGTTTAATTAACTAAATTACTAAAAAATTTAATTAACACTAATCTACTTAATTAGATTAACTATCAAGATTAATTAAAGTAATAATCACTAATTAATTGCTTTAATTAACTAATTATTTTTATTTATAGGATCTTTATTCTTCTCTTCTTTTTTAATCGTCCGGGTTACTGGCGAGTGGCACCCGCTGATCAATGGCACGAAATGGCCAAATGCGGGAACGGGCGCTAGCGGACAGCGAGAGGCCAAACCAGAGGGGGCGGTTGCAGAGCAGGCGACGCAGGAGTCGAGACGTGGAGCGTGCGGCAGCCGTGAGTGACCGAGAGCTGCGAGCACATCGAGGGCGCGGGGGCTCTGGCGTACGCTAGTGTTGGTCCAGGGGGAGCCCGGACGCGCAAGTAGGAAGCAGGCTGGCGGCACCGGAGGGGAAAGTGCGAGCGGGCGGGATGCGTCGGTGCAGAGGCATCAGCAGAGTAGAGGTAGAGGAGGTAGGGGGGGGGGGGGCCAGAGGGGCATGAGTGGCGGCGCACGGGCTACGCGTGCAGTTCCTGATCGTGGGCCGCGCGCGCTGAGCGCGTGACGCGGGTTGAAGGCAGGAAAGGGGGCCTCAACGTGGTGTGGTGTAGGCAGACGGGGCCAATCGGGGCGCTGGGAGCGAACGGGGGACGAGGACGCCGCGAGGGGAAGCCAGACCGTCGTGGGGTGGAGCGCTCCGTCGGAGATCGGGGGACGTCCAACGGCGACGGGCGAGGCGGGCGGCCTCTCCTCACGATCCCGATCCATCCGGGGGGGGGGGTGGGGGGGCGAAGTGGGGTGTCGGTGGAGCGGATAGGGTTGCGGGGTGAGTGGATCAAGGGAGGTGATGGGGATGCGGCCGCAGCTGCGGTCCGGCCTATGTGGCGAGCTGGGCCATTCGCAGGGAGGGGGCGGGGGGTCTTCTTATCTTATTCTAGTAGGTCTTGCTTGCTTATTATTTTCTGTTTCTGTACTGATTAAATGTTTAGAGCCCAAATGGTTTATGTAAAAAGTGGTGACTATTCCATAAATACCAAGTGCATTATAACCCTAACAGCTAAATTAGTTTGTGGTCAAACATCATTTTACATTTGTTTTTTAAATATTAAAAGGGTACTAATCTAGTATTCAGCCACTATTTGAGTTGTTCAAGTCATTATTCAATTTCCAAATGTTTTATAATTTATAACATAGCTCTCGATTTATCTACTATGTGATTGAACATTTTAATTCGTGTGAACTACTTTTATTATCCACTTGCATTTAAATGTGAATTGTTGTGTAAGGTGGTTGAAATGCAATTGATTTTGACTAAGATGATTTATGCACTGTAAACTTGACTGACATGTATTATCAAAAGTATTAGATTACGTGCTAATGACGCTGGGGTGTACAGAATGAATCTACCTTCGAGGGCCGTGGACTGAACACATTCTGGAGATATATAACTCTGCCAACATGACTGCGAGTGATAGTCTCTTTGACGGAGCCAGAAATGTGCTTGAACAACTTTGCGAAAGTTGTTCGAGCGATTAAATAGCTATACGTGCACCTTCGATGACCTGGCAAGGCAGTATGTAAAATCCATTTGCAACTTCTCATTCCATTTCCATAAAGCGAATAGTACGTTTGCCCCAGAATTCCACTCAGCTTCTGATGTTCTGCTTTTAACGCGAACGGCAACATCACAGTCAGCACAAACGAAGCAATGTACTTGCTTTCATTTTGACCACCAGTACCTTTGTCGGAGCATCACGATACACTTGGAGCTAGACCGGAGAATGACACTGTAATTCGTGGGGTATCATGTGCCTCCTCATAACTTTAATCGTCATAAGTCTCGAAGCGAGGGGTTACGACATGGGGTTTCTGACATACAATATTTCCATCTTCAACAGCGAGAAATCCCTGATTTTCATGGTGTAGATTTTCATTCATCACATAACGTCAGCATTTACTACCTGCCATTTCTTTAACAATCTTTCTCAAGATCGGCTGTATCACATGTGTTACTTAAGAGAAACCCTTGTGGAATAATGCGCAGGGCATTCAGCTTTGTGCATCATTCTTCAAAAAGACGCAGGTTGAGCTCGCCTAACCATGAGGTTGTCGCAATAGGACTTGCGGCTTATAGGCATCAGCATAGTTACCTTGCAGGGGCATAGAAATACCGATACAAGTCTGCAATGGCCTCCATCCATCTTGCTGACGGTAGTTTTTTAGAGTATGTGTCTTATGAACAAGTACTTCTAGACTTTTATGACCGTGTAGATGTCCAACGGTTACCGATAAGTAATGTCGGCCACAACTGTAGTGCAATACCTGACAGCAGCTATGTTCTAGATCATGGTTACCCCGAGTGATACTTCTCTTCATGGGGCGAAAGAACGGAGAGCATAAGCAATCACTTTGCCCTCTTGTCATTGGATAACGCCGAATTCTTCACGGGATCGTCACAAGAAATTGACGAAATCCTTGGCGGAGAATCTAGACGAGCAGTACTGGCAGACGTTAGCTTGTGCAGTGAGGTGTTTGAAAACTTTCTGACAATTTGTCTGTGCCATTCAAACTAACGCCTCTGTGAACAGATCATCAAGGCTTAGCAATCTGGAAACAAAAAAAAAAAAAAAAAAGAGGGGGGTTGTGTTTTTTTTCTCGCGACAAATCGACGACAATATTTGCAGCCGAGAAAACTTCCTCCTTGCTTGAACTGTTATTCGGAGGATTCTAGTCGAATAGCCTGAAATGCTTCTGAGGTTAACAGGATTCACCATTCCTTGGAAACACAGGACCAACGACAGTACTTCAGAAAGCCAGAATATCACTTTGGAGTATTGGCATACAACTGGTGTTTCTCCGGAGCTTTCCAGTTACAAGTAGCGAGGGGGTGTTCACATGTTCTTCTTTATTCTCGAATATACCAGAATATACATCAGTCATACCACGCGACAAACTTGTCGGGTAATCCATGAAATGAAGTAATTCATCAAGGGATGAGAAGAAGGAAGAGAAGTGTGCTGGATTCATTGGTTGAACCCAAAGATAACAGGTATCATATGAGCCATCGCGAAAGTAACAAATGAGTCTTTCGGAAGACCTCGTTCACGAAACGGAATCTGTGTGGCCCTTATCCCACATCTTTCACCCAATTGGCTTCCTTCGTATCAGTTACTAATCATTGTAAAAACATCAATGATCCTGCAAGTTGATCACACAAATCAATTGATCCGAGGAAGCGGAATTTATTCCTATGAATTGTTGCTTGGGTTAAGGGTCTAATACCGTGAACCAATCGTGTTGTTCATCCTTCATCTTATCGGAAGAGTGAAGGTGCTTCCCCAAGTCAAGGAGCGGGGCGGATATGAAACCTTTCTTATAGTTGAAGCGTCGGACTTCTTCTTAGCTCGAGAAGATGATGCGGAGGCATCTTATAGGACGCTTTCGCAATAGGGGGTAGTGCGGGCTTCAGTTCGTGACGACTCGACAGCTCTACAGGGGGATTATCCTGGAAGTTCTTCTGGAAATACATTCTGTGAAAATCCGAACCATTGGAATGTCTCCTCTTGCCTTCAAGAGGGTAAGCATTCAATGCATTCAGAACATTTTGGCTCTGAAGGTGTGTGGGCGGACTGTTTCGGGCACAGTCAAATCAAAGCTGTATGAGCTTCACCATCCATACCCAGGATATAATGTCTACTGTTGGAGTCTTGAGAGTCATGATTGAAACAGGGACATCAACCTCCGATCACATGTGTGGTTCACCCAGCCTTTACCATGGGTAGTTGCAATTAAGCCGGGTGACTGGAGTTACTAACGGAGTAGAATCTCCCGAAGGTATTATCATGGTCTTCGTGCAAGACCTTTCGGACAGTGAAATAGTGCGATGCTCCAGAATCGAGGAAGAAGCTAGTGATTGAATCACTAGAAGGGTGCCCATCACAATTCGTGGGGTCTGTCAGCTTCTTCCATGTGACTTGGTGACATGGACCCGAACTATAAGAACGGCCTGGCATTAAGTTACATTTGACAGCTTCCGACAATTCTTCTTGAGACCAATAGAAGGACGTGGTGCATCTGATGAAAAGCCATGATTAGGCTGTCCACCTGAACCGTTGGCTGTTCGGGAGGTGAAGGCAGACGAGGGCAACATAAGACAGCCTAGGGTTGTTGGCACAGGTCGGTTGATGGAATATTGTGCGGATTCCACGCCGACTCGACGCTTCGAACAGGCTGACTCATGATTGAACCAACATCACGAGTGCGCTGAGTGCTACTGGACATCATCAGAGCAATTTCAACTTGGAAAGATTTGCTGACTAGCGTTGCGAAGTCTGTAAAATCAAGGGCAGCAAGTGAGAGGTTTATATCCGGATGCAGTTCCTCACGCCCTTTTCACGGAAGTTCTCCTGCTGGCGTGCGTCCGTGCAGACTCATCTCAGTAGGGGTACCTTCAGAAACTTTCTCTGATATTCATACCAAATCATTGTGGCCCTGGGTATGTTTGTTTCGGAACTCGTGTTTCTATCTGATCCATCAGACCTTGAGATGTACCGTGCACGAAAAGTTGACTTGAAATTCCTGCAATGGTTTACTGCAATTCAGCAGGCAACATAGTCCTTGTGGCTTTCCACCCATGGCGCTGATCCCCCAGTATTACGTCGCCAAGGTGACGAACTGGTCAGGGTAGGTATACATTGGCCGACTTCAGTTGCGAAAGGCAATTTCCACACGGAGCAATCCATCGCATCATCCATAGGATTGGTGGAGTTGCGAGAAAGGACGTGATTGAGGCGCACGATTCCGCAGAGGGTTATTGGAGTGCAGACTGTTGGCTGAGTTCTGGTTGTAGGGGGAACTGAGCCAATTCCCAGTCATAACCTGACGGTCAATTCAAACTGCTGCATCATTTAGCATATAAGGTGGAGGTGGGAGGGGATCATCACCATCCTGCCAAATCACAGGGGTAGTGTTATTGCATAGTAAAACGATGTGCAATGAATGATTCATGGGGGTAACAGGAAGAAAGGAACTAAAGCATTAGATATATGATTAGTAGCGTTAAAGAATACCAATCCAGGCACATAGTTGGATTCAAACGATGGTACGAGCACGGGAACCACTCTCAGACTAGACAAACTAGGCGCGCTTTTTCGCGTAGGCACGCGATTGGAAGTACACAACATAGCAAAGCAAAGGCTACATCAACTTCAGAAAAGAGAGAGACAAACTGTTGGAGCGGAGGAATCGCAAGTGACAACACAGTGGTGCCCTCGATAAAAGGATCCTCAAGCAGAACCTGGCCTCAAACTTGAAGCAGGGGAGGGAATCTGTCAGAACCACAGGGTGGATGTGGACCACGAGAACTTAAATGTTGGAGTTTAAATTTTACCCACCGGTCCCGAGTAGTTAAAGGTCCGAGCAGGTAAACGACATCCTAATAACCACCCAATTGGCGACGAGGCCCGTAAAAAAGAGCCTTAGTTAATTAAAAACGTTTTCGGTTACTAGAGCTCATCAACTTCGGCCAAGGAGTTGGAAAGGGGGGTTTCTACAGGCAGTCGGCTCTGATACCAACTGTGTACGCCCCTCAGGCCCCGATCGTCACTAATCAACACGCTAAATGCACACGTATCACGCTAACGGACTCACGGGAGATATCCAACAACACAACTCAAAACCTAAATAAAGTCATACAAGCTTTATATTACAAGCTCAGGGTGCCTCGATGGCTCGAATACCATAATTGCGTCAAGCGTCAGCGAAATCAAGATATCTAGTACAGATGTAAAAGAACACCAGAAAGGCTTAGAAGGGACGAGACAAAGAAAACATACGATCAACCAGGCGTAGGCCTCCGCCTGGACCCTCCGTCCTACCTGGTCGATCGACAAGCTCGAGGTAATATCCATGCCTCGTTGTAGTAGCCGATCGTCGGGCTCATCTGTTCAGTGGCTCCGTCTCTGATCACACAAAATGCTATGGAGGAAGAGAAAAGGGAAACAAAGCAACCTGAGTACTCAGAAGTACTTAGGCAAGCAAGGGTCGAACAATACATATGCCAACTTTCAATGGAGAGGCTGTTATATGTGGACCTGGGCCTACAGAAATGCCCAAGAATAGAGAGAAGGCCTAGTCTATCGAAGGACTAGCATCTTCATCGTGTCTCGCAGGCATAGAAGGAGACAGAAACAGATCAATATAATGTAGCAGTATCATTAGGTCCATAACCTCACCCAGAGATCCTTTCTCTCGACGCCCTGCGGGAGAAAAAGGCAATCCAGAGCCATACAGTCATCGAACCTCGTCCTGAGATCCTTCTCGACTCCTGCGAGAACCAAATCCCAGAAACAAAAAAAAAGGGGGCCATGATCCAAGATCCCAGTTCTAAATTGTATCAACAAGATTACAGCTTCGAGGTCCGTTCCGTAGGATCGGTATCGATTGAAGTCTTTCTTCCCTGCAGGGGTTGCAAAACTTACCCACCACGCTGCTTAACTACGGCCGGACACACTTTTTCCAGGTCATGCCCGAACCTCGGCCAAACGACACACTCGCAACCGGCTACGACATACCTCCCCATTAGGAGGTCACCGCGGTCACACCGAACGTCAAGCGGGTCTGGCCATCTCCCCTCACCCTCCTGGTCTGTCTGGCACAGGGTGATACCAGCCTCGCTTGGGTGGCCGAACATCGCCACCGTTGCCGACAGCTGTAACTGGACTGCGACAGAGCTTCGGTTGATGCATACGATGCAAACCCAATATCTATGCCCACGTGGTGTGTAGTGCTATCGGGCCAAGACGGCCCCAATGCAATCAAATATCCTAACGTTAGTACCTTGGGCTTTGCGCCACGAGCAGAGACCTCACGAAAGATTGTACCCCGTCGCCCGTCTTGAGGATTCGGCAAAGGGCCCAAGAATGCACGGCCACGCCACGTATTCCACTCGGGACGCCATAACAGGGCAACCCGTCTTCACACACTCGCCTCTGCAGGCGCAGGCGGGTACCCATCAGGGGTCTGGACGCGCGCCTTCGTAAGTAACGTGTGAGTCCAAGTAGTCACTGGTGTCCATAACATCAGAGGAATCCGTATTTGGTGAGAGTTTTACTCTCCATTCACCTGCGTGAAGTTCCCACTCGATGTATCCGTCAAGTGAACTGGACTGCGGATCACCCTCGTTGGGTCACACTGAGGTGTTGTATGACGGCGTTTGTTATCTGCGAAAGCGGTGAAGGAGGATCACCCTCAATGACCCACGACCGAAGAGCTCTCATACGAGTTAACATCGAAGTGCTTACAAGAGGTTTCACCCTCGAACTCGAGTATGTAACGTTGTAGTGTCGTTACACTAACGGGGGGGTTGATTGGCGGCGTGGGGGCTGGTCTTAATTCCGTTTGTAGGGTCCTTACGGATAATCCAGCTGGTCAGTCGGGATAAGTGAGTGGCACTATGGAGCTTACCCCAGCCTATACTAAGCAGTTTAGTATAATGCAGGTAATTATCAAAGCAAGGTGCCTAAATCAGGCTATGATCGAATAGGTACAAGCAGCATAGCAGCATCAAGTTCTAATGCAGCATAAGAAATTAGAATGGTGATATCGGGATGATCAAAGGGGGGGGCTTTGCATCTGGTTGCTCGGCAGCATGGGCACATGTTGTCAACGGGTTTTGTCTTGGGCTCCGGAGCTGCGTCGGTCTCGGGGACCGACGTCGTGGTCTATCGAGAAGAAGGAGGTGAGGAACAAAGTAAATACTAAGCAAGCAAAGTCTACACAATGTATGACATACAATAAGCAGTGTCTGTGTGTCCCTAACGTATGTTGCATGTCACCGAGGAAGGGGGATCATCCGGGAAAGATCCTTCCCGGTCCGGAATCATATGTCAGGCAGATGATCGGTAGAGGGGCGGTTGCAGTTTCGGTTAGTTCGGACGTGTGAAGATTTGAACGGACCGGTATTCGGACTCATCTGTCGTTCTGAGCAACTTCATGTATAAATTATTTTCCATTCGACTTACCGTTTGAAATGTTCTAACATTTACAAGTTGAAACAATATTACTGAATTTCTTGGAATTTCTCTTATTTGAAAATAAAAGAAAAGAGCTATGGGTATCCAAGGGAATGTACCCAGAATTTGCTTATCAGGCTGGCATGTGGGTTATTGAAATGGAATTGTGAACCGTCAAAAAGTTGCTGGTCAAAGGGTGAATCGTCATGTGGTCCCACATCACATTGCACATGGCTTAATGGATTACACATTTTTGTTTAATTACAGTTGGGGAACCTTCTGTCATGGGAATCATTAGGACTACCTAGGGCCCTAATTAATCTAAACAACATCCTGATCTTTAGTCGAAAAAACTAATTTGCGGTCGGCCCAACTGTCACGGGGAACCCGGGCCCTCAGGTGCCCGTTGCACACTGCGCAAGCGCACGCAAGCCGAAGGGGGGCTCCATGTCACGGAATTGTCGAAGGCGAGCCGCGGGCTAGCAGCCTGGGCGGGGTCGGGGTCAGCAGACAGCGATGGTAGCGGGCGGCGCGGCTGGAGGTGGCGCCTGCGGCGCGGCGAGCGCCGGAGCGCGAGATACGGCGACGGTGGCTTAGCAGCACAACCGCAGGGGAGCGGACGGGCACCCGCAGAGCGCAGCCGTGGTACGAGGCAGGCGGTGGAGGGCACGAACGGGACGCGGGAGCGGGAGGCGCGTGCTCCAGCACAACAGGGCCGAAGGCGGAGCGTGGTGACGTCGCAGCACGCCGGCCTAGGCTGGGCTCACGTGCGAAGGGTGGAGACGAGAGCGGGGCTGCACGGCTCGGGCGCGCGTCAGGGCGCGGCGAGCACACGCTCGCCGTAAGCTCAGGCGCGGGAGCAGAGAGGGGCGCGGCGACGCGTTCAATCGACCTGGAACGAAGGGGGGGTGCAAGGGGCTCCCCCCGTTAGGGGTACCAGCGGCGAGGCTCGGGACGGGCGAAGTACGGGCCGGCGCCGGCGGTGCCGAGTCTCGTAGGGCAGCGGGCGAGCGGCGCGCGCGGATGCGTGCGCAGGAAAAAAATTTGATCGCTGGAGTGGGGGAATAGGCTAGGTCCGGGTTTGGTCGCGAGGGGAGGCTGTATGTCCATTGGGGGGGGGAGCCGTGGTGGGTGGCGGGCGGGGAGCTGGCGGGCCCAGTTGGGCCTGGGGGGGGGTGGGGTTTCTCGTTGTTTTCTTTCTTTTCTTTTCCTGTTGTTCTTTTCTTTTATTTATTCACATATCTCTTTGTAAATGTTTAGCCTCAAAATGGTTTTTGTAAAAACATGCAAATGTTCAATAAATACTAGCATCCTCAACTACTTACAAAAATAGTTGAGGCAACATGGAGTTCACACACTTTTATATTAATTAAATTGACTTCTATCTTTACGTTTAAATGTTAGTCCACCTAATTATTTTATTTGTTCGTTTCAATTTTAGAAGTCTCTGGAATATTTGCATTTAATGACAATTTATTTTTTTATGTTCGGAAACTTTATATTTTCTCACTTTCATTTAATTTTGAATAGTTGGGAGTTAAAATGGCATTTGATGCTAGTGATGATAATGCCAATTATAAACATCGATGAACTGGCACAATCAAAAGGGTGATCTGTAGTCAACCACTGGTGTGTTTACACGCTTAAGCATCTAGTGTCAACTTAGGTGTGAAATTATTTTAACCTACCATATAGTCTAGTCAACTATAGTGTGAAATTATTTATAACAACCTTATAAGCTAGTTCAACTCTAGTGTAACAATATTTGTCCTAGAATATAGTACTAGTTCAATCTTGTGTAAAATTGATTTGAATTAGGCTATGAGCTAGTTAACTCTAGTGTAAAATTAAATTGAACTAGGCTATAGAGCTAGTTCAACTCTAGTGTAAAATTATTATGTACTAGTGCTATAGAGCTAGTCAACTCTAGTGTAAACTCTTTGTACTAGCTTATAGAGCTAGTTCAACTCTAGTCTAACATTATTTGTACTAGGCTATAGAGCTAGTTCAACTCTAGTGTAAAAATATTTAAACTAGCTTATAGAGCTAGTTCAACTATAGTGTAAAATTATTTGTACTGGGCTATAGAGCTAGTTCAACTCAAGTGTAAAATTATTTGTACTAGTGTATAGAGCTAGTTAAACTCTAATGTAAAATTATATTACTAGATATAGAACTAGTTAAATTTCTTGTTGTAAAATTATTGAACTAGCCTATAGAGCTAGTTCAACTCTAGGTGTAAAATTATTTGAAACTAGCTATATAAAGGTAGTTAAACTCTACTGTTTCAAATTATTTGCTACTAGGCTTTACGAGCTAGTTGCATATGCTGTGAACATTATTTGAGACTTAGCTTATTAGAGATAGTTCAACATAAGTGGAAAAATTAATTGAACTTGCCTCTATATCTAGTTCATCTCTGTTAAAATTATTTGTACTAGACTATAGAGCAGTTCAATGCCAATGTAAAAGTTATTTGAACTAGCCTGAAGACAAGTTCAATCTTAAGTGTAAAATTCTATTGGACTAGGCTATAGAGCTAGTCCAACTCTAGTGTAAAAACTTATTGAACTAGCTATGAGCTAGTTCAACTCTCAGTGTATAATTATTGTACTAGGCTAAGAGCTAGCTTTCAACTTAGTGTAAATTATTTGTACTGGCTATAGAGTCAGTTCATCTAGTGTAAAATATTTGAACCTATCTTATAGAGTATTGTTTCAACTGTATGTAAAATTTTTGTATAGAATAGAGCTGGTTCAACCTAGTGTAAAATTTTGAAACTAGCTTATAAGGTAGTTGAACTCTAGTGCAAAATTTTTTTTGAACTATCCTAAGATAGTTCAATCTAATGTAAAATTTTTTGAACTAGCTTATAAAGGGGAGTTAAACTCTAGTGTTAAATTATTGATAGGTATAGAGTTAGTTCAAACCTCTAGTGTAAAAGCTATTTGAACTAGACTTGAATAGGCTATTTCAACGTCTAGTTAAATTATTGAACTAGCTTATAGAGCTAGTTCAATCTGGTGTAAAATATTTGTACTAGGTATAAGCAGTTCAAATCTCGTGTGAACATTATTTACACCTTATAGAGATGTTCAAACTCTAGTGTAAAATTATATATAATAGATTAAAAACTAGTTCAACTCTTGGTAAACTTATTTTAAACTAGGTATGATTGATATTCAACTCTATGTAAATTATTTTGATAGCTTATAGAAGCTTGTTCAACTGCTATTGTGAATATTGTACTAAGTTTTAGAACTAGGTCAACTCTAGTGTAAAACTTTTTGAACTGACCTTAGAGAGGGTGTTCAACTATAGTGTAAAATTATTGACACTATCTGAGTCGAGTCTAGTTTCAATACTCTAGTGTACAAATTATTGTTTGACTAGGTTGTATAGAGCTATCAACTCTAGTGTTAATAAGTATATTACTGATTATAGAAATAGTTCAATTCGCTGTGTAAATTGATTTGAACTAGGCTATAGGAGGCCAGTTCACGGTAGTGTAAATTATTTGTCAGGGTATAAGCTAGTAACTCTAGGTGTAAATTATATATACTATATTATAGAACTAGTTCAACTCTTTGTGTAAAATTATTTGAACCACGGCTATAGAGCTCGTTTCAACCTCGGTAAAATAATTTGTACAGGCTGATAGAGCTATTCACTCTAGTGGTAAAATTATTGAACCTGAGCTTATAGAGCTTGTTAACTATAGTGTAAAATTATTTGTACTAGCTATAGAGCTGTTCAATCTAGTGTCATATTTGAACTAGCTATAAGACTAGTTAACTCTAGTGTACAATTATTAGTATAGGCTATAGAGTCTAGTTCAACTCTAGGTGTAAAAGTTATTTGTACAGGCTTTATACATAGTGCAACTCTAGTGGAAAATTATTGAACTACTTATAGATAGTTCACCTCTAGTGAAAATATTGTGAACTAGCGGATAGAAGCAAGTTCACTTGGTGTAAAATTATTTTGTACTAGGACCTAGAGTTAGTTTTAAACTCTAGTTGACATTATTTAACTACTATAGACCTAGTTCAAATCTAGTTGTAATAACATATTTGTACTAGATTATAGAACTAGTTCAATTCTTGTGTAAAATTATTTGAACTAGGCTATAGAGGTAGTTCTAGTCTAGTGAGAAAATATTGTGTACTAGGCGATAGAGCTAGTTCCAACTCTAGTGGTAAAATTATTTGAATATGTTTTAATAGACTACGTTCAACTCTATTGTTGTAAAAGTTATTGTACTAGGCTATAGAGCTAGGTTCAACTCTGGTGTTAAAATATTTTGAACTAGCTTATAGAGGTCATAGATTATACTTGACATTGTTTTTATACTGGCTAATAGAGCTAGTTTCATATCCAAGTTGTTAAAATATGTTGACTAGTTAAAATATATGTTGCTATGATTGTAGAACTAGTCTCCGATTCTGTGTAAAAAGTTTGAAAAGCCTATAGACTTAGTTCACTCTACGGTAAATTATTTTGAACTACGCTGATATAACAGGTAGTGTAAACCTCTAGTGAAAAATTAGTTGTACTGCTTTATAGATTAGTTTCAAATTCTAGTGGTAAAATTACTTGAACTAGCTTGTAGAAGCTAGTTCAACTTTTAGAATGGCAAATTAATTTAACTAGCTTATAGATCTAGTTCAACTCTAGTGTGAAATTATTTTAACTCCTTATAGAGCTGTTTCACCTTAGATGTGAAAAATTATTTTAACTACCTATAGAGCTATTTTTCAAATCTAGTGTAAAAATATTTGTCTAGGAGTATAGAACTATTCATTTTTGTGTTAACAATTATTGAATT
>JAAAXO010000018.1:55859-102792 GCA_011799875.1 Thinopyrum elongatum
GCCCCCCCCCCCACTGGCCTACAAGGCCACCCCCTCGCGACCAAACCCTAGCCTAATTCCCCCACTCCCCCGATCCCCATTTTTTCCTGCGCCCGAAGCCGCTGCGCCGCCGTCGCCGCCCGACGCTGGCCCGCCGGCGCCGCCCGTCTTCGCCCGTCCCCGAGCCTCGCCGCTGTACCCCTGCAACGGGGGTGAGCCCCCTTCGACCCCCCCTCTCGTTCCATGTCGATTGAACGCCGTCGCCGCGCCCTCTCCGCCCCGCGCCTGAGCTCGCGGCGAGCGTGTGCTCGCCGCGCCCTGACCGCGCGCCGTGCACGCCCCGCTCTCGTCGCGCCCCTCCGGGCCACGTGCGCCCGCCTGCCGCGCTGCTGCCGTCACCGCACGCCGCCTTGCCCCCTGTTGGCTGGCTACGCCCGCGCCTCCCGCTCCCCGGTCGTGCCCTCGCCCGCCTGCCTCGGACCACTGCAGCGCGCTCGCTCGCCCGCTCCCATGCCGGTTGCTGCTGCTAGCCACCGTCGCCGTCTCCTGCGCCGGCGCTCGCCGCCGCCGCAGCGCCACCTCCAGCCGCGCCGCCCGCTACCGCTGCTGCTGACCCCGCCCAGGCGCTAGCCCAGCCGCGCCTCCTCTGACCAAGTCCGGCCATGGAGCCCCCCTGCCGTGTGCGTGCGCGTGCGCGTGTGCACGGGCACACTGTAGTGGCCGTGGTGCCCATGACATGTTGGGCCGACCAAATTAGTTTCGGACTAATCAGGATTCTGTTAGATTAATTAGGGCCTAGGTAGTCTAATGATTCCATGACAGAAGGTCCCCACTGTTAATTAAACAAACATGTGTAATCTATTAAAGCCAGTGACAATGGCGAGTGGGACCACAATGCTATTCACCCTTTGACCAGTCAACTTTTGACCGGTTCAATTCAATCAATGACCCCACCTGCCAGCCTGATAAGCAACATTCTGGGTACATTCCCTGTGTACCCATAGCTCTTTTTCTTTTATTTTCGAAATAAGAGAAATTCCAGAAATTTCAGTAATTGTTTAAAACTTTGTAAATTCGTAGAAATTCAACGGTAAGTCAGATGAAAATAATTTATACATGAAAGTTGCTCAGAACGACGAGATGAGTCCGAATACGCGGTCCGTTCATCTGTCACACGTCCCTAACTACCCGAACATGCAACCGTCCCTCTCCGATCATCTGCCTGACATATGTCCGGAACCGGGAATACTTTCCCGGATGGATTCCCCCTTCCTCGGTGACATGCAACCATACGTTAGGACACACCCGACACTGCTTATTGTCATGTCATACATTGTGTAGCACTTGCTTGCTTAGTATTTACTGTTTCCTCCCCGTCTTCTCTCTCGATAGACACCGACGTCGTCCCCGAGACCGACGCAGCTCCGGAGCCCAAAGACACCGTTGACAACATTGCCCATGCTGCCGAGCAACCAGGCAAGCCCCCCCCCTTTGATCATCCCGATATCACCCATTCTAATTTCTTATGCTTGCATTAGAATTGCTGCTGCTACTGCTGCTTTACCTATTCTGATGCATAGCCTGTTTATTGTCACCTGCTGTTGATAATTACCTGCATATCCTAAACTGCTTAGTATAGGCTGGGTAGAGACCTATCAGTGACCCTACTTATCCCGACTGCCCCGCTGGATTATCCGAAGACCCTATCAACGGGATTGAAGACCAGACCCCGGCACCGCACATCACCCCCC
Source organism: Thinopyrum elongatum (assembly GCA_011799875.1). NCBI lineage: Eukaryota > Viridiplantae > Streptophyta > Magnoliopsida > Poales > Poaceae > Thinopyrum > Thinopyrum elongatum. The sequence continues at coordinate 57,590 of JAAAXO010000018.1, forward strand.
CTTTAGTTGTAACGACACTACAACGTTACTATCGAGTGCCGAGGGTGAAACCTCTTGTAGCACTTCTGATGTTAACTCTGTAGAGTAGCTATTCGGTCGTGGTCATTGAGGGTGATTCCTCCTTCACCGCTTCCGATAACAACGCCGTCATACAACACCTCAAGTGTGAACCCAACGAGGGTGATCCCTCCGAGTTCACCTTGACGGATACATCGAGTGGGAATTCAACGAGGGTGATACCTCGGATTCCTCTGATGTTATGGACACACGGATACTTGGACTTTCACACTGTTACTTAGAAGGCGCGTCGACCCTGATGGGTACCCGCCTGCGCCTGAGAGGCGAGTGTTGTGAAGACGGGTGCCTGTATGGCGCCCGAGTGAGAATACGAGGCGTGGCCGGGCATTCTTGGCCCTTGCCGCAAGTCCTCAAGACGGGGCGACGGGGTCACATCTTTCGTGAGTCTCTGCTCGTGACCGCAAGCCCAAGGTACTAACAGTTAGGATATTTGATTCGAGTGGGCGTCTGGCCCGATAGCACTAACCACCACGTGGGCATAGTATGGGCGTTCTGCATCGTATGCATCAGCCGAAAGCTCTGTCAGACGTCCAGTTCAGCATGGCGGCACGGTCGGATCGTGTCGGCCACCCGAGGCGATGCTGGTATCCACCCTGTGCGCAACGACCCGGAGGGTGAGGGGCGATGGCCAAGACCCCCTTGCGCTTAGGATGTAGACCGGCGGGGACCTCTCTACTGAGTTGTAGGTAGGGTTGCGATGTGTCGTTTGGCCGAGGTCGGGCATGACCTGGAAAAGTGTGTCCGGCCGTAGTTAAGCGAGCGTGGTGGGTAAGTTGGTGCACCCCTGCAGGGAAGAAAACTTCAATCGATAGCCTATCCTACGGTAACGGACACTCGAAGCTGTATCTTGATTGATACAATTTAGAACTGGATACTTGGATACTATGGCTCTGGGATTGCTTCTCGCAAGGAGTCGAGAAGGGATCTCAGGACGAGGTTGATGACTGTATGGCTCTGGGATTGCTTTTCTCGCAGGGCGTCGAGAAAGGATCTCTGGGTGAGGTTGTGACTTAATGATACTGCTACATTATATTGATCTGTTCTGTTCTCTTCTATTGCTGCAAGACCGATGAAGATGCTAGTCTTCGATAGGACTAGGCCTTCTCTCTATTCTGGCATTTCTGTAGCCCAGTCCACATATACAGCCTCTCCTTGAAAATGTTGCATATGTAGTGTAGATCCTTGCTTGCTAAGTACTTCTGAGTACTCACGGTTGCTTTGTTTCCCTTTTCTCCCCATATCAGTTTGTCGTGATCAGAGGACGGAGCCCCTGAGACAGATGCGCCGACGATCGCTACTACTACAACGAGGATGGATATTACCTCGAGCTTGTCGTCGACCAGGAGTAGGATCGGAGGGTCCCAGGCAGGAGGCCTACGCCTGTTGATCGTAGTGTTTTCTTTTGTCTCGCCTTCTTAAGGCCTTTCTGTGTTTTCTTTTACATCTGTACTCAGATATCTGATGCTTCCGCTGACGCTTGTACGCAAGCTTATGTATTCGAGCCCTCGAGGCCCCTGGCTTGTAATATAAAGCTTGTATGACTTTATTTATGTTTTAGAGTTGTGTTGTGATATCTTCCCGTGAGTCCTTAGGCGTGATCGTGTGCATTTGCGTGTATGATTAGTGCACGATCGGGCCGGGGGCGTCACAAGTTGGTATCAGAGCCGACTGCCTGTAGGAACCCCCCTTTCCAACTCCTTGGCCGAAGTTGAGTCTAGTAACCGAAAACTGTTTTACTAACTTGGCTGTGTGGCTTACGGGCCCTCGTCGCCAATTGGGTGGTATTAGGATCTTTACCTCCTCGACCTTTACTCCGGGACTTGGGTTAAAATTTTACTAACTCCAACATTAAGTTCTCGTGGTCCCATCCACCCGGTGTTCTGAAGATTTCCCCCCTTGCTTCAAGTTTGAGGGCCAGGTTCTGCTTGCAGGATCCTTTTATCGAGGGCACCCTGTGTTGTCACTTGCAGATTCCTCGCTCCAACAGTTTTCTCTGACGTTGATGTAGCCTTTGCTATGTCTCGTTGTGTACTTCCATATCGCGTGCCTACGCGCCGCCTAGTTTGTCTAGCTGCGAGTGTTCCCGTGCGCGTACTATCCGTTTGAATCCAACTATGTGCATGGATTGGTATGTCTTTAACGACTACTATCATATATCTAATGCTTTTCCTGTTCTTTCCCGTGTTACCCCATGAATCATTCCATTCACATGCAGTTTTACTTGCTAAACTACCCCTGTTGATTTGGCAGGATGGCTGATGATCCCCCACCTCCACCTTATATTGCTGAAATGATGCAGCAGTTTGAATTGAACCGTCAGGTTATGACTGGGATATTGGCTCAGTTCCCTAACCAGAATACTCAGCAACAGTCTGCTCCAATAACTCTGCCGGAATTCGTGCGCCTCAATCCGTCCACTTTCCGCAACTCCACCAATCCTATGGATGCTGATGATTGGCTCCGTGACATTGCCTTCCAACTGAAGTCGGCCAATGTTATCCCTGACAGTTACGTCACCTATGCGACGTATCACCTGAGGGGATCAGCTGCTCAATGGTGGGAAAGCCACAAGGATATGTTGCCTGCTGAAACAGTAACCACTTGGCAGGAATTTCAGTCAACTTTTCGTGCACGGTACATTCCTCAAGGTCTGATGGATCAGAAGAAACAGGAGGTCCGCAAACATACCCAGGGCACAATGATTGTGGATGAATATCAGAGAAAGTTTCTTGAATTGTCCCGCTATGCTGAAGATGACGTCTGCACTGACGCACGCAAGCAGGAGAAATTCCGTGAAGGACTGCATACGGATATAAACCTCGCACTTGCTGCCCTTGATTTTACAGACTTCGCAACGCTTGTCAGCAAATCTTTCCAAGTTGAAATTGCTCTGATTGAGTACCAGGAGTCACTCAAGCGCACTCGTGATGTTGGTTCATCCTTGAGTCAGCCTGTTCAGAAGCGTCGAGTGTGGATCCCGCACAATATACATCACCGACCTGCTCCAACACCTAGGCTGTCTTATGTTGCACCTCGTCTGCCTTCACCTCCGAGACAGCCAACGGTTCAGGATGGACAGCCTAATGCTATGGCTTTTCATCAGGATGCACCACGTCCTTCTATTGGTCGCAAGAAGAATTGTCGGAACTGTCATCTCAGAAACTGTAATGCCAGGCCGTCTGCTATAGTTCGGGTCCATGTCATCCAAGTCAACATGGAAGAAGCTCGACAGGACCCCAGAATTGTGATGGGCACCCTTCTAGTGAATTCAATCCTAGCTTCAGTCCTCTTTGATTCTGGAGCATCGCACTCTTTCATGTCCGAAAGTTTTGCACGAAGCCATGATATACCTTTCGAGGAGATGTCTACTCCGTTAGTAATCCAGTCACCCGGGGCTAATTGGCAAACTACCATGGTAAGGCATGGTAACCACATTGTGATCGGAGGATTGATGTTCCCCGTTTCACTCATTGCTCTCAAGACCTCCAACATAGACATTATTCTGGGTATGGACTGGTTGAAGCCTCATAAAGCTTTGATTGACTGTGCCACTGAAACAGTCCGCCTCACACACCCTTCAGGCCAGATATATGTTCTGAATGCATTGAATGCTTCACCTCTTGAAGGCATAGAGAACATTCCAATGGTTCGTGATTTTCAAGATGTATTTCCAGAAGAACTTCCAGGAATACCCCCTGCTAGAGCTGTCGAGTTCGTCATCGACTTGAAGCCCGGCACTACCCCTATTGCGAAGCGTCCTTATAAGATGCCTCCGCATCATCTTCTCGAGCTTAAGGAAGAAATCGACACGTCACTTAAGAAAGGTTTCATCCGCCCCAGTTCCTCTGCTTGGGGAGCACCTTCACTCTTCGATAAGATGAAGGATGGAACTAACCGATTGGTTCAGGATTATCGACCCATTAACCAAGCAACAATTCAGAATAAATATCCGCTTCCTCGGATCAATGATTTGTGTGATCAACTTGCAGGATCATCGATGTTTTACAAACTTGATTTGAGATTGGGATACCACCAGATCCGTGTTCGTGAAGAGGATATTCCGAAGACTGCATTTGTTACTCGCGATGGCTCTTATGAGTACACTGTTATGTCTTTTGGCTTAACCAATGCTCCAGCCACATTCTCCCGTCTGATGAATTACATCTTCATGGATTACCTCGACAAGTTTGTCGTGGTATATCTGGATGATATTCTGGTATATTCGAAGAATAAAGAAGAACATGTTGAACACCTCCGTCTTGTACTGGAAAGGCTCCGAGAACACCAGTTGTATGCCAAATACTCCAAATGTGAATTCTGGCTTTCTGAAGTAACTTACGTTGGTCATGTGATTTCCAAGGATGGCATCGCTGTTAACCCAGAACGAGTTCAGGCTATTCTTGACTAGAATCCTCCGAAGAACGTCAAGCAAGTGAGAAGTTTTCTCGGCCTTGCAAGCTATTGTCGTCGCTTTGTCGAGAACTTTTCCAAGATTGCTAAGCCTTTGACTGATCTGCTTCACAAGGGCGTTAAGTTTGAATGGACAGACAAATGTCAAGAAAGTTTTCAAACACTCAAGGACAAGCTAACGTCTGCCCCAGTACTTGCTCCTCCAGATTCCCGCCAAGATTTCGTCATTTATTGTGACGCATCCCGTGAAGAATTAGGCTGTATCCTAATGCAAGAGCGCAAAGTGATTGCTTATGGCTCTCGTCAGTTGCGCCCACATGAAGAGAATTATCCGGTACATGATCTAGAACTAGCTGCTGTCATGTATGCACTACAGTTGTGGCGACATTACCTTATCGGTAACCGTTGCGAGATCTACACGGATCATAAAAGTCTGAAGTACTTGTTCACTCAACCATCTCTAAACCTCCGTCAGCAAAGATGGATGGAGGCCATTGCAGACTATGATTTCGGTATTTCTTATACCCCTGGCAAGGCTAACGTGATGGCTGATGCCTTAAGCCGCAAGTCCTATTGCGACAACCTCATGGTTAGGCGAGCTCAACCTCGTCTTTTTGAAGAACTATGCAAGCTGAATCTGCGCATTATTCCACAGGGTTCTCTTAATAACCTTGTGATACAGCCCGATCTTGAGAAAGTTGTTAAGAATGCGCAGGCTAAAGATGCTGAAGTTGATCTGATGAAGGAAAATCTACACCATGAAAAGTACAGGGATTTCTCGCTGTCTGAAGATGGAACTTTGTATTTCAGAAACCCCATTGTCGTACCTCGCTTCGAGCTTATGACTGATAAAGTTATGAAGGAGGCACATGATACCCCGCTGTCTATTCATCCGGGTAGCTCCAAGATGTATCGTGATCTCCGACAAAGGTACTGGTGGTCTAAAATGAAGCAAGACATTGCTCGTTATGTTGCTGAATGTGATGTTTGCCGTCGCGTTAAAGCAGAACATCAGAAGCCTGCTGGAATTCTGCAACCGTTACCTATTCCTTTATGGAAATGGGATAAAGTGCAAATGGATTTCATTACTGGCCTTGCCAGGTCACAGAAGGGTCACGATGCTATTCTTATCATCGTCGACCAACTTTCCAAAGTTGCACACTTTCTGCCCGTCAAAGAGACTATCACTGCTAGTCAGTTAGCAGAGTTATATATCTCCAGAATTGTTTCAGTCCACGGCATTCCGAAGGAGATCAGTTCTGTAACACCCCAGGTCATTAGCCACAGTAATCACTTTTGATAATGACATGTCAGCAAGTTTAACAGTGCATAATCATCATTAGCATCATATTGCATTTCAACCCCTAACACAAATTCAAATTTAAATGAAAGTGGAAAATAAAAGTAGTTCAACACAGAAATTAAAATGTTCAATAAATAGTAGATAAATCAGAGGCTATGTTAAAATTGTAAACAACATTGTTGGAATTTGATAAATGACTTGAACAACCTCAAATAGTGGCTGAGAATAATATTTAGTAACCTTTTAATTAATTTAAAACAAATGTGAAATGATGTTTGACCCAAACTAATTTTAGCTGTTAGGGTATAATGCACTGGTATTTATGGAATAGGTCACACTTTTTACATAAACCATTTGGGGCCTAAACATTTAACAGTACAGAAAAGAAAATAAAACAAAGCAAGAAATAATAGGAATAAGAGAAGAAAGACCCCCCCCCCTCTCCCTGGGCCGAATGGCCCAGCTCGCCACAGGCCGGCCCAGCTGCGGCCCACCATCACTCCCCTTATCCACTCCCCTCACCCCTATCGTCCGCTCGCACCGACAACCCCACTTTCGCTCCCCCCCCCCCCCCCCCCCCCCCCCCCCCCGATTGGATCGGGATCGTGAGGAGGAGGCCGCCCCCTCGCCCGTCGCCGTTGGACGCCACCTCGCCGGAGCGCTCCCCCACGCCGGTCTGCTTCCCCTCCGGCGCCGTCGTCCCCGTCGCCTCCCCGCGCCCCATTGCCCCGTCCCTACACCACCCCGTGAGGCCCCCTTCCTCCTTTCCCCGCGGTCACCGCCGCTCACGCGCGCGCGCCCACGATCGGCACCGCACGCGTCGCCCGTGCTGCCGCCTCCTGCCCTGGCCTCTCCTCCCTCTCTCTGCTGCTGCTCTGCACCGGCATCCCCGCGCGCCCTTCCCGCGCTGGCCGCGCCCTGCTCCCTACTGCGCGTCGCGGCCGCCCCTGGCCACCACTAGCCGTCGCCACGCCCCCGCGCGCGCCCGCTGTGCGCAGCCACCACGGCCGCGCACGCTCACCGCGACCGCGCGCCCTGCCTCTGCACCGCCCGGCCTCGCCCTGTCCGCTAGCGCCCGTGCCCGCTTTGGCCACTGTGCCATTGACAAGCGGGGCCCACTGCCAGAACGATTAAAAAAAAGAAAGAAGAAAAAGATATAAATAAAAATAATTAGTTAATTAAACAATTAATTAGTGATTAATTAACTTTAATTAATCCTGATTAGTTAATCTAATTAAGTAGTTAGTGTTAATTAAACAGTAATTTAGTTAATTAAACCTAATTAACCTAGCAGCCTATGACAGGTGGGACCCACCCTGTCAGGTGGCTGCTGACATCAGCATGATGTCATGCTAACGTCTTCAATCACTATTCTGGATAATGTTTATTTTAAATATATAAATAAATTCAGAAATTAATAAAAACTTTAGAAAATCATATTAAATAAACCGTAACTCTGATGAAAATACTTTGTACATGAAACTTGCTTAGAATTTCGATATGAACCCGAATACGCCCTCCGTGTTCCCGTCTGACGCCCGTAGCTGTATGAACGTTGAACATTTAGACCGATTTCGATAAATGAATAGTGCCCCACTTTAATTAAATAAATCCGAATAAATTACTAAATTAACTAAATCATTTAGTTAGGCAGTAGAACACCTCCGCGTATCATTTAGGCATGTCATACATGTTGTTTGCATTATTGCCGTGAATTTATTGTTTCTCTCCCCCTCCTTCTCTCTCTCGATAGACGCCAAGACCGACGTCACTGCTGCTGAGTACGACTACTCTACCGACGAGCAGCTTGTTGACGACCTCCCCCTCTTGCTAGAGCAACCAGGCAAGCCCCCCCCCTTTGAGCATCCAGATATCGCCCATTCCATTCTCCTGCTTGCATTAGATTTTGCTACTGTTAATGTATGCTCCTATTCTGATGCATAGCCTGCTGTTGTAACCTGTTCATTGTTACCTTACCTGCCTATGATAAATTGTTTAGTATAGGTTGGTATGAACCACCAGTGACCCCACCACCTTACTTTGTTGCCCCTGCTTGTTCATCGACGACTCGATCAACGTGATTGTCGATCAGAGACAGACACCTCACTTCACACCCCCTTAGTTGTACGACTCTGCATAGTTACTATCGAGTGCCGAGGGTGATACCTCGTAACGCACTCCTGATGAATACTCTGTAGTGTAGCTGTTCGGTCGTGGTCATCGAGGGTGATTCCTCCTTCTCCACGTCCGATAGGACTCTGTCGTGCAACCCCTCAGTGTGAACCTCGAGGGTGATACCTCATACGTTCACCCTGATGATTATGACCACACGGTTACTTGACCTTTGTCACAGGCGGGTCCACCCTGGTGGGTACCCGCTGGGGATCTATGTTGTCGAGTGTGCCGGAAGGGCACTCGAGTGTGATACTGTGGCGGAGCTTCAGAAACTCTGAATGTTTCCGCTTGATACTAAATGAGCTGATCGGATTTGGGTGTGTGATCTGAGTGGGTCGACGTGCCCTATACGCACTACCACCACGCAGGATTATGGTTATGTGGCCCTCTGCGATGTACGTTTCTCCGAAAGCTCATCAGACGTCACGATTCACCGTGCGGGCTGATCGTCGGGATTGGGCTGGATACTTCACTGGCGAGTTCAGTGTCGCGCCAGCACCCCGGCCAGCCACGCAACGCGCAGGGTGCCCAGGGCGATGGCCCAAGACCTCTGGGTGCATAGGTTAGTCCGGCGTGCTGACCTCTCTGCTGAGCCTAGGTAGAGCGCTGCTTCGTGTTGATCTTCCGAGGACGGCATTACCCAGCAAGTATGTCCGGCCAGAGTTTATCGAGCGTGTTGGGTAACTGTAGTGCACCCCTGCAGGGAAGAATGATCTATCGATAGCCGGTCCTACGGTAAAGGACGCTCAGTTTGTGTATCCCGATCTACTACTTAAACTGGATTCTTGTTACTTAATTGAAGCTTCAGGATTACTTTCTCGCTGGGAGTCGAGGAGGGATCTTTGAGCTGTACTTCAACATGTTTGCTAAATAAAATGCTATTCTACTCTCTTCTACTGCTGCAAGATGATGGCATATGAAGATGTTTAAAGATGCTAGTCTTCGATAGGACTAGGCCTTCTCTGTATTCTGGCATTTCTGCAGCCCAGTCCACATTTACAGCCTTTTCTCCATTGATAATGTTGCATATGTAGTATAGATCCTTGCTTGCTGAGTACTTCGGATGAGTACTCACGGTTGCTTTATTTTCTCTTTTCCCCCATATATCCCACCTTGATGATACCCCAGACGATGGAGTCCAGGAGCCAGATACAACCACAGGAGCTTACTACCAGGCGGGTCCAGAGGGCACGTACTACTGGATCGAGCCAGCTGACCAGGATTAGGATCGGAGGCTCCCAGGCAGGAGGCCAACGCCTTTCGATCTAGTGTCGCTGTTTGTGCTAGCCTTCTTAAGGCTAAACTTGTCTAACTATGTCTGTACTCAGATAATATTTGTATGACTGACTTATGTATTCGGATCTTCGGATCCCTGGTCTGTAATATTGTGGACCTCCGTTTATTTGTGTTTAGAGTTGTGTTGTGATATCTTCCCGTGAGTCCCTGGGCTTGATCGTACACGTTTGCGTGCATGATTAGTGTACGATTGAACCGGGGGCGTCACAAGTTGGTATCAGAGCCGACTGCCTGTAGGAAGCCCCCCTCCAAATTCCTTGGCCGAAGTCGAGTCTAGAAACCGAAAAACTAATTTACTAACTTGGCTGTGTGGCTTACGGACCCACGTCGCCAACTGGGTGGTATTAGGATCTTTTATTCCTCGTCTATACTCTGGGACTCTAATCTCTCTTCTATTCGGGTTAAATAAAGTTTACTAACACCGACACTTAGGATCTCGTAATTTCTATCTACCCGGAGAGCTGGATATCTGTGCGATTTCCCTGTTGTTGATCTGATTAGTCTGATAATCATTTTCCTTTCCATTGTTTTGTTTAACCTTACTCTCTGAGTTATGTTAAACTTCTCATTGTCGTTTGACAACCCTGAATTTCCTCTGTTTCAGATGGATCGTTTGTTTCCACCACGTCCTACGACACAGCTTGTGCTTCGCACTTGGGCTCGTGATGCCCCTGGGTTTCCAGCTGTCCTGGTCGCTCTCATGACCAGACTTGGCTACCGATGGTACCCTGAGTACATGGTTTACGAGGATTATCGCGAGTTCAATCAGGAGCAGTACCATGCTGATGTTCGTATCTATGATCGGCAGAATGACTCAGACACCGAGCTGCACCTTTTCCACGGTATCGGCATGACGATTGAGATGGCAGTACATGATGCCGCCTACTCTGCTATCGCACGTCTTCGAGGGCAGTTCAGTGATATCTTGGATGACTCTGAGTTCCGATACATTCCGTATGCCCCTGCTGGAGATGCTACCGGATACTACACAGCTATCTATGCCCCGTATGAGCCTCGCCGATATGACCACCGCGTTCTCATTCAGTGCACCCAGGCTCTGGATCGCACTGTTCGGGCTCTTGCCGTCGAGTTGGTTGCCACTCGAGCACGTCTCTGCGATGCTATGACGCAGTTGCTGCCTGCTGTTCATGCAGAGATACATCCGGAGCACATCCTTTACCCGCGCAGGACTCAGATGTATGCTGGTATTGACTGGCCTACTATTGGAGGTCACACACCTACACGTGGACCTCTTCTTACAGCTCGAGACCGGGTTCTGCATCAGAGTGCACATGGAGCACAGGATCCTTCCGCGACAAACATTCGTCGTCCGCACTCGCAGTTACCCCGTTACAGTGGTTTTCTCCGACGTTGATGTAGCCTTTGCTATGTCTCGTGGTGTACTTCCTTACCGCGCGCCTGCGCGCCGCCTAGTATGTCTAGCTTTTAATTTGCGCCTGTCCGCATGTACCCGACTTTGTGTATGGATCTGTATGTCTTAATCGACTACTATTATGTATCTATTACACTGCTTAAAGTATTGTCGTGTTACATCATACTTGTCGCTAAACCCTCGCAATTGCTTTTACTAAACTACCCCCTGTTGATACTTAGCAGGATGGTTAGACCAGGTGGTCGTGGTCGTGGTCGTGCCCCTGAACGTCCACCACCGCCAGACTATATGGCAGCTATGATGCAACAGTTCGAGCTCAACCGCCAGTTCATGGTTGGTATTATGGCTTAGTTTCTGCATCAGAACAACCAGAACCCACCTTCGATAACACTGCCGGAGTTTATGCGACTTAACCCTACTCACTTCCGGAACTCTGACAAGCCACTGGATGCTGATGACTGGCTCCGCGACATCACACACGAGATGGAGTCTGCTAACGTCGCCCCTACCAACTTTGTCACCTTCGCGTCCTTTTTCTTAAAAGGGCCCGCTGCTCAATGGTGGGACACACACAAGCGCTCACTGCCTGCTGGAACAGTCATTACCTGGTATGAGTTCCAGGCTGCTTTCCGTACACGCTACATCCCTCAAGCAATTATGGAATGGATGAAGACCCAGTTCCGCAACCTCACTCAGGGCAATAAAACTGTCGAAGCCTATCAGCGGGAATTTCTTGACCTCTCCCGCTATGCTGAAGAAGACATCGCCACAGATGCTCGCAGATAGGAGAAGTTCCATAATGGACTCCACCCTGACCTCAAGCTTGCACTTGCGGCCCAAGACTATAATGACTTCTCAACTCTAGTGAACAAGGCTTTTCTTGTTGAGACCGCTCAGATGGAACACAAGGACTCGCAGAAGCGCTATCGTGATGCTGGCTCATCTTCGGGCTCAGCACAGAAGCGTAAAGTTTGGCTTCCCCACAATGGGTTCCGTCCCAATACCTCTGCGCCAAAGAACAGTGTTGCACCACGTCTGCCTCCTCCACCACCGAGACAGTCAAAGGCTCAAGCTTTTCAGAACAATGCCCCTCTTCGTCCTAAAGATGGTTTGTGCTTCAAGTGCCGCAAACCAGGACACTAGGCTAAAGACTGTCGCCAGACTCAGAATCAGTTAGATTTTCCTCGTGCTGGTCGTGGATATGGCCGTGGCAACAATCAGACCCGCAACTATAATACTGGGTCTGCTTCACATGGTCGTGGTCACGCTTACAACATTGACATTGAAGAAGTCCAGGATCAACCTGCTACTGTGATGGGTACCCTTCTTGTTAACTCAGTACCTGCTTCTGTATTATTTGATTCAGGAGCATCGCATTCATTCATGTCTGAAGCATTAGCATTATCACATGACATTGCATTCGAAAAGATGAACCTGCCAATAGTTGTCCGTACCCCTGGAGGTCAATGTCAAACCACCATGATGGCACACAATGTCCCTGTTGAAATCGAGGAATTTGAATTCCTGGCGTCACCTATTATCCTGAAGTCTTCCACCATAGACCTCATACTCGGAATGGATTGGTTGAAAGCTCACATTGCTTCGATCAATTGTGCCACTAAAGTTATCCAACTTCTTCACCCCTCCGATGAGATAGTGAACTACACTACCCGAATTACTCGAGACGCTGAAGCTAAGATATATGTTATGAATGCTTTGAACACCTCACATCTGGAAGGAATCGAGAACGTTCCTGTCGTTCGAGATTTTCCAGACGTCTTTCCCGAAGAACTTCCAGGCATACCCCCGGCTAGGGCTGTCGAGTTTGTCATTGACTTGAAGCCTGGCACTGTCCCTATTGCCAAACGTCCTTATAAGATGCCTCTGCACCACCTACTTGAGCTTAAGGAAGAAATCGACAAGTCACTTAGGAAAGGTTTCATCCGCCCCAGTTCCTCTTCTTGGGAGCACCTTCACTCTTCATTAAGAAGAAGGATGGAACTAATCGTTTGGTTCAGGATTATCGGCCCATTAACCAAGCCACAATCCAGAATAAATACCCACTGCCCCGGATCAATGATCTTTATGATCAACTTGCTGGATCATCGGCTTTCTCTAAACTCGACTTGAGGTTGGTTTATCACCAGATCCGTGTCCGTGAAGAAGATATTCCCAAGACTGCATTCGTCACTCGTTATGGCTCCTATGAATACACTGTCATGTCATTTGGCTTGACGAATGCCCCAGCTACATTCTCCCGTCCGACGAATTATATATTCGTGGATTACCTCGACAAATTCGTCGTGGTATATCTAGATGATTTTTTGGTCTATTCTAAGAATAAAGAAGAACATGCTGAACATCTCTGCCTTGTACTGGAAAGGCTCCGAGAACACCAATTGTATGCCAAGTATTCCAAATGCGAATTCTGGTTATCTGAAGTGACCTATCTTGGTCATGTGATTTCCAAGGATGGAATTGCTGTTAACCCCGAACGAGTTCAGGCTATTCTTGACTGGACTCCCCCGAAGAATGTTAAGCAAGTCAGAAGTTTTCTCGGACTCGCTAGTTATTGCCGTCGATTCGTTGAGAACTTTTCCAAGATTGCAAAACCATTGACAAATCTGCTTCACAAAGGTGTTAAATTTGAGTGGACAGAAAAATGTCAAGAAAGCTTTCAGACACTAAAAGATAAATTGACATCTGCCCCAGTACTAGCACCCCCGGATTCCCAAAAGGATTTCGTGATATACTGTGATGCATCTCGTCAAGGATTAGGCTGTGTCCTAATGCAAGAGCGCAAGGTGATTGCTTATGCCTCCCGACAATTGCGTCCTCATGAAGAGAATTATCCCGTGCATGGTCTTGAACTTTCTGCGGTTATTTATGCCCTGAAGCTATGGCGGCATTACCTTCTCGGCAATCATTGCGAGATATACACGGATCACCAAAGCTTGAAGTATTTATATACTCAACCAGATCTGCACCTTCGTCAACAAAGATGGCTTGAAACAATTGCCGATTATGATATGAATATTTCATACACCCCCGGCAAGGCTAATGTAATGGCCGATGCTTTGAGTCGCAGGTCCTATAGCAACAATCTTACGGTTCAAGAAACACAACCTCTTCTCCATGAAGAGCTTTGCAAATTGAACCTCCATATTGTTCCACAGGGTTATCTCAATACCCTGGTTGTCGAACCAGATTTAGAACACGGCATTAAGGTTGTACAAAGGTATGACACTGAAGTTGAAAAGATCAAGCGGTACCTCGAGAAAGGAAAGCCGTCGGAATTCCATCTTGATGCAGATGGGATCCTATTTTTCCAACGCCGTCTCTTCGTACCCAAGTTCAAGAATGAGAGGGAAAACGTTATGAAGGAAGCTCATGACACTCCCTTGTCTATTCACCCTGGTAGCACAAAGATGTACCGTGACATTTGTCAGAGATACTGGTGGCCTAATATGAAGCGAGACATTGCTCGTTATGTTTCTGAGTGTGACATTTGCCGCCGCATTAAATCAGAACATCAAAGGCCTGCTGGAACTCTGCAACCCCTTGAAATTCCTGAATGGAAATGGGACAAGGTCCAAATGGATTTCATTACTGGTTTTTCCAGATCTCAGAAGGGTCATGATGCTATTTTTGTCGTCATTGACCGATTCTCCAAGGTTGCTCACTTTCTGCCTGTTAAGGAGACAATCACTGCTAGCCAGTTAGCAGACTTGTATGTTTCCCGAATTGTGTCACTCCACGGTGTTCCGTTGGAAATCAGTTCGGATCGTGGCAGCCTCTTCACCTCCAGATTCTGGAATAGTTTCCAAGAAGCTATGGGAACTCATCTGTCTTTCAGCACCGCTTTTCACCCTCAGTCTCAGGGTCAAGTCGAACGAGTTAATCAAGTGCTCGAAGATATGCTTCGAGCTTGCGTCATCTCCTTTGGTAAGAAATGGGAGGAATCTCTCCCGTATGCCGAATTCTCTTACAACAATAGCTATCAAGCTAGTCTGAAGATGGCACCGTTTGAAGTACTATACGGTCGTAAGTGTCGGACCCCTCTGAATTGGTCAGAAACTGGGGAACGCTCACTCGTCGGACCGGACATTATTCGGCAAGCTGAAGAACAAGTCCGCATTGTCCGTGAACATTTGAAATCTGCTCAGTCTCGTCAGAAGAGCAACTATGACCGAAAGCAGCAGGAAATGGTCTATCAACCTGGAGAACAAGCTTACCTCCGCGTCACTCCGTTGAAAGGCACTCATCGGTTCGGAATCAAAGGCAAGTTAGCTCCACGCTACATTGGCCCGTTCCGTATTCTTGCCCGTCGAGGAGAGGTGGCATATTAGTTGCAATTGCCGCCAAATCTTTCTCAAGTACATGATGTTTTCCATGTATCCCAACTCCGACGTTGCTTCAAGGATCCTATTCGAGCTGTGGATCATGAAGTGCTTGAATTACGGGAAGATCTGTCTTATCCAGAATATCCCATCCGTATTCTTGATCAAGATGAGCGTCGAACACGTCAAAAGTCAATCAAGTTCCTCAAGGTTCAGTGGTCAAATCATTCTGAAGATGAAGCCACTTGGGAACGCGAGGATCGTCTTCGCGAAGAATACCCCTCTTTCTTTCAGTCTTCCTCTTAATTCTCGGGACGAGAATTCTTAATAGATGAGGAGAGTTGTAACACCCCAGGTCATTAGCCACAGTAATCACTTTTGATAATGACATGTCAGCAAGTTTAACAGTGCATAATCATCATTAGCATCATATTGCATTTCAACCCCTAACTCAAATTCAAATTTAAATGAAAGTGGAAAATAAAAGTTGTTCAACACAGAAATTAAAATGTTCAATAAATAGTAGATAAATCAGAGGCTATGTTAAAATTGTAAACAACATTGTTGGAATTTGATAAATGACTTGAACAACCTCAAATAGTGGCTGAGAATAATATTTAGTAACCTTTTAATTAATTTAAAACAAATGTGAAATGATGTTTGACCCAAACTAATTTTAGCTGTTAGGGTATAATGCACTGGTATTTATGGAATAGGTCACACTTTTTACAAAAACCATTTGGGGCCTAAACATTTAACAGTACAGAAAAGAAAATAAAACAAAGCAAGAAATAATAGGAAAAAGAGAAGAAAGACCCCCCCTCTCCCTGGGCCGAATGGCCCAGCTAGCCACAGGCCGGCCCAGCTGCGGCCCACCCCCACTCCCCTTATCCACTCACCCCCAACCCTATCCGCTCCACCGACACCCCACTTCGCCACCCCCCCTGATTGGATCGGGATCGTGAGGAGGAGGCCGCCCCCTCGCCCGTCGCTGTTGGACGCCACCTCGCCGGAGCGCTCCCCCACGCCGGTCTGCTTCCCCTCCGGCGCCGTCGTCCCCGTCGCCTCCCCGCGCCCCATTGCCCCGTCCCTACACCACCCCGTGAGGCCCACTTCCTCCTTTCCCCGCGGTCACCGCCGCTCACGCGCGCGCGCCCACGCTCGGCACCGCACGCATCGCCTGTGCTGCCGCCTCGTGCCCTGGCCTCTCCTCCCTCTCTCTGCTGCTACTCTGCACCGGCATCCCCGCGCGCCCTTCCCGCGTTGGCCGCGCCCTGCTCCCTACTGCGCGTCGCGGCCGCCCTTGGCCACCACTAGCCGTCGCCACGCCCCCGCGCGCGCCCGCCGTGCGTAGCCACCGCGACCGCGCGCCCCGCCTCTGCACCACCCGGCCTCGCCCTGTCCGCTAGCGCCCGTGCCCGCTTTGGCCACTGTGCCAATGACAAGCGGGGCCCGTTGCCAGAACGATTAAAAAAAAAGAAAGAAGAAAAAGATATAAATAAAAATAATTAGTTAATTAAACAATTAATTAGTGATTAATTAACTTAATTAATCCTGATTAGTTAATCTAATTAGGTAGTTAGTGTTAATTAAACCTAATTAACCTAGCAGCCTATGACAGGTGGGACCCACCCTGTCAGGTGGCTGCTGACGTCAGCATGATGTCATGCTGACGTCATCAATCACTATTTTGGATAATGTTTATTTTAAATAATTAAATAAATTCAGAAATTAATAAAAACTTTAGAAAATCATATTAAATAAACCGTAACTCCGATGAAAATACTTTGTACATGAAACTTGCTAAGAATTTCGATACGAACCCGAATACGCCCTCCGTGTTCCCGTCTGACGCCCGTAGCTGTATGAACGTTGAACATTTAGACCGATTTCGATAAATGAATAGTGCCCCACTTTAATTAAATAAATCCAAATAAATTACTAAATTAACTAAATCATTTAGTTAGGCAGTAGAACACCTCCGCGTATCATTTAGGCATGTCATAAATGTTGTTTGCATTATTGCCATGAATTAATTGTTTCTCTCCCCCTCCTTCTCTCTCTCGATAGACGCCGAGACCGACGTCGCTGCTGCTGAGTACGACTACTCTACCGACGAGCAGCTCGTTGACGACCTCCCCCTCTTGCCAGAGCAACCAGGCAAGCCCCCCCCCCTTTGAGCATCCAGATATCGCCCATTCCATTCTCCTGCTTGCATTAGATTTTGCTACTGTTAATGTATGCTCCTATTCTGATGCATAGCCTGCTGTTGTAACCTGTTCATTGTTACCTTACCTGCCTATGATAAATTGTTTAGTATAGGTTGGTATGAACCATCAGTGACCCCACCACCTTACTTTGTTGCCCCTGCTTGTTCATCGACGACTCGATCAACGTGATCGTCGATCAGAGACAGACACCTCACTTTACACCCCCTTAGTTGTACGACTCTGCATAGTTACTATCGAGTGCCGAGGGTGATACCTCGTAACGCACTCCTGATGAATACTCTGCAGTGTAGCTGTTCGGTCATGGTCATCGAGGGTGATTCCTCCTTCTCCACGTCCGATACGACTCTGTCGTGCAACCCCTCAGTGTGAACCTCGAGGGTGATACCTCATACATTCACCCTGATGATTATGACCACACGGTTACTTGACCTTTGTCACAGGCGGGTCCACCCTGGTGGGTACCCGCTGGGGATCTATGTTGTCGAGTGTGCCGGAAGGGCACTCGAGTGTGATACTGTGGCGGAGCTTCAGAAACTCTTAATGTTTCCGCTTGATACTAAATGAGCTGATCGGATTTGGGTGTGTGATCTGAGTGGGTCGATGTGCCCTATACGCACTACCACCACGAGGGATTATGGTTATGGGGCCCTCTGCGATGTACGTTTCTCCGAAAGCTCATCAGA
The DNA here is from genome assembly GCA_011799875.1 of Thinopyrum elongatum. Lineage (NCBI taxonomy): Eukaryota > Viridiplantae > Streptophyta > Magnoliopsida > Poales > Poaceae > Thinopyrum > Thinopyrum elongatum. The sequence continues at coordinate 75,499 of JAAAXO010000018.1, forward strand.
CGTCACGATTCACCGTGCGGGCTGATCGTCGGGATTGGGCTGGATACTTCACTGGCGAGTTCAGTGTCGCGCTTGCACCCCGGCCAGCCACGCAACGCGCAGGGTGCCCAGGGCGATGGCCCAAGACCTCTGGGTGCATAGGTTAGTCCGGCGTGCTGACCTCTCTGCTGAGCCTAGGTAGAGCGCTGCTTCGTGTTGATCTTCCGAGGACGGGCATTACCCAGCAAGTATGTCCGGCCAGAGTTGATCGAGCGTGTTGGGTAACAGTAGTGCACCCCTGCAGGGAAGAATGATCTATCGATAGCCGGTCCTACGGTAAAGGACGCTCAGTTTGTGTATCCCGATCTACTACTTAAACTGGATACTTGTTACTTAATTGAAGCTTCGGGATTACTTTCTCGCTGGGAGTCGAGGAAGGATCTTTGAGCTGTACTTCAACATGTTTGCTAAATAAAATGCTATTCTACTCTCTTCTACTGCTGCAAGATGATGGCATATGAAGATGTTTGAAGATGCTAGTCTTCGATAGGACTAGGCCTTCTCTCTATTCTGGCATTTCTGCAGCCCAGTCCACATTTACAGCCTTTTCTCCATTGATAATGTTGCATATGTAGTATAGATCCTTGCTTGCTGAGTACTTCGGATGAGTACTCACGGTTGCTTTATTTTCTCTTTTCCCCCATATATCCCACCTTGATGATACCCCAGACGATGGAGACCAGGAGCCAGATGCCACCACAGGAGCTTACTACCAGGCGGGTCCAGAGGGCATCTACTACTGGATCGAGCCAGCTGACCAGGAGTAGGATCGGAGGCTCCCAGGCAGGAGGCCAACGCCTTTCGATCTAGTGTCGTTGTTTGTGCTAGCCTTCTTAAGGCTAAACTTGTCTTACTATGTCTGTACTCAGATAATATTTGTATGACTGACTTATGTATTCGGATCTTCGGATCCCTGGTCTGTAATATTGTGGACCTCCGTTTATTTGTGTTTAGAGTTGTGTTGTGATATCTTCCCGTGAGTCCCTGGGCTTGATCGTACACGTTTGCGTGTATGATTAGTGTACGATTGAAACGGGGGCGTCACAAGTTCGGACCGTGGCGGCCTTTTCACTTCCAAATTCTGGGAAAGTTTCCAAACAGCTATGGGAACTCATATTACCTGGAGTTCAGCTTATCACCCCCAATCCCAAGGCCAAGTCGAACGAGTAAATCAAGTACTTGAAGACATGCTACGAGCTTGTGTTATTTCTTTCGGCAAGAAGTGGGAAGAATCTCTTCCATATGCCGAGTTCTCTTATAACAACAGCTATCAAGCCAGCTTGAAAATGGCTCTGTTCGAAGTGCTTTATGGACGTAAGTGTCGAACCCCTCTGAATTGGTCAGAAACTGGGGAACGACCACTTGTAGGTCCGAATATTATTCAACACGCTGAAGAGCAAGTTCGTATCGTCCGTTAAAACCTCAAAGCGGCTCAGGACCTCTAGAAGAGCAACTATGATCGCAAACGATGGGGTTTGACTTATCAACCTGGTGATCAAGCTTATCTACGTGTCACCCCTATGAAGGGCACTCACCGTTTTGGGATCAAGGGCAAGCTAGCTCCACGCTACATTGGTCCTTTCCGCATTATTGCTAGACATGGTCAGGTGGCATATAAATTGGAATTACCGCCGCAATTCTCTCATGTCCACGACGTCTTCCATGTGTCGCAACTTCGTAAATGCTTCAAGGAATCTCCGCACCGAGCTATGGATCACGAAATGCTCAAATTGCATGATGATCTTTCATATAAGGAACATCCGATCCACATTCTCGATGAAGCTGAACGTCGAACCCGTCAGAAGGTTACCAAGTTCCTCAAGGTACAGTGGTCAAATCATACTGAAGATGAAGCCACTTTGGAATGCGAGGATAACCTCCGTGCGGAATACCCCGAACTTTTTCCTTCTACTTCTTAATTCTCGGGACGAGAATTCTTTTTAGTGGAGGAGACTTGTAACACCCCCAGTGGTTGACTACAGTAATCACCCTTTTGATTGTGCCATGCCATCATGTTTAATAGTGCATGATCATCATTAGCATCATAATGCATTTCAACTCCCAACTCAAATTCAAAATTTAAATGAAAGTGGAAAATAAAAGTTGTCCAACATAAAAACTAAATTGTTCATTAAATGGCAAATATTCCAGAGACCATTCTAAAATTGAAACCAACAAATAATAAAATAATTAGGTGGCTCTAACATAATTAAAACAGTAAAGATTAATGCATTTTAATTAATATAAAAGTTGTGTGAACTCCATTTGCCTCCAACCTAATTTTTGGTAGTAGTTGAGGATGCCTAGTATTTATTGGAACATTTGCTATGTTTTACAAAAACCATTTTGAGGCCTAACAATTTACTAAACAGAGATATGTGAATAAATAAAAGAAAAGAACAAAAGAAAAAGAAAAAGAAAAGAAAACAAAGAGAAACCCCCCCCGGCCCAACTGGGCCGGCCCAGGTCCCGGCCCAGCCCCCCCCCCCCCACTGGCCTACAAGGCCACCCCCTCCCAACCAAACGCTAGCCTAATTCCCCTACTCCCCCGATCCCCATTTTCCCATGCACCCGAAGCCGCTGCCCCGCCGGCGCCGCCCGTCTTCGCCCGTCCCCGAGCCTCGCCGCTGTACCCCTGCAACGGGGGTGAGCCCCCTTCGACCCCCCTCTCGTTCCACGTCGATCGAACGCCGTCGCCGCGCCCTCTCCGCCCCGCGCCCGAGCTCGCGGCGAGCGTGTGCTCGCCGCGCCCTGACCACGCGCCGTGCCCGCCCCGCTCTCGTCGCGCCCCTCCTGGCCACGTGCACCCGCCTGCCGCGCTGCTGCCGTCGCCGCACGCCGCCTTGCCCCCTGTTGGCCGGCTACGCCCGCGCCTCCCGCTCCCCGGTCGTGCCCTCGCCCGCCTGCCTCGCACCACTGCAGCGCGCTCGCTCGCCTAGCCCGCTCGCCCGCTCCCATGCCGGTTGCTGCTGCTAGCCACCGTCGCCGTCTCCTGCGCCGGCGCTCGCCGCCGCCGCAGCGCCACCTCCAGCCGCGCCGCGTCTGACCAAGTCCGGCCATGGAGCCCCCCTGCCGTGTGCGTGCGCGTGTGCACATGCACACTGTAGTGGCCGTGGTGCCCATGACATGTGGGGCCGACCAAATTAGTTTAGGACTAATCAGGATTCTGTTAGATTAATTAGGGCCTAGGTAGTCTAATGATTCCATGACAGAAGGTCCCCACTGTTAATTAAACAAACATGTGTAATCTATTAAAGCCAGTGACAATGGCGAGTGGGACCACAATGCTATTCACCCTTTGACCAGTCAACTTTCGACCGGGTCAATTCAGTCAATGACCCCACCTGCCAGCCTGATAAGCAACATTCTGGGTACATTCCCTGTGTACCCATAGCTCTTTTTCTTTTATTTTCGTAATAAGAGAAATTCCAGTAATTGTTAAAACTTTGTAAATTCGTAGAAATTCAACGGTAAGTCAGATGAAAATAATTTATACATGAAAGTTGCTCAGAACGACGAGATGAGTCCAAATACGCGGTCCGTTCATCTGTCACACATCCCTAACTACCCGAACATGCAACCGTCCCTCTCCGGTCATCTGCCTGACATATGTCCGGAACCGGGAATACTTTCCCGGATGGATTCCCCCTTCCTCGGTGACGTGCAACCATACGTTAGGACACACCCGGCACTACTTATTGTCATGTCATACATTGTGTAGCACTTGCCTGCTTAGTATTTACTATTTCCTCCCCCTCTTCTCTCTCGATAGACACCGACGTCGTCCCCGAGACCGACGCAGCTCCGGAGCCCGAAGACACCGTTGACAACATTGCCCTTGCCGCCGAGCAACCAGACAAGCCCCCCCCCTTTGATCATCCCGATATCACCCATTCTAATTTCTTATGCTTGCATTAGAATTGCTGCTGCTACTGCTGCTTTACCTATTCTGATGCATAGCCTGTTTATTGTCACCTGCTGTTGATAATTACCTGCATATCGTAAACTGCTTAGTATAGGCTGGGTAGAGACCTATTAGTGACCCTACTTATCCCGACTGCCCCGCTGGATTATCCGAAGACCCGATCAACGGGATTGAAGACCAGACCCCGGCACCGCACATCACCCCCCTTTAGTTGTAACGACACTACAGCGTTACTATCGAGTGCCGAGGGTGAAACCTCTTGTAGCACTTCTGATGTTAACTCTGTAGAGTAGCTATTCGGTCGTGGTCATCGAGGGTGATTCCTCCTTCACCGCTTCCGATAACGACGCCGTCGTACAACACCTCAAGTGTGAACCCAACGAGGGTGATCCTTCCGAGTTCACCTTGACGGATACATCGAGTGAGAATTCAACGAGGGTGATACCTCGGATTCCTCTGAGGTTATGGACACACGGATACTTGGACTTTCACACTGTTACTTGGAAGGCGGGTCGACCCTAAGGGGTACCCGCGTGCGCCTGAGAGGCGAGTGTTGTGAAGACGGGTGCCTGTATGGCGCCCGAGTGAGAATACGAGGCGTGGCCGGGCATTCTTGGCCCTTGCCGCAAGTCCTCGAGACGGGGCGACGGGGTCACATCTTTCGTGAGTCTCTGCTCGTGACCGCAAGCCCAAGGTACTAACGGTTTGGATATTTGATTCGAGTGGGCCTCTGGCCCGATAGCACTAACCACCACGTGGGCATAGTATGGGTGTTCTGCATCGTATGCATCAGCCGAAAGCTCTGTCAGACGTCCAGTTCAGCATGGCGGCACGATCGGATTGTGTCGGCCACCCGAGGCGATGCTGGTATCCACCCTGTGCGCAACGACCCGGAGGGTGAGGGGCGATGGCCAAGACCCCCTTGCGCTTAGGATGTAGACCGGCGGGGACCTCTCTGTTGAGCTGTAGGTAGGGTTGCGATGTGTCGTTTGGCCGAGGTCGGGCATGACCCGGAAAAGTGTGTCCGGCCGGAGTTAAGCGAGCGTGGTGGGTAAGTTGGTGCACCCCTGCATGGAAGAAAACTTCTATCGATAGCCTGTCCTACGGTAACGGACACTCGGAGCTGTATCCTGATTGATACAATTTAGAACTGGATACTTGGATACTATGGCTCTGGGATTGCTTCTCGCAGGGAGTCGAGAAGGGATCTCAGGACGAGGTTGATGACTGTATGGCTCTGGGATTGCTTTTCTCGCAGGGCGTCAAGAAAGGATCTCTGGGTGAGGTTGTGACTTAATGATACTGTTACATTATATTGATCTGTTCTGTTCTCTTCTATTGCTGCAAGACCGATGAAGATGCTAGTCTTCGATAGGACTAGGCCTTCTCTTTATTCTGGCATTTCTGCAGCCCAGTCCACATATACAGCCTCTCCTTGAAAATGTTGCATATGTAGTGTAGATCCTTGCTTGCTGAGTACTTCTGAGTACTCACGGTTGCTTTGTTTCCCTTTTCTCCCCATATCAGTTTATCGTGATCAGAGGACGGAGCCCCTGAGACAGATGCGCCGACGATCGCTACTACTACCACGAGGATGGATATTAGCTCGAGCTTGTCGTCGACCAGGAGTAGGATGGGCGGGTCCCAGGTAGGAGGCCTACGCCTTTCGATCGTAGTTCTCGCCTTCTTAAGGCCTTTCTGTGTTTTCTTTTATATCTCTACTCAGATATCTGATGCTTCCGCTGACGCTTGTACGCAAACTTATGTATTCGAGCCCTCGAGGCCCCTGGCTTGTAATATAAAGCTTGTATGACTTTATTTATGTTTTAGAGTTGTGTTGTGATATCTTCCCGTGAGTCCTTAGGCTTGATCGCGTGCATTTGCGTGTATGATTAGTGCACGGTCGGGCCGGGGGCATCACATAAGCTAGTTCAAATAATTTTACACTAAAGTTGAACTAGCTCTACAAGCTAGTTCAAATAATTTTACACTAGAGTTGAACTAACTCTATAGCCCAGTACAAATAATTTTACACTAGAGTTTAACTACCTTTATAAGCTAGTTCAAATAATTTTGCAGTAGAGTTGAACTAGCTCTATAGGCTAGTTCAAATAATTTTACACAAGAATTGAACTAGTTCTATAATCTAGAACATATAATTTTACACTAGAGTTTAACTAGCTCTATACACTAGTACAAATAATTTTACACTTGAGTTGAACTAGCTCTATAGCCTAGTATAAATTTTTTTACAGTGTAGTTAAACTAGCTCTATACTCTATAAGCTATTCAAATAATTTTACACTCGAGATTTAAATGCCTAATCCTTTATAGTTTCACAATGTAGTCATAATTATAATAAATTTACACTAGAGTTGAACTCTCTAGCTAGTCAAAATTGTAGATGGATACCATAACTAGTTCAAATAATTTTACACTAAGTTGAACTAGCTCTACAAGCTAGTCAAATAATTTTACACTAGGTAGAAAATTCTATAGCTCTTACAAAGTCAACTTTTACTACTAGAGTTAACTAATTTACAGCTAGTACCAAATAAGTTTACAATAGAGTTGAACTAGCCTCTATAGGCTAGTTCAAATAATTTTACACAGAATTGAACTAGTTCTAATCTAGTACAATGATTTTTACACTAGAGTTGAACTAGGTATATACTAGTTACAAATAATTTCACACTTGGTTGAACTAGCTCTATAGCTCGTCAAAATAATTTTACCAAGTGAACTGCTCTATAAGCTAGTTCAATATGTTACATAGTGTGGAAATGCGCTATAGCTAGTACAAATAATTTTACACTAGAGGTGAAATACTTTCTTACTATTAAATAGTCTAGTAGTTCAAATAATTTTACACTAGAGTTGAACTAGTCTATATAGCTAGTACAAACTAAGTTTTACACTAGAAGTGAACTTGTTCTAAATCTAGTAATATACATTTTAACACTAGATGTCTTAACTATCTTTATCACTAGTACAAATAATTTACACTAGAGTTGAAACTAGCTCTATAGCCTAGTACAAATTTATTTTACACTAGAGTTGAACTAGTATATAGCCTGAGATTAAATAAATTTTACCAAGAGTTGAACATCTCTATCATACTAGTATAATAATTTTTTACACTAGAGTGATTAATAGCTCTATACCAGTACAAATAATTTTACACTAAGTTGAAAACTCTCTATAGCCTAGTTCAAATAATTTTACCAAGATTTGAACTAGTCTATAACTAGTAATATAATTTTACACTAGAGTTGAACTAGATCTATACTAGTACAAATTTTACACTAGAGTTGAACTAGCTCATATGCCTAGGCAAATAATTTTACACATAGTTGAAACTCTATAAGCCTAGTCAAAATATTTTACTATGAGTTGAACTAGTCTTAAATAGTAAATAATTTTAAACTAGAGTTGAACTAGTCTTATAAGCTAGTTCAAATAATTTGTACATAGAGTTGAACTACTCTATAGCCTAGTTCAAATAATTTACACATAGAGTGTAACTAGTTTATAACTATATAATAATTTTACACTAGAGTGAACTAGCTCTATAGTATAGTACAACATAATTTTTACTAGAGATGAGTTACTAGCTCTATAAGCTAGTTCAAATAATTTTACACATAGTTGAACTAGCTCTAGAGCTAGTATCAAATAATTTTAACTAGAGTTGAACTAGCTCTATAGGTAGTCAAATAATTTTACAAGATTGAACTAGTTATATCAGTACAATAATGTATTACTAGAGTCTTAACTATGCCTAACACTAGTAAATAGTTTTACACAGTTTAACTAGCTATCCCTGGTACAAATAATTACAAGGAACTAGTCTATAACTAGTTAAATAATTTTACATAGAGTGAACTAGACTATAGCTAGTCAAAAATTTTCACAGTTTGAACAGTCTGAAAGCTAGTAAATAATTTTACATGAGTTGAACTAGCTCTATAGCTGTTCAAATAATTTACAGAGAAGTTGAACTGCTTAAGCCTAGTTGTCAAATAATTTTACACTAAGTTGAACTACCTCTATAGCTAGTTCAAATAATTTTCACTAGAGTGAAAGTTCTATCATAGTACAAATAATACACTAGAGTTGAACTAGCTTCTAAGCTAGTTCAAATAAATTTACACTCAGAGTTGAACTATCTCATACCTAGTTCAAATAAGTTTTACCAAGAGTTGAACTAGTTTTGATATCTATCTATATAAATTTATACCAGAGTGACTAGGCTATAAGTCTAGTACAAATAATTTTACACTATAGATGAACAATCTCTATAAGCTAGTTCAAATAATTTTACACAGTTGAACTAGCTCTGGACTAGAAAACTTTACACTAGAGTTGAACTGCTCTATAGCCTAGTACAAATAATTTTGCACTAGAGTTGAACTAGCTCTATAAGCTAGTTCAAATTTTTTACAATAGAGTTAAATAGTATAGCCTAGTAAATAATTTTACAAGCAGTGAACTAGCTCTATAGCCTAGTACAAATAATTTACACTAGAGTGGACCTAGCTCTATAATCTAGTTCAAATAATTTTACCACTAGAGTTGAACTAGCTCTATAGTCTAGTACAAATAATTTTACACTTAAGATGAAAATAGCTCTATAAGTAGTTCAAATAATTTTACACTATAGTTGAACTAGCTCTATAAGCTAGTTCAATAATTTTACACTAGAGTTGAAATAGCTCTTAGCTAGTCAAATAATTTTACACTAGAGTTTAACTACCATTATAACTAGTTTCAAATAATTTTACACTAGAGTTGAACTAGCACTGTAGGCTGTTCAAATAATTTTACACAAGAATTGAAAGTTCATAATTCTAGACATATAATTTTACACTAGAGTTTAACTAGCTCTATAACTAGTACAAATAATTTACACTTGGAGGAACTAGGTCTATAGCAGTACAAATAATTTTACACTATAGTTGAACTGCTCGTATAGCTAGTTCAAAATAATTTTACATAGAGTGTAAAACTAGCTCTATAGCCTAGTACATAAATTTTACACTAGAGTTGGAACTGGCTCTATAAGCTAGTGAAATAATTTTACACTTGAGTTGAATAGCTATCTAGACTCTGTAAAAATAATTTTACACCAGAGTTGACTAGTTTATAATCTATTATATTATAATTTTTACACTAGAGTTGAACTAGCTCTATAGTTCTAGTACAAATAATTTTACATTAGAGATGGACAGCCTATAAGTATTCAAATAATTTACACTATAGTTGAACTAGCTCTAAGCTAGTTCAAATAATTTTACATAGAGTTGAACTAGCTCTATAAGACTAGTCAAATAATTTTACACTAGAGTTGAACTATTCTATACCTAGTTCAATAAGTTAACACAAGAGTGTAAAAAGTTTTATAATCTATTAGTATATAATTTAACTAGAGTTGAACTAGTCGTATAGTCTAGTACAATAATTTGTATAGAGATGGACTAGCTCATAGCTAGTTCAAAATAATTTACACTATAAGTTGAACTAGCTCTATAAGCTAGTTCAAATAATTTACACTAGAGTTGAACTAGTTCTTATACCCTATTAAATAATTTTACAATAGAGTTGTAACTACATTATAAGCCTAGTTCAAAATTTTTACACTAGAGTTGAACTAGCTCTATAGGCTAGTTCAAATAATTTTACACAAGAATTGAACTAGTTCTATAACCTAGTACATATAATTTTATACTAGAGTGTAATAGCTCTAAAACATAGCAACAATAATTTACACTGATGAACTAGCTCTATTAGAACTACAAAATTTACACTATAGTGAACTAGCTCTATAAAGCTTTATTTTTACTTTTGGTTTTTTTTTGTTGTAATAATTTTTTTGCTGTTTTATTTTGTTCAATAATTTACACTAGAGGTGAACTAGTCTATAGGCGCTTGACAAATAATTTTACACTAGATTGAACTATGTCTACACTAAGCTAGTTTCCAAAATAATTTTACAATAGAGTTGAACTGGTGCACTAGCGCCTGTACAAATAATTTACATCAGTGTTGAACTAGCTCTATAAGCTAGTTAAATAATTTTACACCAGAGTGAACTAGCTTTAAGCTAGTTCAACTAACTTTACACTAGGTTGAAACTAGCTCTTAGCTAGTACAAATAATTTACACTATGTTGGACACTACCTCTAACGCTAGTTCAAATAATTTTACACTAGAGTTGAATAGCTTCTATCACCTAGTACAAATATAATTTACACTAGAGTTGAAACTAGCTCTATAGCTAGTTTAATATTTTACACTGGGTTGAACTATCTCTATTCCATAGTTAAATAAGGTACACAAGTGTGAACTAGTTTTATAATCTATATATATAATTTATTGTACACTAGAGTTGAACTAGCTCTTATAGTTTCATAGTACAAATTAATTATCCACTATAGATTGAACACATTCTCTATAAGTAGTTCAAATAATTCTTACACTAGTTGAACTAGCATTATAGCCTAGTACAAATAATTTTACAACAGAGTTGAACTAGCTCTATAGCTAGTACAAATAATTTGGCACTAGAGGAACTAGCTCTATAAGCTAGTATCAATTTTTTTACACATAGAGTTGAACTAGCTATTATAGCTAGTTCAAATAATTTACACAAGAGTTGAATTAGCTCTATAGTCTAGTTACAAAATAATTTACACTAGAGTGACCTAGCTCTAAAGCTAGTTCAAATATTTTACACTAGAGTTGAACTAGCTCTATAGTCTAGTACAAATAATTTACCATAAAGTGAACTAGCCTATTAAGCTAGTTCAATAATTTTACACTATAGTTGAACTAGCTCTATAAGCTAGTTCAAATAATTTACACTAAGTTGAACTAGTCTATAGCCTAGTACAAATAATTTTACACTAGAGTTTAATCTATTATCAAGGCTAGTTCAATAATTTTACCCTAGAGTGGAACTATCTATAGGTAGTCAAATACTTTTACACAAGAAGAACTAGTTCCTATAATCTAGTACATTAATTTTTAACTAGGAGTTCTTACTAGCTCTATACACTAGTACAAATAATTTACACTTGAGTTGATACCTATAGCGGTACATTTTACCAGGTAACTAGCGAAACAGCAATACAAATAATGAAATCTCTAAATTGACAAATTTCATAGAGCTTGAACTTGCTCTATAAGCTAGTAAAATAAATTTACATAGAGTTAAACTAGCATCTATAGCCTAGTACAAATAATTTTACATAGAGTTGAAGCCCTATAAGCTAGTTCAAATAATTTTTACACTAGAGTTGAATAGCTCTATAGCTAGTTCAAATAATTTTACACTAGAGTTGAACTAGTTCTTATAATCTATATAATAATTTACACTAGAGTTGAACTAGCTCTAATCTAGTCAAATAATTTTCATAGAGTGACTAGCTTATACTAGTTCAATAATTTGACACTTGAGTTGAACTAGTCTATAAGTATTCATAATAATTTTACACTAGAGTTGAAACTAGCTCTATAGGCTAGTACAAAATCTTTACACTAGAGTGAAATAGCTCATAAGCTAGTTCAAATAATTTTACAACTAGAGTTGAACTGCTCTAACCGTAGTTCAAATAATTACACATAGAGTTGAAATAGCTCTATAATTTATTATTATAATGTTACACCAGAGTTGAACTAGCTCTAAGTCTGCTACAAAATAAATTTACACTAGTAGCTGCAACTAACTATATAAGCTGTATAAAATAATTTTACAATAGTGAAACTGCTCTATAAGCATAGTCAAAAATTTTACACTAGAGTTGAACTAGCTCTATCGAAGACTCTAGTACAAAATAATTTTACACTAGAGTGAACTAGCTCTATAAGCCTAGTTCAATTTTTACAATAGAGTTGAACTACATCTATAGCCTAGTTCAAATATTTTACATGAGAGTTGAACTAGCTCTATAGCCTAGTACAAATATTTTACACAGAGTTGGACATAGCTTATAAGCTAGTTCAAATAATTTTACACTAGAGTTGAACTAGCTCTATAGTTAGTACAAATTTTACACTCAGATGAACTTGCTCTATAAGCTAGTTCAAATATTTACACTAGTTTGAACTAGCCTCTATAAGCTAGTACAAATAATTTTACACTAGAGTTGAACTAGCGTCATAGCCTAGTATAAATAAATTTTACACTAGAGTTTAACTACCTATAGCATATCAAATTACCTAGAGTGACAGCTCTTAAGCTAGTTAAATAATTTGTCACACAAGAATTGAACTAGCTCTATAGCTAGTACAATTAATTTTACATAGAGTTTTAACTAGCTCTATAGCCTAGTACAAATATTTTACATGAGTTGAACTAGCTCTATAGCCAGTTAACAAATAATTTTACACTAAGTGTGAACTAGTGTCTATAAGCTAGTATAAATAATTTTACACTAGAGTTAAACTAGCCTCTATAGCATAGTACAAATAATTTACACAGAGTTGAACTAGCTCTATAAGCTAGTTAAATAATTTTACCACTTGAGTGAACTAGCTCTATAGCCTATGAAAATAATTTACACAGAGTTGAACTAGTTTTATACAATCTATAATATAATTTTACACTAGAGTTGAACTAGATCTATAAGCTAGTTCAAATCATTTTATTAGATGAAGCTCTATAAGCTAATTCAAATAATTTTACACTAGTTGAACTAGCTCTATAGCTAGTTCAAATAATTTACACTAGAGTTGAACTAGACTGCTATAAGTAGGTCAATAATTTCACTAGAGTTATAAACTATCTACACCTAGTTCAAATAGTTACCAGAGTGTAACTAGTTTTATAATTCTATATATATAATTTTACACTAGAGTTGAAACTAGCTCTATAGTCTAGTACAATAATTTGTATTAGAGATGGACAAGCTATAAGCTAGTCAAATAATTTACACTATAGTTGAAACTAGATCTATAGCTAGTTCAAATAATTTACACTAGAGTTGAACAGTCTATAGCCTATACAAATAATTTACACTAGAGTTTAAACATTATAAGCTAGTTCAATATTTACACTAGAGTTGAACTAGACTCTATAGAGTAGTTCAAATAATTTTAACAAGAATGAAACTAGTTCTATAATCTAGTACATATAATTTTAATACAGAGTTTAACTAGCTCTAAACACTAGTACAAATAATTTTACAATTGAGTTGAACTAGCTCTATAGCCCGGTACAATAATTTTACACTATAGTGAACTAGCTCTATAGCGTCGTTCAAATAATTTACACTAGAGTTGCTACCAGTCTATAGCCTTGTACAAATAATTTACACTAGAGTTGAACTAGCTCTATAAGCTAGTTCAAAATAAGTTTTTACAATAGAGTTGAACTAGCCACTATAGCCTAGTACAAATAATTTTACATCAGGTTGAACTAGCTCTATAACAGTCAAATATTTTACCTAGTGAACTGCTTATTTTCAAAAGTTAATTTTACACTAGAGTTGAACTTAGCTATTAGCTAGTACAAATAATTTACACTATAGTTGAACTACTCTTAAGCTAGTTCAAATAATTTTACACTAGAGTGAAACTAGTCTATCCACTTAGTGAACAATAATTTTACCTAGAGTTGAACTAGCTCTATAAGCTAGTTCAAATAATTTGTAGATAGCGTTGAAAACTATCTATAGGACATAGTTCAAATAAAGTTTACACAGAGTTGAACTAGTTTTATAAATCTATTAATATAATTTACACTAGAGTGAACTAGCTCTATAGTCTAGTACAAAATAATTTACACTATAGAGAACAATCTCTAAAGCTGTGTCAATAATTTTACATAAGTTGAAACTAGCTCTATAGCCTAGTACAAATAATTTTACACTAGATTGAACTGCCTTATAGCTAGTACAAAAATTTTACACTAGAGTTGAACTAGTTCTATAAGCTAGTTCAATGTTTTTTACAATAGAGTTGAGACTAGTCTATAGTAGTTCAAATAATTTACACTAGAGTTGAACTAGCCTCTATAGCCTAGTACAAATAATTTTACACTAGACGTTGACTAGCTCTATAAGCTAGTTCAAATATTTACAATAGAGTTGAACTAGCTCTATAGTCTAGTACAAATAATTTACACTACAGTGAAACTAGCCTATAAGCTAGTTTAAATAATTTAACCTATAGTTGAACTAGCTCTAGAAGCTAGTTCAATAATTTTACATAGAGTTGAACTAGCTCTATAGCCTAGACAAATAATTTTACACTAGAGTTTATAAATGTATAAGCTAGTTCAAATAATTTACACTAGAGTTGAAACTAGCTCTGTAGGCTAGTTCAAATATTTACACAAGAATTGAACTAGTTCTATAATTAGTACATATAATTTACACTAGAGTTTAACTAGCTCTATACATAGTACAAATAATTTGACACTGCGTTTGAACTCGGTCTATAGCCCAGTACAAATAATTTTACACATAGTTGAACATGCCTATAAGCTAGTAAATAATTTAACTAGAGTAACTAGCTCAAGCCTAGTACAAATAATTTTACACTAGAGTTGACAGCTAGATTATAAGCTAGTTAAATAATTTACACTAGAGTGAACTAGCTCTATAGCTTAGTAAAAATAATTTTACACTCAGAGGTTGAATCAGTTAAAGATCTATCTATATATAATTTTACACTAGAGTTGAACTAAGCTTATTGAGTCTGAGTACAAATAATTTTGAGCATTAGAATGGATAGCGCTTCTATAAGCTAGTTAAATAATTTTACACGATAGTTGAACTAGCTCTATAAGCTAGTTCAAATAATTTTACACTAGGTTGAAACTAGTCTATAGCCTAGTACAAATAATTTTACACTCGAGTTTAGAAACGCTTATAACCTAGTTCAATAATTTTCACTAGAGTTGAACCAGCTCTAGCTAGTTACAAAAATTTTACACAGAATTGAATAGTTCTATAATCTAGTAATATAATTTTACCACTAGAGTTAACTATCTCTACACATGTACAAATAATTTTTACACGTGAGTTGAAAAGTCTATAGCCAGTACAAATAATTTTACACTATAGTTGAACTTGCTCTATAAAGCTAGTGTTCAAATAATTTACACCTAGAGTTGACGAAGCTCTTAGCCTTGTACAAATAATTTTACACAGAGATTGAAACTAGCTCTTAAAGCTAGTTTCAAATAATGTTTACAATAGAGTTGAAACAGCAATAGCCTAGTACAAATAATTTTGACATCAGTGTTGAACTAGCTCTATAAGCAGTTCAAATAATTTAACTAGAGTGAACTAGTCTCTATAAGCTAGTCAAATAACCCTTACAAGCTAGAGTTGAACTGGCTCTTACTTAGTACAAATAATTTTACCACTGCAGTTGAACTACCTCTTAAGCTAGTTCAAATAATTTACACTAGAGTGAATCTGTTTATCACTTAGTACAAATAATTTACATAGAGTCTGGAACTAGCTCTATAAGCTAGTTCAAATAATTTTACACTAGAGTTGAACTATCTATATACCCTAGTCATAATAATGTTTACACAAGAGTTAACTGTTTATAATTATTATATATAATTTACACTAGAGTTGAACTAGCTCGATAGTTCTAGTACAAATAATTTTACACTATAATGAAATATGAGCTAGCAATAATACCTAGTTGAATGCCTTAGGATATCAATTAATTTACACTAAGTGAACTAGCTCTATAGCCTAGTACAAATATTTTGCACAGAGTTGAACTAGCTCTATAAGCTAGTTCAAATTTTTTTAACATAGAGTTGAACTAGATCTATAGCTAGTTCAAATAATTTGTACACTAGAGTTGAACTAGCTCTATAGCCTAGTACAAATATTTTACCTAGAGTTGACTAGCTTATAAGCTAGTTCAAACTAATCTTTACACTAGAGTGAACTAGCTCTATAGTCTAGTACAAATATTTGTAACTACAGGAACTAGCTCTATAAGTAGTTAAACTATTTTACACCTATAGTTGAACTAGCAATCTAAAGCTAGATTCAAATAATTTACAACGAGAGTTAACACAGCTCGTATAGCCTAGAAAATAATTTTCACTAGAGTTTAACTACCATATAAGCTAGTTCAGAATAATTTACACATAGAGTGAACTAGCTCTGTAGGCTAGTTCAAATAATTTACACAAGAATTGAACATAGTTCTATAATATAGGTAACCATATAATTTACACTAGAGTTTAATACTCATCACAGACAATATTTTACGATACACTAGTATGCAAATTACACTGTTGAAATAGGCATGCTAAAATATTTTACACTATAGTTGAACATGCTCTATAAAGCCTAGTTAAAATTAATATTTACAATAGAGTTTGAACTAGCTCTATAGCCTAGTACAAATAATTTTACACTAAGAGTTGAACGGCTCATAGCTAGGTATGTTAAAATAATTACACTGAGGTTGAAACTAGCTCTATAGCCTTGTAAAAATAATTTACACCAGGTGAAACTAGTTTTAAATCTATTATATATAATTTTAAACTAGAGTTGGAACTAGCTCTATAGTTAGTACAAATAATTTTCATTAGAGATGGACTAGCTATATAGCTAGTTCAAATAATTTTACACTATAGTTGAACTAGCTCTATAAAGTAGTTCAAATAATTTTACACTAGAGTTGAACAGCTCTATAGCCTAGTACAAATAATTTTACACTCGAGTTGAACGTAGCTCTATGAAGCTAGTTCAAATAATTTACACTAGAGTTGAACAGCTCTACAGCCTAGTCAATAATTTTACATAGAATTGAACTATTCTAAATTAGTACATATTTTACACTAGAGTTCAATATCTTTCTCACTAGTACAAATAATTTACACTGAGTTGAATAGTATATAGCCAGTACAAAATATTTTACACTATAGTTGAACTGCTCTATAAGCTAGTTACAAAATTACACTAGAGTGAACTAGCCTATGCTAGGTACAATAATTTTACACCAGATTTGAAGATAGCCTCTATAGGGCTAGTTACAAATAATTTTACCTATTGAACTAGTATAGCGTTATTACACTATGACTCACCTTTATAAGCTAGAATTACTTTACATAGAGTTGAATAGCCTTAGCTGTACATAATTTACACTAGAGTGTGAACTAGCTTATAAGCCCTAGTCGAAATTAATTTGTACACTAGAGTGAACTACCGCTATAGCCTAGTTTAAGAATATTTACACTAGAGTGTGAACAGGTCATAAAGCCTTAAGATTTCACAAGATTGAAGTGTTATATAGTAAATGATCACTAGAGTTAACTAGCTCTATAACTAGTCAAATAATTTTACATACGAGTTGAACTTCTCTATACCCTGCTTAATAATTGTTACACAAGATTTGAACTGAGTCTATAATCTAGTACTATATATAATTTTATACTAAGTTTGATAAGCATCTTACGCTAAGTACAAATAATTTACACTGGTGAACACAAGCTAGGCCTTAATTTGAACATACGCTCTATAAGTAGTTCAAATAATTTTACACTAGATTGAACTGTCTCTATAAATTAGTACAAATAAATTTTACACTAGAGGTGAACTAGTCTCTAATCTAGTACAAAAATGTTCAACTAGAGTTGCATTAATACTCTATACGCTAGGTTCAAACAATTTACACAAGAGTGTTAACTAGTCTCTATAAGGCTATATATCTAATTTACCTAGAGTTGACACTAGCTCTATAGCCTAGTTACAGATAATTTTAGCTAGGAGTTGGACTCTAAGCGTTTTTTTTTAATATTTTTAGTTGATTTTTTTTTCAGCCTCTTCTATTATTTTTTTAATTTTCACTAGTTACTGTTCTATATTTTTTTTTCTATCAAATTTTTTATTTTTTTTTTTTTTTTTTTTTTTTTTTTTTTTTTTTTTTTTTTTGTTAACTATTTTACAGTTCATTTCACCTTTGTCGCTATAGCTAGGTTATATTTTACTCGTATAACTAGTTCTTTTAGTTTTTTTTTTTTATTGTATACTAGATAGCTTACTAGTACAAATAATTTGACACTGAGTTGACAATCTCTAGCCTACAATTTACTAGTGAAATAGCTTTACTTTCCAAATAATTTTACACTAGAGTTGAACAGCTCTATAGCTGGTACAAATTATTTTACACTAGAGTGAAAGTATAAGCTAGTCAAATACAATAGTTAACTGCTAGCTAGTCAAAATAATTTTAACATCAGTTGAACTAGCTCTATAAGAGTTCAATAATTTACACTAGAGTTGTTTTTAAAACTGCTCATACAGCTAGTACAAATAACAATTTTACACTAGAGTTATAGACTTATTAGTAGTTCAAATAATTACTACTTAAGTTGAACTACTTATAGGCTAGTTCACAATAATTTTAACTAGAATGAACTAGTTCTATATTAGGACATTAATGTACATTGAGTAACTAGCTCTAAACTGAGTCAAAATAATTTACTCTAGAGTGAACTATGCTTGTATCCCAGTTACAAATACGATTTTACACGTAGTTGAACTAGCTTAAATCTTATTATAATAATTTTACACTTGAGTTGAACTAGCTCTATAGTCTAGTATAAATAATTTTACATAGAGATGGAACTTCTATAAGATAGTACACAACAATTGTACACTAGAGTTGAATAGCTCTATACCATACATTAAATAATTTAACAAGAGAATGAACTAGTTCTATACTCTAGTACACATATTTTACACTAGATGTGAACTAGCTCTTATATGGCTAGTTCAATATTTTACCACACTAGAGTTGAAAACTAGCTCTATAGCCTAGTTACAAATAATTTTACACTCAGAGTTGAACTGCATCTAAGCAAGTACAAATAATTTTACACAGAGTTGACATAGCCTATAAGCTAGTTCAACTTAAATTTTACACTAGAGTTCAGACTATGCTTATATAGCCTATTATTTTTTACAATAGATTGAAAGATTATAGCCTATAGTATCAGTAAAATTTTACACTGAGTTGAACTAGCCTCTAAGCCAGTACAAAAATTACACTAAGTTGACTAGCTCTATAAGCTAGTTCAAATAATTTTACACTAGATTTAACATAGCTTCTAGCCTAGTACAAATAAATTTTTACATACAAGTTGAACTAGCTCTTAAGCTAGTTCAAATAACTTTCACACTAAGTTGAACTAGCTCTATAGCCTAGTACAAATTAATTTTGCACTCGAGTGAGCTTAGCTCTATAGCCTGTTCAAATAATTCACTAGAGCTTGGAAATGCTCTATAGCTAATTCAAATAATTTTACACAAGAATGAAACTAGTTCTATATATAGTACAATATTTTTACACTAGAGTTGACCTGCTTTAAGCTTGTTAAAAATAATTTCACACTAGAGTTAAACTTGCCTCTAAGCCTAGTACCAAATACTTTTACACAGAGGTGAACTAGCTCTATAGCCTAGTAAAATAATTTTACACTATGGTTGAATAGTCTTAGCCAGGGTTCAAATAATGTGGTACACAAGAGTTGAACTAGTTCTAAATATAGTATATATAATTTTACAATAGAGTTAAACTAGCTCTATACCTAGTACAAATAATTTTACACTAGAGTTGAACTAGCTCTATAGACTAGTTCAACTAATTTTACACAAGAATTGAAACTAGTTCTATAATCTAGTACAATAAATTTACACTAGAGTTTGACAGCTATATACCCTAGTACAAATAATTTTACATAGGGTGAACTACCTCAATAAACTAGTTTAAATCATTACACTAGAGTTGAACTAGTTCTATACTAGTACAAATAATTTTACAGAGAGTTGAACTAGCTCTATAAGCTAGTTCCAAATAATTTTACAATAGAGTGGAACTATCTCATACCCTAGTTCAATAAGTTACACAGAGTTTGAACTAGTTTTAGTAATCTATATATATAATTTTACACTAATGAACTAGCTCTATTGTTAGTACAAATAATTTTTACATAGAGATGAATAGCTCTATAGCTAGTTCAAATAATTTACACTATCGTTGACTAGCTCTATAAGATTGTTCAAATAATTTACACTAGAGTTGAAATAGTCTAATCCTCGTACAAAAAAAATACTTTTACAATAGAGTTTAACTACATTTATAAGCTAGTTCAAACAATTTTACACAAGAATGACTACGTGCTATAATCTAGTACATCTAATTTTAGACTAGAGGTTAATAGCTTTCTATACACTGGGACAAATAATTTTACACTGAGTTGACCAGCTCTATAGCCCGTAAATAATTTTACACTATAGTTGAATAGCTTATAAGCTAGTTCACATAATTTTACAATAGAGTGACTAGCTCTACAGCCTAGTATAAATAATTTACACTAGAGTTGAACTGGCTCTATGCCTAGTACAAATAATTTTACACTAGACGTGAACTAGCTCGACAGCATAGTACAAATAAGTTTACACTAGAGTTGAACTAGCTTTATAGCGTAAGTACTAATAATTTACACTAGAGTGAAATAGCTTATACAGTAGTTCAAATAATTTTCACTAGAGTTGAACTAGCTCTTCTAGCATAGTACAAATAATTTACCACTAGAGTTGAACTGCTCTATAGCCTAGTACCAATAAATTTTAACACTAGAGTTGAAACTAGCTTACAGCCTAGTACAAATAATTTTACACTAGAGTTGAAACTCGCTCTTACAGCTAGTACAAAATAATTTTACACGAGAGTGTAACTACCTTTATACAGCTAGTTAAATAATTTTACACTAGAGTTGAACTAGCTCTCTAGGCTAGTTCAAAATAATTACACAATTAATTGAACAGTTCAATAAAACTAGAATATAATTTTACATAGAGTTTAACTAGCTCTATTACACAGTACAAAACAATTGTACACTTGAGGTGAAACTAGCTCTATAGCCAGTACAAAAATAATTGTACACTAGAGTTGAACTTAGCTCTATATCCTGTATAAATAATTTTACAATGGAGTTGAACTAGCCCTATAGCCTAGTACAATAATTTTACACTAGAGTTCACTAGCTCTATAGCCTAGTTTAATTAATTTACACTAGAGTTGAACTAGCTCTATAAGCCTAATTTAAAGAATTTTACACAAGAAGTGAACAAGTTCTATAAAGTAGTACAAATATTGCACTAGAGGTGAAACTAGCTCTATAAGGTAGTTAAAAGAATTTCCACCCTAGAGTTGAACTAGCTCTTAACCTAGTAAAAATAATTTTACAACAGAGTTGAACCAGCTCTATACACTAGTAAAATAATTTACACTAGAGTGAACTAGCTCTAAGCCTAGTACAAATACTTTACACAGTTGAACTAGCTCTATAGCCAGTACAAATAATTTTACACTATAGTTGAACAAGCTCTACCAGCATGGTTCAAATAATTTTACACAAGGGTTGAACTAGTTCTATCATATAGTATATATATTTTACAATAGAGTTAACTAGCCTATAACCCTAGTATAAATAATTTTACAATAGGTTGAACTAGAAAAAAAAAAAAAAAACAAAAAAAACTCTATAGACTAGTTCAAATATTTTACAAAAAGAATTGAACTAGTTCTATAATCTGTACGTATTTAATTTACACTAGAGTTTGACTAGCTCTACCCTAGTACAAATATTTTACACTAGAGTTGAACTAGCTCTATAGCCTAGATACAATAATTTTAAATATAGTTGTAATACTTTATACGCTAGTTCAAATAATTTACCTAGAGTTGAACTAGTTCTCATAAACTTAGTACGAATTAATTTTAACTAGAGTTGAACTAGC
Organism: Thinopyrum elongatum; assembly: GCA_011799875.1. Taxonomy (NCBI): domain Eukaryota; kingdom Viridiplantae; phylum Streptophyta; class Magnoliopsida; order Poales; family Poaceae; genus Thinopyrum; species Thinopyrum elongatum. The sequence continues at coordinate 97,252 of JAAAXO010000018.1, forward strand.
TCTATAAGCTTGTTCAAATATTTTACATAGATTGAACTATCTCTATACCGTAGTTCAATAAGTCTTCACAGGTGTAAATTTTTGAGCAAGGCTTTGTGAGCCCCGCCCCCGCCCGACCTCGTGCACTAATCATACACGGCAAATGACACCGATCAAGCCCTAAGGACTCAGGGAAAGATATCACAACACACTCTCAAAAACATAAATAAAGTCATACACGCTTTATATTACAGAATCCGGGTGCCGTCGAGGGCTCGAATACATAGATTGGTAACAAGGTCAGCGGAGGATCATAGATAGCTGAGTACTCAGATATGAAATAGAAACAGAAAGGCCTTTAGAAAGGCGGAGGCAAAATAAAACAACTAGAACGTCAAGGCAAGGCCTCCTGCCTGGGACCTCTCGCTTCCTACTCTTGTCGTCAGTCAACTCGTACGTAGTATCCATCCTCTTGGTAGTATAGTAGCGATCGTCGGGCACTTGTCTCAGGTGGCTTTGTCATCGTGGTCACGATCAAACTGATATGGGGGAGAAGAAAAGAAAACAAGCAAACCCTGATACAGAAGTACTCAGTCAAGCAAGATCTACACTACATATGCAACATTTCAAGGGAGGCTGTATATGTGGACTGGGCTGCGGAGCAGTAAATGCCAGAATAGAAGAGAAGGCCTAGTCCTATCGAAGAACTAGCATCCTTCAAGCGGTCTTGGCAGAGTGCAGACGAGAGTAGAAAAGTACAATAAAGTTTAGCATCATTAATATCAACCCCTCACCCAGAGATTTTCTGACTCCTGTCGAGAAAGCAATCACCCGAGCCATAAAGTCATCAACTCGTTCGCGATATGCCTTCTCGACTCCTGCGAAAGACAAGCAGCCATAATACCCGAGCTCATCACCGGTGTCCAGTTCTTAATTTCTAATCAGGATTACAACTCCGATGTCCTTTACCGTAGGACGGCTATCGATAGAGAATGTGTCCTGCAGGGTTCACCACTTACCCATCAGCTTCGTTAACTCCGCCTGACACAACTTTCCTGGGTCAATGCACGGCCATCGGCCCAAACGACACCATCCAAACCCTCCTACCTAGGGAGGCTACAGCAGAGAAGGGGTCCCCGTCCGGTCTCTATCCTAAGACGCTCAAGGGTCTGGCCATCGCCAGGGCCCCCTCACGGCCTCGGGTATCGCCAGGGTCGGTACCGAGCACTCAGCTCTGGATGTAGCCCGCCTCCGCCATCCGCAGGCTGAACTGGAAGCGGAAAGAGGCGTCGGCTGATGCATACGATGCCAGAACGCCCATACTATGCCCACGTGATGGTTGTTGCTATCAGCCAGAGCTGCTTCGGATCAATACCAATCGCTAGGACTAGGGGCTTGCGGTAAACGAGCAGAGACTCACGAAAGATGTGGACCCCCATCCCCCGTCCGAGGACTTGCGGCAAGGCGTAAGAATCTCGGCCGGCACTCGTATTCACCACTACGGGGCACCCACGGCAACCCGCTTCACATCACACAGACGGCGGTACCCCTCCAGGGTCGACACCGCCTTTCCAAGTAACATTGTAAAGTCCAAGGTATCCGTGGTCCATAACCCAGGGAATCCGAACGGTATCACCCTTCATCTGTAATTCCCCCCGATGTATCCGTCAAGGTGAAACTAGGAGGATCACCCTACACTGGGCTGCCACACTTGAGGGGTTGTAGCGACAGCGTCGTTATGGGAAGCGGTGAAGGAGGAATCACCCTCATGACCCACCGAATGATACTACCTAACAAGTTACATCAGAAGTGTGCTACATGAGGTTTCACATACCCCCGACACTCGATATAACGGGCAGTTCGTTTACAAAACTAAGGGGGGGTGAGTGGGTGTCCTGGGTCCTGGTCTTCAATCCCTTTGATACGGGTCTTCTGACAGACGCATGCGGGGCAGTCGGGATAAGTGGGGTCCTGATGTTCTCCACCCAGCCTAGCTACGAAACAGTTTAGGATATGGTAGGTAATTATCAACAGCGGTTACATGAACAGGCTATGCATCAGAATAGGTAAAGTCAGCTAAGCAGCAGCACAATTCTAATGCAAGCATATGAAATTAGAATGGGCGATATCGGTATGTCAAGGGGGGGGCCTTGCCTGGTTGCCGGCGGAGGGCAAGGTCGGTATGTGTAGTTTCGGCCATCGACCGTAGCTGCGTCGGCCGGACGTCCGGGGCGGGGGCTATCGAGAGAGAAGAGGGAGTGTAAACAGTATAAAATATAGAGCACCCAAGTAATGACATGACAATACGATCACGGCCAGGTGGTGTCCTAACGTCACAATCCGATACGAGGAAGCGGGAGAATCATCGGAAGATATTTTCCGCTTTGGACATTTGTCGACAGGATGACGAGGGGAACGGTTGGCAATGTTGGATATAGTTGATACAGTGACGGACGAAGGAGCTGCGTGTAGTTCGAATTCGTCTCGTCTTTGTGTTCTGAGCAATTTCATGTACAAAAGTTGTTTACCATCGGAGGTTACGGCAGTATTGCAATGGTATTTTCAATTTTAACTTAATTTCTGGAATTTATAATATTTAAAATAAAACATTATCCCGATAGTAAAGTTGTGTTCGCTCACCTCCGGCAGGGACCTTTCCTCATGGGATCGAATGAAAAAGGGAAGGCGAGACGTAACCGAAGGCATATTTCGCCACACTAGGGCGTGTAGGCGAAGTCCGCCATCACCCAGTAAATCTGGAACTAGGTATCAACTGAAAAAGGATTAATGTATAATTAATCTATACTATTTATTGGATTTGAATGATTTCTGTTTATATTATTTATTTAATTTTAGCTAGCCACATGGCTGGGCGGAACAAGTCCGGACGCGCACCAACAAACAGGGATGGACCAAGGGATATCCAGCCGGACGGGGATTTTTGTGAAAAACACACTCACACCAGGGTGGCGCCATCCCCCCAAAGGACGCGCGACAGGCTGAGACTCACAAACATAAAGGGCATATAAGACTGAGGAGGGAGCAGGTAGGCGGACGAGGGGGAATGGATGGCTCGACATGGGAGATTAGGAAGACTCGGCATAGAGAGACCGGCAACTAAGGCGGGACTGGTACCATGCGAAGGCGAAAACGTGGGAGATCTGGAGAGAATCGAGCGCCGGGGACGACTCCACGAGGACACGGATACACCCTCCTATTGCCCACAGCTCGCTGTCAGCGCTCCTCCCCGGGCGAGACGGAGCCGCGAGGTCGAAAAAAGGGGGGATGGGACGAGAGAGGAAGGAGAGAGAAGGAGAGGCGGGGGGAGAAGGAGAGAGGGAGGCGGATAGTACGCGGACGTTGGGCAACGTTGGGGCGAAGAGTCGAGGCTGGCCGGAGACGGGGCGAGAGGTGGTGCAGGTGTGGGAGGAGGAGGAGAGCAGTCCGGCGGGGATTCTTCTTGCCCGGAGGAGGACGTAAGCAAATGGTGGCGACAGGAGAGGGAGAGAGGCGAGGTAGGCGGCAGTCGGGAGAGGCAGGAGCGGCGCGGGGAGGCGCAGGCCGGGCACGGCGTCGGCCGGGGCGCCCACCCCCGAGATCCAGGGCGGCGGCGGCGGCGGGGCGCGTGGGGAGGGAGGAGGAGGCGAATGGGAAAAGGGGGGGGGAGTGGGGGAAGGGAATGAGCGAGGGGGGGTGGGGGTAGAGGCTAGGGTTCGGCCCCGAGCGGGAGTGGTATAGGCCAGGGGTGGGTAGTGGGCCGGCCTGGGTGGTGGCCTGGTTGGCCATCTGGCCCCGGGCCCGTTGGTCCGGGGGGGGGCTTTTCCACTTTTTACTTTTTTTTATATTATTATTTCCTTTTCTGTTCTCTTTTATTTTATTCCAAAAGACTTTCGTAAAATATGAGACTTGCTCCATTATTTACAGTGCTACTATCTGTCCCACTGCTAGAAATTGGTTTGGGGTCAAATCTTTTTGATTGGATTTTATTAAATTGAAAAAGGAGTGAATAGGGCTATGTTTGTGCTGTTTAGTGTTTGAGTCCTTTTACAATTTCAACTAATGTTGCAATCATTTTTACAAATGCTATGGGAATATGTGCAACATGAGGCACATTGTGTTTTCCAGTTTGACACTTTTGTTTCCCACTTTAGTTTAAAATCTGAATTTTGACTTAGGAGTTGAAATGCACCTGATGATACTGATGATCATGCACTGTTAAGCTGCTGACATGTCATTATCAAAAGTGATTGCTGTAGTTAACCACGGGGCGAGGCGCTGTTACAAATCTCCTCACAACAAGAATTCTCGTCCGAGGAATTAAGAAGTAGAAAGGAAAAAGTTCGGGGTATTCCGCACGCAAGGATATCCTCGGCTTCCAAGTGGCTTCATCTCAGTATGATATTGGACCACTGTAACTTTGAGCGAACTTGGTAACATTCTGACGGGTCCGGACGTCAGCTTGATCGAGAATGCGGATCGGAGACTCTTTAAGATAGATCATCTTGCAATTCGAAGCACCTAGTGATCCACTGCTCGGTGCGGAGATTTTCCTGAAGCATTGACGAAGTTGCGACACATGGAAGGACGTCGTGGATATGAGAGAATCTGCGGGCGGCAATTCCAATTATACGCCAACTGTCCACGCCTAGCAAACCAAGCGGAAAGGACCAATTGTAGAGCGGCGTCTAACTTGCCCTTGATCCAAACGGTGAGTGACCTCATAGGTGTGACACGAAGATAAGCTGATAACCCATGTTGAGGAAGTGCAAAAAAACAAGCGTCTTGAGAGCCATAGTTGCATCTTTTCGCGGTCCTGAAGACGAATTGAGATTTTCGGACAATAAGACTTGTTGTCAGCTGTTGAAAATTTCTGGCCCAAAAAGAGGTCGTTCCCCAGTTTCTGACCAATTCAGAAGGGGTTGGACACTTACCCATTAGAGCAACTTTAAAAGCGGAGGAAACGGGGTAAAAGCGGGACCCCCGGCCGTGGATAGAGCAAGCGGGGGAAGAGTAACCCGCCAATCCCCCTCCCCTCGACCCCCCTCCTCGAGAACTCGGCATATGGGGAAAGAGATTTTTTTTTCCCACTTTATTGCCTAAACGTATAACAAAGCTCGCAACAGGTCTTCAAGCACTTGGTTGACTGCTCAACTTGGGCCTTGGGATTGGGGGTGATAGCTGAACTACGGTAATGAGTAACATAGCTATTTGAAAACTTTCCCAGAAATGACCAGGTGAATATGCGGCCACCGGTCTGAACTGATCTCTTTTGGAATACAGTGAGTGAAACAATCTGAGATAATACCATCCTGACTAACTGACTAGCAGTGATGTCCCTTGACAGGCAGAAAGTGTGCAACTTTGGAGAGTTTGGTCGACGACGCCAAAGAATAGCATCGTGAACCTGCTGTGACCGGGAAGTCCTGTAATGAACTCCATCTGAACCTTAGCCATTTTCCATTAGAGAAAGGAACGGTTTGCCGAATTCCAGCAGGCTTTGGCTGTTTGCTTTAACTGCGTCGACACACACACATTCAGCAACATAACGAGCAAGTCCTGCTT
>JAAAXO010000018.1:107592-151234 GCA_011799875.1 Thinopyrum elongatum
TTGTTTTTAATAAAACACTTTGTAAAATATGAGACTAGCCCAAATAAATATGGCTTGCATATTAGTCACTGCTCGTAGAAAAACTTGGTTTGGTTGTCCATTCTTTTTTGTTGGTTTTATTTAATCGAAAAAAGGATTTTATTAAATAGTGTTATGTTGCTGATGTTTCTTGCTTTCGAGTCTTTTACAATTCCACAATTGTTGCCAATCAATTTTTATAAATGATATGGGAATATGTGCAACATGAGCACATTTTAGTTTTCAGGGTTGACAACTTTTATTTTCACTTGAGTTTAAATCTTAAGTTTGAACTTAGGAGTAGTTGAAATGCAATGATGCAAATGATTATCTGCACATGTTAAACACGGATTGACATGGCATAATCAAAAAAGGGAATTACTGTAGTTAACACACTGCGGGGTTGGGTGTACATTTTACACTAGAGTTGAGCGCTCTATATCCTTGTACAAATACGTTTACACAGAGTTGAACTAGCTCTATATCCTTGCCTAAAAAAAAAATTTTACACTAGAGTTGAATGCTTCTCGATATGAGCTAGGTTCAAATTATTTTACACTAGAGTTGAACTATCTATATAAGCTAGTACATATTAATTTTACACTAGAGTTTCTTAACTAGCTCCATACCCTAGTATAAATAATTTTACACTAGAGTGGAACTAGCTCTATAGCATAGTACAAATATTTTACACTGAGTTACCAGCTTATAGCCTAGTACAATAATTTGACCCTTTGAGTTGAACTAGCTCTAAAAACCTCAGTCCTAACATAATTTTCAGTAGAGTGAACTACGCTCTATAGCCTAGTTACAATAATTTACACTAGAGTTGAAACTAGATATATAGAAGTTCAAATAATTTTAACACAAGAGTTGCACTCACTAGTTCTATAATATGTCATATAATTTTACACTAGAGTTAACTAGCTCTATACCCTAGTAGAAATAATTTTACACTAGAGGGTTGAACGAGCCCTATTAGCTAGTCGAAAAAAAATTACACAAGAATTGAACTAGCTTCTATAATCTAGCTACATATAATTTTATACTAGAGTTGAACTAGCTCTATACCCTAGTACAAATAATTTACACTAGAGTTGAAACTAGCTCTATAGCCTAGTATAAATAATTTACACCTATAGATGAACACCTCTATAGACTAGTTCATTAATTTCACTCAGTTGAACTAGCTTCTATCAACCTAGTACATAATTTGACACTAGAGTAGGTAGAAACAGTCTATAAGCTAGTTCCCAAATAATTTTACACAGAGTGAACTATCTCTATTGACACTAGTTACAAATAAGTTTACACAAGAGTTGCAACTAGTTTTATAATCTAGTATATATAATTTACACTAGAGTGAACTAATGCTATAGTTAGTACAAATAATTTTACAACTAGAGATGAACTAGCTATATAGCTAGTTCAAATAATTTTACACTAGAGTTTACAGCTTTATAAGCTTGTTCAAAATATTTTACACTGAGTGAACTAGCTCTATAGAATAGTTCAAATAATTTTACACAGAATTGAACACTTCTATGAAAACTTAGTACATATAATTTTCCCGGAGGTTTAACTAGCTCTATCACTCTAGTACAAATAATTTTCCACTTGAGTGAAACTAGCTCTATAGCCAAGTAGTACAAACAATTTTTTTCAAACTAAATTTTTGTTTAAAAGGTTGAACTAGCTCTATACAGCTAGGTCAAATAATTTACACTAAAGTTGAACCCAAGCTCTATAGCCAAGACAAATAAATTTTACACTAGAGTGAACTAGTTCTATAAGCTAGTTCAAAGAAATTTTGACCTAGAGTGAACTAGATCTATAGCCTATAGTACAAATAATTTTACACTGGGGTTGAACTAGCTCCTATAGCCTATACAATATTTTACACTAGAGTGAACTCCAAGCCAATCTTATAGCCTAATTACAAATAAATTTTACCAAGAATTGAACTAGATCTATAATGTTGTACAAATATTCTGTACACTAGAGTTGAAACTAGCTCTATAAGCTAGTACTTAAAATATTTTCACACTAGAGGTTTGAACTAGATCTCTATAGCTTACTTCACATAATTTTACACCAGAGTTGAACTAGCTCTATAGCTTAGTTCAAAAAATTTTACACTAGAGTGAACTAGCTCTATAGATAGTTTAAAGTAATTTTAACACTTAGAGTTGAACTAACTCTATAGCCTAGTTTACAAATATTTTTACACTAGAGGAACTAGCTCCATTAGTCTAGTACAAAATAATTTTACACTAAGTTGAACTAGCCTCTATAAGCTAGTTCAAATAATTTACACTAGAGGTTGAACTACTTCTATAGCCTATACAAATTTTGTAACTAGCAGTGAACTAGCTCTATAAGATTGTGTAAAATAATTGTACACTAGAGTTGAACTAGCTCTATAGCTAGTTCAATAATTTCACTAGAGTTGAATAGCTCTATAGCCTAGTTACAATATTTTCACACTTAGGTTGATGAACTAGCTCATAGCCCTAGTACAAATATTTTTACACTGTGGAGTTGAACTAGCGACAAAGTAGTAGTTAAATAACTTTTACCACTAGAGTTGAACTAGTTATAGCCTAGTACACAAAATAATTTTACACTAGAGTTGAAACAAGCTTATAGCCTAGACAAAAATTTTATAAGAGTTGAAACTAGCTCTATACCTGTACAAATAATTTACACTACAGTGTTGAAACTAGCTCTATAGCTTAATTCATAATTTTCACACAAGAATTGTACAAATCTAAAATCTAGCTAGAAATATTTTTACACTAGAGTTGAACAGCTCTATAAGTCGTTAAATACTTACACACTAGCGTTGAACTAGCTCTAAGCCTAGTATAAATAATTTTTACACCAGAGTTGAACTCGTTCTATAAGGTTTTCCAAATAATGTTTAACTAGAGTTGAAATAGCTCATAAGAAGTTTAAATAATTTACACTAGAGTTGAAACTATCTTTAAGGCCTATTCAAATAAGTTTACCAAGAGTTGAACTAGTTTATATTGACCAGTATATATAATTTACACAGAGTTGAACTAGCTCTAGCTATAAACTAGTACAAATAATTTTACACTTAGAGTTGAACTAGCTATATAGCTAGTACAATAATTTACCACTCTTAGTGTGAATTGAACTAACTCTTAGCCAGTACAAATATTTTACACTAGGTTGAACTAGCTCTATAAGATAGTTTTTTTAAAATAATTTGACATTAGAGTGAATTAGCTGATAGCCAGTACAAATATTTTAACACTAGCGTTGCAAAACTAGCTCTATAGCTAGTTCATCTCAAATATTTTTTACCTGGAGTTGAACTCGCTCGATAGCATAATACAAATATTTTGTTTTACATTGAGTTGACAAGCTCTATAAGCTAGTTGAAAATAATTTTAACTAGAGTTGAAACTAGCTTTATAGCCAATAGAAATAATTTTACACTAGAGTTGAAACTAGCTCATCAAGCTAGTTCAACTAATATGCAACCTAGAATTGAACGAGCTCTATAGCCTAGTTCAAATAATTTTACACATAGAGTTTGAACAAGATCTATAGCCTAGAACACATAATTTTACACACATAGAGTTGAACTAGCCTATAGCCTAGTACAAATATTTGACACTAGAGTTGAACTAGCTTATAGCGTAATTCAAAATAATTTACACAAGAATTGTACTAAATTATAATCTAGTAGAAATATTTTACATAGAGTGAACAGACTCTATAAGCTAGTTAAAATAATTACAACTTAGAGTTGAAACAGCTCTACAGCCTAGTATAAATTAATTTTACACCAAAGTTGAACTAGTTCTATAAGTAGTTCAAGTAAATTTTACAATAGGGTTTGAAACTAGCTCTATAAGCTAGTTTAATAATTTTCATAGAGTGAACTTATCTTTATAGCCATTCAAATACAGTTTACCCAGAGTTAACTAGTTTTCTAATCCTAGTATTATATACTTACACTAGAGTTGGAACTAAGCTCATATAGTCTAGTACAAATAATTTTCCACTATAGGTTAACTAGCTCTATAAGACTAGATGCAATTAATTTTACAATAAAGGTTGAAACTAAACTCTAAGCCTAGTAGAATATGTTGACATTACCAGTTGTTGAACTAGCTCTATAAGATAATTAAAAATAAGTTTACACTAGAGTTGAATTCAGCTCTGTAGCCTAGTACAAATAATTTTAAACTAGAGTTGAACTAGCTTATAGCCTAGTACCAAATAATTTTTACACTAGAGTTGAACTAGCTCTATAGCACTAGCACAAATAATTTTACACTACAGTTTTGAACAGCCTCTATAGCTTAATTCAAATCATTTTACACACAAAGAATGCTACTAATCTATATCTAGTAGAAATATTTTTACACTAGAGTTGGTGAATAAACTCACTCATAAGCTAGTAAAAGAATTACACACTAGAGTTTGAACTAGTCTACCAGCTAGATAATAATTTTACACCAGAGTTGAAACTAGTTCTATAAGCTAGTTCAAATAATTTGACACTAGAGTGAACTAGCTCTATAAGCTAGTTTAATAATTTTAACTAGAGTGGATGAAACTATCTTTAGCCATATGTCAAAGAAGTTTACCCAAGAGTTGAACTAGTTATAATCCAGTCATATATAATTTTACACTAGAGTTGAAACTAGCTCTATAAACTAGTACAAATAATTTTACACTAGAGGAGTTGAAACTAGCTATATAGGCTAGTACAAAAATTTTACACTATAGTTGAACTAACATATTTAGCCTGTACAAATATTTACACTAGAGTGAACTAGCTCATAATAAGGATAGTTAAAATAATTTTACATTAGAGTTGAATTAGTCTTATAGCCTAGTACAAATATTTTACAATAGCGGTGCAACTAGCTCATAAGCTAGTTCAAATATTTTACACTGGAGGTTGAACTCGCTCTATAGATAATTACAAATATTTTTACATTGAGTTGAACTAGCTTATAAGCTAGTTAAAATAATTTTACACTTAGGTTGAACTAGCTTTATAGCCCAAGTAGAAATAATTTTACACCTAGAGTTGAACAGGATCTAAAGCTATTTCAAATAATATGCACTAGAATGAACGAAGGCTATATAGGCCTAGTTTAAATAATTTTACACTAGAGTTGAACAACCCCCAGCCTATAGCCTAGCACAAATAATTTTTACACTAGAGTTGACTAGTTATCGACTAGTACAAATAAATTTTTACACTAGAGTTGAACTAGCTATACAGCTTAATTCAAATTAATTTACCACCAGAATTGACTAAATATAATCTAGTAGAAATATTTTACACTAGAGTGGACCTAGCTCTAGTAGCTAGTTAAAATAATGACACACTAGAGTGGAACTAGCTCTACAGCTAGTATAATAATTTTACACCCCAAGTTGAAACCGTTCTATAAGCTAGTTCAAGTAATTTTACACCGTTGCAAATAGCTCTATAGATAATTTAATACATTTTACACTAGAGTGAACTATCTTATAGCATATTTCAACTAAGTTTACCCAAGAGTTTTGACACTATTTTCTATAATCCAGTTAGTAATATAATGTTTACACTAGAGTTGAACTAGCTCTATGGCAGTACATAATTAATTTTACCACTATAGGTTAACTAGCTCTAAAGCGAGTTCACCATTAATTTTACACCAAAGTTTGAACAAATCTATAGCCTAGTACGAATATTTTTACAACAGTGAACTCGCTCTATAAGATAATTAAAATAACATTGTAAACTAGAGTTGATAGCTCTGTAGCCTAGTACAAAATAATTTTACACTATAGTGAAACTAGCCTCTTAGCATAAGTTTATTAATTTAACTAGAGTTGAAATAGCTCTTGCCTATTCAATAATTTTACCCAAGAATTGAACTAGTACTATAATCTAGTATAAATATTTCTACCCTAGCAGTTGAACTAGCTATATAAGCAATTTAAAAATAATTTCACAATAAAGTTAAACTAGCTCTACAGCTAGTACCAAATCGAATATTTACATCAAAGTGAACTAGCTCTATAGCTAGTTCAAAAAATTTACACCTAGAGTTGAACCTAGCATATAGGCTGTTCAATAATTTTACACTAGAGTTGAACTAGCTCTAAGCCTAGTACAAATAATGTTTACATCTTATGTGAACGAGTCTATAGCCTAGCTTCATAATTTTACATAGAGTTGAACTAGCTCTATAGTCTAATTCAAATATAATTTACCCAAGAATGTGAACTTATACATAATCAGTACAAATATTTTACACTTAGAGTTGAAGTAGCTATATAAGCTAGTTAAAATAATTTCAACGAAAGTGAACTAGCTCTATAGCCTAGTACAAATTAATTTTACATCGGAGTTTGAACTAGCTCTAAAGTAGTTCAATAATAGTTACACTAGATGTGACAACTAGCTCTATAGGCTAGTTCAAATGAATTTTTCACTAGATGTTGAACTAGCTCTATAGAATAGTACAAATAATTTTTATACAAGTTATATAAGGTTAGCAAAATTTAACACGTTGATTAGTTTAAATCCAGTATATTAATTACACTGGAGTTGAACTAGCTTATGGCCTGTACAATAATTTTCATACTAGAGTTAATACCTTTATAAGCTAGTATAATAATATTTTACACTAGAGTTTGAACTAGCTCTATAGGCTAGTTCAAATAACTTTTACTAGAGTTAACTACTTATAAGCTAGTTCAAATAATTTTTACATAGAATTGAAAGTTCTTAATCTATACATAAATTTTACACTAGAGTTTAACTAGCTCTATACACTAGTTAGAATAGAATTTTACACCAAGAATGAAAATAGCACTATAGCCACTACAAATAATTTTACACTAATAGTTGAACTAGCTCTATACCTAGCTAGTCAAAATTTTACACTAGAGTTGAACTAGCTCTTATAGCCTATACAATAATTTTACACTAGAGTTGAACTGGCTCTATAAGCTAGTTCAAATAATGTTACACTAGAGTTGAAAGTAGCTCTATAGCCCAGTACAAATAATTTTACACTAGAGTTGAACTAGCTCTATAAGCTAGTTCAAATAATTTACAAAATAGAGTTGATAGTAACTGCGGTCGTTATGAACTAGTAGCCCATATCAAAAATTTCACTAATAGTCTTGACATTGAACTAGTTCTAATAAGCTAGTTCAAATAATTTTAACACTACGTTGAACTAGCTACTATAAGCAGTTACAAATATTTTACACTAGAGTTGAACTAGCTCGATAGCCTAGTACAAATAATTTACACTAGAGTTGAACTAGGCTCATATATAAGAATAGTTTCAAATAATTTTACACTAGAGTTGAACTAGCTCTATTAGCCAGTACACAAATAATTTTACACTAGAGTTGAAACTAGCTCTATAAGCTAGTTTCAAATAAATTGTACAGATGGAGGAAACTAGCTCTATAGTCTAGTACAAATAATTTTACACTAGAGAATGAATTAGCTCTATAAGCTAGTTCAAATAATTTACACTATAGTGAACTATCTCTATAAGCATAGTTCAAATAATTGTTACACTTGAGTTGAACTAGCTCTATAGCCTAGTACCAAATAATTTTACACGAGAGTTTAACTACCTTTATAAGCTAGTTCAAATAATTTTACCACTAGAGTTGAACTGCTCTAGGCTAGTCAAATAATTGTACACAAGTAATTTGAACTTGTCTAAATCTGGCATTATTTTACATTAGAATTTAACTAGCTCTATACACTAGTACTAATAATTTTACACTTGAGTTGAACTAGCTCTATAGCCCGTACAAATAATTTTACACTATAGTTGAAACTAGCTCTTAAAGCTAGATTTAAATAATTTTACACTAGAGTGTGAAATAGCTATAGGCCTAGTACAAATAATTTTACACTAGAGTTGAACCTAGCTCTATATGCTAGTTCAAAGTAATTTAAACTAGAGTTAACTAGCCCTATAGATTAGTACAATTAATTTACACTGTAGTTGACTAGCTCTATAAGCCTAGTTCAATTTAATTTACAAATAGAGTTGAACTAGCTCTATAGCCTAATTCAAATAATTTTCACAAGAATTGAAACTAGTTCTAATTCTAGTACAAATATTTTTACATAAGGTTGAACTAGCTCTATAGGTCGTTAAAAAATTTCACACTAGAGTGAACTAGCTCTATAAGCTGGTTCAAAATAATTTTACAACAGAGTGACTAGCTATAAGCTAGTTATAGATTAATTCAAAAGAATTGAATCTACACCCAACAATAAAATTGAATCGTCTTAATCTAGTAAAGTAATTTTACACTAGAGCTTAACTAGCTCTATACACTAGTACAAACTAATTTTACACAAGAATTGAACTAAGCTCTATAGCCAGTACAAAAATTTTACATATAATTTGAACTAGCTCTATAAGCTAGTTCAAATAATTTTTGTACACTAGAGTTGAACTAGCTCTATAGCCTAGTACAAATAATTTCACACTAGAGTTGAAACTTAGCTATATCTATAACCAGAGTCAAATAAATTTACACCAGAAGTTGAACTAGCTCTATAAGCTAGTTCAAATCATTACACTAGAGTTGAACTAGCTTACAAGCTAGTTCAAATAATTTTACACTAGAGTGAATAACTCTATAGCTAGTACAAATACTATTACACTATAGTTTAACTACCTTTATAAGCTAGTTCAAAAAATTTTTCAGTAGAGTTGAACTAGCTCTATAGGCTAGTTTCAAATAATTTTACACTAAGTTTAAACTTACCTTTATAGCTAGTTCAAAATAATTTTACAACTAGAGTTTGAACTAGCTCTATGACTAGTTCAAATAATTTTTACATAAGAATTGAACTAGTTCAATAATCTAGTAAATATAATTTTACACTAGAGTTTAACGAGCTCTATACACTAGTACAAATAATTTACACAAGAATTAACTAGCTCTATAGACAGTACAAATAATTTACACTATAGTTGAAACTAGCTCTAAGCTAGTTCAAACTAATTTTACACTAGAGTTGAACTAGCTCTATGCCTAGTACAAATAATTTGTACACTAGTTGAACTAGCTTATAAGCTAGTTCACAAATAATTTACACTAGAGTTGAACTAGCTCTATAGCCTAGTACAAATATTTACATGAGTTGAACTAGCTCTATAGCCTAGTACAAATAATTTTACACTGAGTTGAACTAGCTCTATAAGCTAGTTCAAATAATTTACACTAGAGTTGAAACTAGCTCTATGGCTAGTACAAAAAATTTACACTAGAGTTGAACCACTCTTATAGTAGTTCAAAATTTAATCACTGGAGTTGAACTAGCTCTATAGAATAGTACAAATAATTTTACACTAGGATGACTGACGCTCTATAAGTAGTTCAATATAATTTGCACTATAGTGAAACTATCTCTATAAGCTAGTTCAAAAATAATTTTACACTAGCATTGAACTAGCCTATAGCCTAGTACAAATAAGTTTACACTAGAGTTAACTACCTTTATAAGCTAGTTCAAAAATATTTACACTAGAGTTGAACTAGCTCTATAGGCTAGTTCAAATAATTACACAAGAATTGAACTAGTTCTATAATCTAGTACATATAATTTTACATAGGTTGTAATAGCTCTATACACTAGTACAAATAATTTTACACTTGAGTTGAACTAGCTCTATACCCAGTACAAATATTTTTACACTAGAGTTGAACTAGCTCTATGAGCTAGTTAAATAATTTACACTAGAGTGAACTAGCTCTATAGCCTAGTACATATAATGTTACAACTAGAGTGAACTAGCTCTATAAGCTAGTTCATAATTTGCACTAGGTTGAACTAGCTCTATAGCAGTAGTACAAATAATTTACACTAGAGTTGAAACTAGCTCTATAAGCTAGTTCAAAATATTTAATTGGAGTTGAACTAGCTCTATAACCTATCAAATAATTTTACACAAGAATTATACTAGTTCTATACTCTAGTACAAAAATTTTACACTAGAGTTTGAACTAGCTTATAAGGTAGTTAAATAATTTCACACTAGAGTGAACTAGCTCTATAACCTCGTACAAATAATTTTACACCTAGGAGTTGAACTATGATCTAAATCTAGTTCAAATAATTTTACACTAGGTTGGAACTAAACTCTATAGCCCTAGTACAAATAATTTACACTAGGTTAACTACCTTTATAAGGTAGTTTAAATAATTTACAGTTAGAGTTGAACTAGCCTATAGGCTAGTTCAAATAATTTTAACAAGAATTGAACAAGTTCCTATAATCTATAACTATAATTTTACACTAGAGTTAGACAGCTCTATACACTAGTACAAATAATTTTACACTTGAGTTGAGAACTAGCTCTATAGCAAGTATAATTTTTTACACTATTATTAAACTAGCATCTAATAAGCTAGTTCAAATATTTTACACTAGAGTTGAACTAGCTTTAGCCAGTACTATAATTTTACATAGAGTTGAACTAGCTATTTAATAGTTTAAATAATTTACACTAGACTTGACACTAGCTCTATAGCCTAGTACAATAATTTTACACTAGAGTAGAACTAACTCTATAGCCTAGTTCAAAATAATTTTAAACAAGAATGAACTAGTTCTATAAACTAGTACAAATATTTTACACTAGAGATGAAACTAGGTTTATAAGCTAGTTAAAATAATATTTCAACTAGAGTGTGAACTACTGTATGGCCTAGTACTAATAATTTTACACAGAGTTGAACTGCTCTATAAGCTAGTTCAATAATTTAAACTAGAGTTTAAACTAGCTCTATAAGGTAGTTCAAATAATTTTGCACTAGAATTGACTAGTGCTATAGCCTAGTACAAATAATTTTACACTAGAGTTGAAACTAGCTCTATAGCCTAGTACTAATAATTTTACACTAGAGTTGAACTAGCTCTATAAGCTAGTTCAAATTATTTACACTAGAGTGTTGGAACTTGCTCTATATCTAGTACAAAATATTTACACTAGAGTTGAACTAGCTCTAAAGCTAGTTCAATAATTTAACACTAGAGGTTGAACTAGCTCTATAGCCTAGTACAAATTATTTACACTAGAGTTGAACTAGCTCATATAGCCTGGTTCAAATAATGGTACACTAGAGTTGAACTAGCTCTATAACCTCGTACAAATAAATTTTACACTAGAGTTGAACTAGCTCATAGCACTAGTTACAAAATTATTTACACTAGAGTTGAACTAGCTCTATACCTGTTCAAATAATTTTACACTAGAGTTGAACTAGTCTTATAATGTACTAGTAATATTAATTTACACTAGAGTTAACTAGCTCTATACCATAGTACCAATAATTTCTACACTACAGTTGAACTTGCCTCTATAGCTAGTTCAATAACTTTACACAAGAATTGAACTAGTTCTATAATCTAGTACATATAATTTTACAAAGAGTTTGACTAGCTCTATACACTAGTACAAATAATACTACATAGAGTTAACTAGCTCTAGTAGCCTAGTGCAAAATAATGTTTACACTAGAGTTGAACTAGCTCTATAGTCTCATATAAATATTTTACACTATAGTTGAACTACCTCTATAAGCTAGTTCAAAATAATATTTTACATGATTTGAACTAGTCTATAACTTAGTACAAAATTATATCACTATGCAGTGACTTATTGACTAGCCTAACTAGTCAATTTATAGTTGAACTATCTCTATAACCTAGTTCAAATAAGGTTGAAGCTCTATACCGAGGTACAATAATACTACAAGGGAACTAGCCTCACCCTTAGGCATAATTTTACACTGTAGTTGACTAGATGTATAGCTTCACATATTTTTGTAATTTACTAGTTGACTGTCCTGTGTAGTATCAAAGTAGGTTTTACTGAGTGGAGAATGTGTCATCTAACCTTAGTATTTATTGTAACTCTGTTGACGCTGTTAACTAGTTCATAATTTTTTGCGTTTGAGTTATTTGTATCGTGTTAAACTGTAAGTTCCACAAAGGGAAACTTATATCCTATACTAATACACTAGAGTTACCATAGTAGTAAAAATGATTCACCTAGAGTTGACTAGCCTATAACTAGTACAATAATTTTACACCAGAGTTGAAAACTAGCTCTATATAAGCTAGCTGCAAATAAGTTACGTAGAGTTGAACTAGCTCTTAGGCTAGTTCCAAAATATTGTTTACACTAGAGTAACTAGTACTACAAGCTAGTTCAATAATTTTACACCAGAGATGAACTAAACTCTATAGGCCTAGTACAAATAAATTTTACACCCTAGAGTTTAACTACCTTAGAAGCAGTTCAATAATTTTCAGTAGAGTGACTACGCTCTATAGGGCTAGTTCAAAAATTTAACCCAACAGAGTTTAACTACCTTATAGAGCTAGTTCAAATAATTTTACACTAGAGTTCAACTAGCTCTTATATGACTAGTTCAAAACATTTTAAATAAGAATTGAATAGTTCATAATCTAGATACATAGTATTGCAAACTAGATGTATAATAGCTTATACACTAGCTCCAAAAATATTTCCACACAGAATTGGACTAACTAGCATATATAGCCGAGTTACAAATAATTTTAAATAACTAGTTGAACTAGCTCTATAAGTAGTTCAAATATTTTACACTAGAGTTGTAATAAGCTGCTAGGCTAAGGTAATAAGTAACGTAAGCATTACAATTTTACACTACGACAAGCGAGACTAGTAGCAAATAATTTTACACTAGAGTTGAACTACTCATAGCCTAGTACAAATAATTTTACCACGAGAGTTGAACTAGCTCTATAGACTAGTACAAAATAATTTTACACTAGAGTTGAACTAGCTCTATAGCCTAGTACAAATAATTTTACACTAGAGTTGAACTAGCTCTATATGCTAGTTCAAATAATTTTACACTGGAGTTGAACTAGCTCTATAGTCTAGTATAAATAATTTTACACTAGAGATGAACTAGCTCTATAAGCTAGTTCAAATAATTTTACACTATAGTTAAACTATCTCTATAAGCTAGTTCAAATAATTTTACACTAGAGTTGAACTAGCTCTATAGCCTAGTACAAATAATTTCACACTAGAGTTTAACTACCTTTATAAGCTAGTTCAATGTAACACCCCCTGTAGTTAGCTACAGTAATCACTTTTGATAATGACATGTCAGCATGATTAACAGTGCATAATCATCATTAGCATCATATTGCATTTCAACTACTAAGTCCAATTCAAATTTAAATGGAAGTGAAACATAAAAGTTGTCCAACTTGAAAGCTGAAATGTTCAATAAATAACAAATATTGCAGAGGGTAGTCTAAAATTATAACCAACAAATAATAAAATAATTATGTGCCTCTAACATAATTAAAACAGTGAGGATTAATGCATATTAATTATTGTAGAATTTGTGGGAGCTCAAATTGTCTCCAAACTAATTTTTGGTAGTGTTAGGTAATGCCTAGTATTTATTGGAACATTGGTTATGTTTTACAAAAATCATCTAGAGCCCTAACTATTTGCTAAATAGGAGTTGTGAAAGAAATAACGAAAAGACAAAAGAAAAAGAAAACAAAAAAAAGAAAAAAAAAGAAAAAGAGCAAACCCTTTCCCCCCCGGCCCAGCTGGCCCGACCGGCCCAGCCCCCCCCCCTATATGGCCTGTGGCCGTCGAACCTAGCCACCGACACCCCCACCCCCCTCGCTCACTTCCCCCCCCCCCCCGATCCAGAAACTGGATCGGGCGCTGGCCGACGCCGCCGCCCGGAGCCCGCGCCTCCCCGCCGGCCTGCACCTCGTCTCCGCCATGCACATCGTCGCCGTCGTCCCTATCGACCACCCCGACCCCCCGCTGCCCCGTCCCTACGATCACGGTGAGGCCCCAGGCCTCCCCCTCTCTGCTCCCGCACCTCGCCGCGCGCACCACGCGCCCCGGCGCGCGCAGCACACGTCTGGACATGCCACCGCGCCGACGCGCCCATGCTAACGCCCCGCTCCGGTTCCCCCTCACCCCGCGCTTCTCCTCCCCCCCAGTGCTCTGCTGCCGCTGCTGCTACGGCGCCTCGCCGCGCCCCCCCATGCTCCTCGCTGCTCCCGCTGCTGCCCTGCTAGGCCTCGCCTCCCTCGCTACCGCTCGTCGGAGCCGCCGCGTCGCGCCACCCCGCCTCCCGCGCTGTCCCGTTCGCCGCGCCCGAGCCTCGCACCGCGGCCCCGCCTCTGCGTCCACCGCATCGCGCCCGGGCTCGCCAGCTCCATGCGCGCCCGCGCCTCTGGAGCTCCGCACTCGCCCGCACCCTTCACCCCGCCGCCTCCCTTGGCCTTGGCCGCAGGCGCCGGCGTGCGCCGGGCGTGCCCAGCGTCCCGGGGACGCGCCCGCTCGGGCTGCGCCCACGCCCGCCCCGTGTGGCTGCATGGGCCACTGACGAGTGGGCCCCGCCCCTCTGTGCCTATGGCATATGGGCCCCGCCCAAAAACATTTAAAATAAAATAAAATAAGATAAAATAAAAATAATTAAGAATAATTAATTAATTAGCTAATTCTCATTAACCCTAATTAAACTAATCTAATTTAATTAATTAGTTTAATCAATTGTTAATTAGTTAATTAAACCTAATTAACCTAACAGCGTATGACAGGTGGGACCCACCCTGTCAGGTGCCTGCTGACGTCAGCATGATGTCATGCTGATGTCATCGCAGCACTGTTTCGGATAATGTTAATTTAAATAATTAATTAAATTCCAGAAATTAATAAAAACTTTAGAAAATCATATTAAATAAACCGTAACTCCGATGAAAATACTTTATACATGAAACTTGCTCAGAATTTTGATACAAACCCGAATACGTCCTTCGTATTCCCGTCAGACGCCCGTAGCTATATGAACGTTGAACATTTAGACCGATTTTGATAAATGAATAGTGCCCCACTTTAATTAAATAAATCCAAATAAATTCCTAAATTAACTAAATCATTTAGTTAGGCAGTAGAACACCCCGGCATATCATTTAGGCATGTCATACATATTGTTTGCATTATTGCCGTGAATTTATTGTTTCTCTCCCCCTCCTTCTCCCTCTCGATAGACGCCGAGACCGACGTCGCTGCTGCTGAGTACGACTACGCTACAGACGAGCAGCCCGTTGACGAACTCTCCCTCTTGCCAGAGCAACCAGGCAAGCCCCCCCCCCCCTTGAGCATCCAGATATCGCCCATTCCATTTCTCCTGCTTGCATTAGATTTTGCTACTGTTAATGTATGCTCCTATTCTGATGCATAGCCTGCTGTTGTAACCTGTTCATTGTTACCTTACCTGCCTATGATAAACTGTTTAGTCTAGGTTGGTAATGAACCATCAGTGACCCCACCACCTTACCTTGTTGCCCCTGCTTGATCATCGACGACTCGATCAACGTGATCGTCGACCAGAGACCGACACCTCACTTCACACCCCCTTAGTTGTACTACTCTGCATAGTTACTATCGAGTGCCGAGGGTGATACTCTGCAGCGTAGCTGTTCGGTCGTGGTCATCGAGGGTGATTCCTCCTTCTCCACTTCCGATACGACTCTGTCGTGCAACCCCTCAGTGTGAACCTCGAGGGTGATGCCTCATACGTTCACCCTGATGTTATGACCACACGGTTACTTGACCTTTGTTACCGGCGGGTCCACCCTGGTGGGTACCCGCTGAGGATCTATGTTGTCGAGTGTGCCGGAAGGGCACTCGAGTGTGATATTGTGGCGGAGCTTCAGAAACTCTGACTGTCTCCGTGTGATACTAAATGAGCCTATTGGATTTGGGTGTGTGATCTGAGTGGGTCGACGTGCCCTATATGCACTACCACCACGCGGGATTATGGTTATGGGGCCCTCTATGTCGTACGTTTCTCCCGAAAGCTCATCAGATGTCACGATTCACCGTGCGGGCTGATCGCCGGGATTGGGCTGGATACTTCACTGACGAGTTCAGTGTCGCGCCTGCACCCCAGCCAGCCACGCAACGCGCAGGGTGCCCAGGGCGATGGCCCAAGACCCCTGGGTGCATAGGTTAGTCCGGCGTGCTGACCTCTCTGCTGAGCCTAGGTAGGGTGTTGCTTCGTGTTGATCTACCGAGGCCGGGCATTACCCAGCAAGTGTGTCCGGCCAGAGTTGATCGAGCGTGTTGGGTAACAGTAGTGCACCCCTACAGGGATGAATGATCTATCGATAGCCGGTCCTACGGTAAAGGACGCTCAGTTTGTGTATCCCGATCTACTACTTAAACTGGATACTTGTTACTAAATTGAAGCTTCGGGATTACTTTCTCGCTGGTAGTCGAGGAAGGATCTTTGAGCTGTACTTCAACATGTTTGCTAAATAAAATGCTATTCTACTCTCTTCTATTGCTGCAAGATGATGGCATTTGAAGATGTTTGAAGATGCTAGTCTTCGATAGGACTAGGCCTTCTTTCTATTCTGGCTTTTCTGCAGCCCAGTCCACATATACAGCCTTTCTCCATTGATAATGTTGCATATGTAGTATAGATCCTTGCTTGCTGAGTACTTCGGATGAGTACTCATGGTTGCTTTATTTTCTCTTTTCCCCCATATATCCCACCTTGATGATACCCCAGACGATGGAGTCCAGGAGCCAGATGCCACCACCGGAGCTTACTACCAGGCGGGTCCAGAGGGCACGTACTACTGGATCGAGCCAGCCGACCAGGAGTAGGATCGGAGGCTCCCAGGCAGGAGGCCAATGCCTTTCGATCTAGAGTCGTTGTTTGTGCTAGCCTTCTTAAGGCAAAACTTGTCTAACTATGTCTGTACTCAGATAATATTTGTATGACTGACTTATGTATTCAGATCTTCGGATCCCTGGTCTATAATATTGTGGACCTTCGTTTATTTGTGTTTAGAGTTGTGTTGTGATATCTTCCCATGAGTCCCTGTGCTTGATCGTGCATGTTTGCGTGTATGATTAGTGCATGATTGAGCCGGGGGAGCCACAAGTTGGTATCAGAGCCGACTGGCTGTAGGAAGCCCCCCTCCAAATTCCTTGGCCGAAGTTGAGTCTAGAAATCGAAAAACTAATTTACTAACTTGGTTGTGTGGCTTACGGGCCCACGTCACCAATTGGGTGGTATTAGGATCTTTTATTCCTCGTCTATACTCTGGGACTCTAATATCTCTTCTATTTGGGTTAAATAAAGTTTACTAACACCGACACTTAGGATCTCGTAATTTCTGTCTACCCGGAGAGCTGGATATCTGTGCGATTTCCCTGTCGTTAATCTGATTAGTCTGATAATCATTTTCCTTTCCATTGTTTTGTTTAACCTTTCTCTCCGAGTTGTGTTAAACTTCTCATTGTCGTTTGACAAACCTGAATTTCCTCTGTTTCAGATGGATCGTTTGTTTCCACCACGTCCTACGACACAGCTTGTGCTTCGCACTTGGGCTCGTGATGCCCCTGGTTTTCCAGCTGTCCTGATCGCTCTCATGACCAGACTTGGCTACCGCTGGTACCCTGAGTACATGGTTTACGAGGATTACCGCGAGTTCAATCAGGAGCAGTACCATGCTAATGTTCGTATCTATGATCGACAGAATGACTCAGACACCGAGCTGCACCTTTTCCATGGTATTGGCGTGACGATTGAGATGGCAGTACATGATGCCGCCTACTCTGCTGTCGCACGTCTCCGAGGACAGTTCAGTGATATCTTGGATGACTCTGAGTTCCGATACATTCCGTATGCCCCTGTTGGAGATGCTACCGGATACTACACAGCTATCTGTGCCTCGTACGAGCCTCGCCGGTACGACCACCGCGTTCTGATTCAGTGCACTCAGGCTCTGGATCGCACCATTCGGGCTCTGGCCGTCGAGTTGGTTGCCACTCGAGCACGTCTCTACGATGCTATGACGCAATTGCTACCCGCTGTTCGCGCAGGGATACATCCGGAGCACATCCTTTATCCGCGCAGGACTCAGATGTATGCTGATATTGATTGGCCTGCTGTTGGAGATCACACACCTACACGTGGACCTCTTCTTACAGCTCGAGACCGGGTTCTGCATCAGACTGCACATGGAGCACAGGATCCTTCCGCGACGAACATTCGTCGTCCGCACTCGCAGTTACCCCGTTACAGTGGTTTTCTCCGACGTTGATGTAGCCTTTGCTATGTCTCGTTGTGTACTTCCTTACCGCGTGCCTGCGCGCCGCCTAGTCTGTCTAGCTTTTAATTTGCGCCGTTATGCTGTCCGCATGTACCCGACTCAGTGTGTGGATCTGTATGTCTTAATCGACTACTGTTATGTATCTGTTACACTGCTTAAAGTATTGTCGTGTTACATCATGCTTGTCGCTAAACACTCGCAATTGCTTTTACTAAACTACCCCCTGTTGATACTTAGCAGGATGGTTAGACCAGGTGGTCGTGGTCGTGCCCCTGAACGTCCACCACCGCCAGACTATATGGCAGCTATGATGCAACAATTCGAGCTCAACCGCCAGTTCATGATTGGAATCATGGCTCAGTTTCCGCATCAGAACAACTAGAACCAGAACCCTCCTTCGATAACACTACCGGAGTTTATGTGACTTAATCCTACTCACTTCCGCAACTCTGACAAGCCACTGGATGCTGATGACTGGCTCCGCGACATCACTCACGAGATGGAGTCTGCTAATGTCGCCCCAGCCAACTTTGTCACCTTCGCGTCCTTTTTCTTAAAAGGGCCCGCTGCTCAATTCTGGGACACACACAAGCGTTCACTGCCTGCTGGAACAGTCATTACCTGGTATGAGTTCCAGGCTGCTTTCCGTACACACTACATCCCTCAAGCAATTATGGAACGGATGAAGACCAAGTTCCGCAACCTCACTCAGGGCAATAAAACTGTCGAAGCTTATCAGCGAAAATTTCTTGACCTCTCCCACTATGCTGAAGAAGACATCGCCACAGATGCACGCAGACAGGAGAAGTTCCGTAATGGACTCCACCCTGACCTCAAGCTTGCACTTGCTGCCCAAGACCACAATGACTTCTCAACTCTAGTGAACAAGGCTATTCTTGTTGAGACCGCTCAGATGGAACACAAGGACTCGCAGAAGCGGTATCGTGATGCTGGCTCATCTTCGGGCTCAGCACAGAAGCGTAAAGTTTGGCTTCCCAACAATGCGTTCCGTCCCAATACCTCTGCGCCAAAGAACAATGCTGCACCACGTCTACCTCCTCCACCACCGAGTTAGTCAAAGGCTCAAGCTATTCAGAACAATGCTCCTCTTCGTCCTGAAGATGGTTTGTGCTTCAAGTGCCGCAAACCAGGCCACTAGGCTAAAGACTGCCGCCAGACTCAAAATCAGTTAGATTTTCCCCGTACTGGCCGTGGATATGGCCGTGGCAACAATCAAACCCGCAACTATAATACTGGGTCTGCTTCACGTGGTCGTGGTCACGCTTACAACATTGACATTGAAGAAGTCCAGGATCAACCTGCTACTGTGATGGGTACCCTTCTTGTTAACTCAGTACCTGCTTCTGTATTATTTGATTCAGGAGCATCGCATTCACTCATGTCTGAAGCATTTGCATTATCTCATGACATTGCATTCGAAAAGATGAACCTGCCAATAGTTGTCCGTACCCCTGGAGGTCAATGTCAAACCACCATGATGGCACACAATGTCCCTGTTGAAATCGAGGGATTTGAATTCCTGGCCTCACCTATTATCCTGAAGTCTTCCACCATAGACCTCATACTCGGAATGGATTGGTTGAAAGCTCACATTGCTTCGCTCAATTGTGCCACTAAAGTTATCCAACTTCTTCACCCCACCGATGAGATAGTGAATTATACCACCCGCATTACTCGGGATGCTGAAGCTCACATATATGCTCTGAATGTATTGAACGCTTCACCTCTGGAAGGAATCGAGAACGTTCCTGTCATTCGAGGTTTTCCAGATGTTTTTCCCGAAGAACTTCCAGGCATACCCCCGGCTAGAGCTGTTGAGTTCATCATTGACTTGAAGCCTGGCACTGTCCCTATTGCCAAGCGTCCTTATAAGATGCCTCCGCACCACCTTCTCGAGCTTAAGGAAGAAATCGACAAGTCACTTAGGAAAGGTTTCATCTGCCCCAGTTCCTCTGCTTGGGGAGCGCCTTCACTCTTCGTTAAGAAGAAGGATGGAACTAACCGTTTGGTTCAGGATTATCGGCCCATTAACCAAGCCACAATCCAGAATAAATACCCACTGCCCCGGATCAATGATCTTTATGATCAACTTGCTGGATCATCGGTGTTCTCTAAACTCGAACTGAGGTTGGGTTATCACCAGATCCGTGCCCGTGAAGAGGATATTCCGAAGACTAGCCTCTGCAATATTTGTTATTTATTGAACATTTCAGCTTTCAAGTTGGACAACTTTTATGTTTCACTTTCATTTAAATTTGAATTGGACTTAGTAGTTGAAATGCAATATGATGCTAATGATGATTATGCACTGTTAATCATGCTGACATGTCATTATCAAAAGTGATTACTGTAGCTAACGACAGGGGGTGTTACATTCAAATAATTTTACACTAGAGTTGAACTAGCTCTATAGGCTAGTTCAAATAATTTTACACAAGAATTGAACTAGTTCTATAATCTATTACATATAAGTTTACATTAGAGTTTAACTAGCTCTATACACTGGTACAAATAATTTTACACTTGAGTTGAACTAGCTCTATAGCCCAGTACAAATAATTTTATACTATAGTTGAACTAGCTCTATAAGCTAGTTTAAATAATTTTACACTAGAGTTGAACTTATGCTCTTAAGCCTAGTACAAATAATGTTACACTAGAGTTTGAACTAGCTCTATAAGCTAGTTCAAATAATTTACACTAGAGTTGAACAAGTTCTATAGCCCTAGTATATATAATTTTAACTAGAGTTGACTAGCTCTATAGCCTAGTTCAATTAATTTTACACTAGAGTTGAACTAGCTCTTATCCTAATTCAATAATTTTACACAAAATTGAACTAGTTCTATATCTAGTACAAATATTTTACACTAGAGTTGAACTAGCTCTATAGGTAGTTAAAAAATACACTAAGAGTTGAACTAGCTCTATAAGGTAGTTAAAATAATTTCACACTAGAGTTGAACTAGATCTATAAGCTAGTTCAAATAATTTGACACTAAAGTTGAACTAGCTCTACAAGCTAGTTCAATAATTTTACACTAGAGTTAACTAACTCTATATCCCAGTACAAATATATTTACACTAGAGTTTAACTACCTTTATAAGCTTAGTTCAAATAATTTTACTGTAGAGTTGAACTAGCTCTATAGGCTAGTTCAAATAATTTTACACAAGAATTGAACTAGTTCTATAATCTAGAACATATATTTTACACTAGTACAAATAATTTTACACTTGATATGAACTAGCTCTATAGCCCAGTATAAAAATTTACAGTTATTTAAACTAGCTCTATAAGCTAGTTCAAATAATTTTACACTAGAGTTGAACTAGCTCTATAGCCTAGTACAAATAATTTTACACTAGAGTTGAACTAGCTCTATAAACTAGTTCAAATAATTTTACACTAGAGTTGAACTAGCTCTACAGCCTAGTACAAATAATTTTACACTAGAGTAGAACTACCTCTATAGCCTAGTTCAAATAATTTTACACAAGAATTGAACTAGTTCTATAATCTAGTACAAATATTTTTACACTAGATTTGAACTAGGTCTTTAAGCTAGGTAAAATAATTTCACACTAGAGTTGAACTAGCTCTATGCCTAGTACAAATAATTTACACCAGAGTTGAACTGCTCATAAGCTAGTTCAAATAATTTTACACTAAGAGTTGAACTAGCTCTAAGGTGGTTCAAATAATTTTACACTAGAGTTGAACTAGTGCTATAGCCTAGTACAAATAATTTTACACTAGAGTTGAACTAGCTCTATAGCCTAGTACTAAATAATTTTACACTAGAGTTGAACTAGCTCTATAAGCTAGTTCAAAATATTTTACACTATGAGTTGAACTAGCTCTATAGCCTAGTACAAATAATTTTACTAGAGTTAATCAGCTCTATAAGCTAGTTCAAATAATTTTACACTAGAGTTAACTAGCTCTATAGCCTAGTACAAAATTATTTTACACCTAGATTGAACTAGCTCTATAGCCTGGTTCAAATAATTTTAACACAGAGTTGAACTAGTTTATAATATAGTATATATATTTTACACTAGAGTTAACTAGCTCTATACCTAGACAAATAATTTTACACTACGGTTGAACTTGCTCTATAGCCTAGTTCAAATAATTTTACACAAGATTGAACTATTCTATAATCAGTACATTAATTTACATAAGTTGACTAGCTCTTTACCCTAGTACAAATAATTTTACACTAAGTTGAACTAGCTCTATAGCCTAGTGCAAATAATTTTACACTATAGTTGAACTACCTCTATAAGCTAGTTCAATAATTTTACACTAGAGTTGAACTAGTTCTATAACTTGTACAAATAATTCTACACTAGAGTTGAACTAGTCTATAAGCTAGTTCAAATAATTTTACACTAGAGTTGAACTATCTCTATAACCTAGTTCAAATAAGTTTACACAAGAGTTGAACTAGTTTTATAATCTATTTATATAATTTTACACTAGAGTTGAACTAGCTCTATAAGGTAGTTAAAATAATTCACACTAAGTGAACTAGCTCTATACCTAGTACAAATAATTTTACACCAGAGGTTGAACTAGCTCTATAAGCTAGTTCAATAATTTTACACTAGAGTTGAACTAGCTCTACAAGCTAGTTCAAATAATTTACACTAAGTAGTTGACAACTACTCTATAGCCTAGTACAAATAATTTTACATAGAGTTTAACTACCTTTATAGCTAGTTAAATAATTTTACTAGTAGAGTTGAACAGCTCTATAGGCTAGTTCAAATAATTTGCACTAGAGTTAACTACTACTACTTATAAGCTGTCAAATATTTTACACTAGAGGTTGAATAGCTCTATAGCCTAGTAAAATAATTTTACACTACAGTTGAACTAGCTCTATAGACTACAAACAAATTTTATCTAAGTTGACTACTCTTAGCCTAGTTACAAATATTTTAACTAGAGTTGAACTAGCTCTATAGCCTAGTACAAATATTTTACACTAGAGTAGAACTAGCTCTATAAGCTAGTTCAAATAATTTTACACTAAGTTGAACTAGCTCTATCTAGTACAAATAATTTTACACTAGAGTTGAACTTGCTCTATAAGCTAGTTCAATTTAACATTGCATATGAACTAGCTCTATAGTCTAGTCACAAATTTTACACTAGAATGAACTGCTCTAAAGCTAGTTCAATTTTTTACACTATAGTTGAACTATCTCTATAAGCTAGTTCAAATATTTTACACGACATTGAACTAGCTCTATAGCCTAGTACAAATAATTTTACACTAGAGTTTAACTACTTTATAAGCTAGTTCAAATAATTTCACTAGAGTTTGAACTAGCCTATAGGCTAGTTCAAATAATTTTACACAAGAATTGAACTAGTTCTATATCTTAGTACATATAATTTTACATTAGAGTTAACTAGCTCTAACACTAGTAAAAATAATTTTACACTTGAGTTGAACTAGCTCTATAGCCCAGACAAAATATTTACACTATAGTTGACTAGCTCATTAAGCTAGTTTAAATAATTTTACACTAGAGTTGAACTAGCTCTATAGCCTAGTACAAATAATTTTAGACTAAGTTGAACTAGCTCTATAAGCTAGTACAAATAGTTTTACACATGGAGTTGAACTAGCTCTGTAGCCTAGTACAAATAATTTTACACTAGAGTTGAAACTAGCTCCTATAGCCTAGTAATCAATAATTTAAACAACTAGGTTGAACTAGCTCTATAGCCTAGTTCAATTAATTTTACACTAGAGTTGAACTAGCTCTATAGCCTAATTCAAATAATTTTACACAAGAGTTGAACTAGTTCTATATTCTAGTACAAATATTTTTACACTAGAGTTGAACTAGCTCTATAAGGTAGTTAAAATAATTTCACACTAGAGTTGAACTAGCTCTATAAGGTAGTTAAAATAATTTCACACTAGAGTTGAACTAGATCTATAAGCTGTAACACCCCAAGTGGTTGACTAAAGTAATGACCCTTTTGATTGTGCCATGTCATCATGTTTAACAGTGCATGATCATCATTAGCATCATAATGCATTTCAACTCCCAACTCAAATTCAAAATTTAAATGAAAGTGGAAAATAAAAGTTGTCCAACATAAAAACTAAATTGTTCATTAAATGGCAAATATTGCAGAGACCATTCTAAAATTGAAACCAACAAATAATAAAATAATTAGGTGGCTCTAAGATAATTAAAATAGTAAAGATTAATGCATTTTAATTAATATAAAAGTTGTGTGAACTCCATTTGCCTCCAACCTAATTTTTGGTAGTAGTTGAGGATGCCTAGTATTTATTGGAACATTTGCTATGTTTTACAAAAACCATTTTGAGGCCTAACAATTTACTAAACAGAGATATGTGAATAAATAAAAGAAAAGAACAAAAGAAAAAGAAAAGAAAACAAAGAGAAACCCCCCCCGGCCCAACTGGGCCGGCCCAGCTCCCTTCCCAGCCCCCCCCCCACCCCACTTTCCTACAATGCCACCCCCTCCCGCCAACCCTTCCTAATTCCCCCCAATCCCCTGATCCCCCATTTTGTTCCCTGCGCCCGCAGCCTGCGCCAGCGCCCGTCGCCGCCCCGACGCGGCCCACGGTCGGCCGCCGCCCGTTTCGCCCGTCACCCCGAGCCTCGCCAGCTGTAACCCCCCCTTCACTGTTGTGTATCCCCCCTTCTTCTACCCCCCTCCTCTCTGTTCCACTCTCCTTGTAAACTCCTTCTCCTCTCCCTCTCCGCCCCTCTCCCGATACTCTTTCTATCTTGCGATTTGCTCCCTTCCCTCTCCCTTACCGCTTGCCGTGCCCCCCCCCGCCCCGCTCTCGTCTCCTTCTTCCTCCTTGGTTCGCCCCCGTTGCCACGTCACGGGGGGGGGGGGGGTGGGAACGTGCACTCCTGCCGTCTCTTCTTTTTTTTTGCTTTTGCTTCTTTTTCTTTTGTGCCCCGTCCACCCGATGTCTACGCTCGCCTATTTTCTTGGCCCCCTTCCTTGTCTGTGCTTCCCCCGCTGGCTTTTATTTTTCCTATCTCCATAGGTCTGTTGTTATCCGTCCCCTTTCTTCCCTCTTCTGCCACCTTCCTCTCCCTTATCCGCGCCGTCCCGTCCTTGTTATCCCTCCTTGTCCTGTGTCCTTTCTCTGGCATCTTCGCCTCTCGTTCGCCTTGCTGTTTTTTTTGCTCCACCTTCTTTTCTTTCTTTCTCTCTCCCTTTCTCTGTGGCTTTCCTCCGCTTCTCTTTTTTTTTTCTGCCTTTTTCGCCCTGCCGCCTGCCTTCTTTTTTTTTTGTTGGGGGGGGGGGGGGGGGGGGGGTTGCCCTTCTTTTTTTCTCTGTACTATTTCCGATTCGCTTTTCTACATCTCTCTCTCTCCCGCTTACTTCTTCCCTTTGCCTTCCTTTCCGTTTCTTTTTTTTCCTTTGTCTCCCATCGTTGGGGGGGGTCCCCGTATCCGTGCCCCCCTACCACTCGTCTTCCCTTCCCTTTCGCCCCCAGCCTCACAGTCAGCGCGCCGTCGTCTCTGATAGCATTCTTCTCTTACTCGAGATGCCCGGTTTGCTTACTTCGTCGTTTGTTTGTTCCCCTCTTTTTCTTCCTTTTTTTCCTGATTGTATGTGTTGTTTGATCGCGTTGCTCGGGGTCCTCTTTTGTTCTTTTCTGTTTTTTTTATAACCTTGCATCGGAGTCCGCTCTACTCGTTGATTTCTTCCCCAGTGCCTGCTTATTCCTCGTGCTTCGCTCTGTCCCCACCGCGGTTCGCTCGTCTCTCTGTCGCCTTCCGCTGTGAGCTCCTGTCATTGTCCCTTCTGTTGCCGTGTGGTCGTCGCAAAAAATCTCCACCTCCACACCGCTGCCACACCCAAAAACCGACCTCTACCATCTTCTTCTTACCCCGATCCTCCTTCGCTCTCCCATCACTCGCCTACGCCTCTGACCAAGTCCGGCCATGGAGCAGCCCCCCCTGCCGTTGTTCAGTCCTCTTCGATGCGTCGGTTTGTGCACGGGGCCACAGCTGCTTTTCGTTGGCTTCGTGGTAGCGCTCCCATTTATCACCTGTGTGTGTTGCCTACCTATAAATTTTAGTTTTAGGACTATTATCAGGATTCTGTTAAGATTAATTAAGTGGCCTAGGTGCAATTCGTACAATGAGTTCGGACCATGACAGAAGTCCCCACTGTGTAATTAAACAAACCATGTGTAATCTATTAAAGTCCAGTGTACAATGGCTAGTGGGAGCTTCTCCTTCCCATCACTCTGCTATTCCCGCGCCTTTGACTCCCGGATTTGGTCATTATTTTCATCGCTTTCAATGAGCCCCCCACCGTTGCCCGAGCTCCTCTTATATATTATGTCCATCATTCCTGGCTACAAACTCTTCCTGTGTCCCCCATATGGTCTCTTTTGTTCTTTTACTTCGTTCGAAATAAGAGAAATTCCAGAAATTTCAGTAATTGTTTACAAACACTTTGTTATTCGTAAATTCAACCGGTAGTCCGATGACATAATTTATCACATGAACGTGTTTCTTCTGTCCTCTAGAATCACGGAGCGAGAGATGACGTCCGAACTCCTCGCTCGGGGCCGTTCTTCTTCCTAGCTTTTCTCGTCACTTTGTGCCTCTCCAATTGTCCGTTTTCGTTTCTTTCGTACCCTTCCCTAACTCAGCTTCCTACACATTCTCTACCTCTCCCTCTCCGTCATCTGCCTGACATGTGTCCGGAACCCCCTCCAATTGGTAACCGTTGTGGTAATACTTTTCCCGGGATTGCGTGATTCGCCTTGCCCCTGTTCCTCTGTGACATACAATACCTATCTTGTTAGCTGTTACACAGGCTGGTGGGTTTACTCCACCTCTATTGTCATGTCATATCCTTTGTGTATAGCACCTATTGTCCTTTTTGTCTCTCAGTTCTTACTTTCTGGTTTCCCCTGTGTTCCCCCTTCCCCTCATTCTACTCTCGATGATAAACACCTTCGACGTTCGTCCGCCCGAACGAGTTCCGTGACGCAATCTCCGGAGCCCAAATACACCGTTGACTCAACATTTCCCTTGCCCGCCCGAGCCACCAAGCAAGCACCTCCCCCCCCCTTTGATCATTACCCGATAAACATCCCTGTCTAATTTCTTCTGCTTGCATTATAATTCGGCTGCTTATGCTCACTTGTCTGGTGCCGCGCATTTTAACCTATTCGGATGCATAACGCCTGTTTTAATTGTCCACCCCTCGTCCGTGCCTTATCGATAAATTACGCACGACCTTGCCTATCCTAAACTTGCTTAGTATATGGGCTGGTCAAGACTATCACGTGACCCTACTGCCTATTTCTCCGCCGAGCTCGCCTTCCGTGGAATTATGCAACGATGATTTGATAAACCACACTGGCTTTAGTGGTACGTCTGAAGGTCAAACCGTTTTATTACAGTATTTGCTTTGATCCTTCTAGTGCAGGGAGCCTCGCACATCAACGGGGATTGTAGAGGAGGTGTACGCTGCTATGATCCCCGTGTGGGCACCTCCAGTAATTGCTCTAACCTCTTCCCTGGTTACCTCCCGGTCTCTTTCGCCTCCTCCGCCTTATTTTTTATGACTTGATCACACTCCGCCATGCATACCTATCCTACCCTTGTTTGTCCATTCCCATAAGGACATCTTTTATTCACGTGCGGCTTAATGCTACGGTAGTGGCCCTCGCACTGGTGGATACTCACCCATCTTCTTCTAGCGGGCACTCCTGATGTTGGTGTACGCTCTGTTATAGTATAGCCGTATTCGCGGTCTCGGTGCTCCTTTACAGTTCGAGTGCTCACGTCTTTTATTCTCCTCCGCTTCGTGTTGCCATTTCGTGCAGGTCGCTCCATCTTGCCTTCCCTTCTAACCTCCGCTTTCCGAATTAACGACGGCCTGTCGTCCTAACACCCTCAATGTATTGAACTCCACGAGGGTGACCCCCTCCGAGTTCACCTTTACAGGACTCCGAGCTCGTATTGAGGATCCCTTTCAACGCCCGTTAGGGTGTCGTAATTCACGGTACCTCGGTATTCCTTCCTTGACCTGTATGGACAGACTACTCGCCTCCCAGTCCGGCTTACCTAACGGATCTCTCTGACTTCTACACTTCTGTTACTATTTTGAACACCGGTTGGTCGTTGACCGTTCGATCTTTCTTTCCTTATTCGTACCACTACGTTGCCTTTCGTCCGGGGTCTCGTGTAGAGTCGAGTGTCTTTTAGACGGGCTTGCTCCTATTTTGCGCCTCGCAGTGAACTCGACCATTTCTGCATGCGTGGCCCGGCATTTCTGTGCGTCTGCCTCTTTTGTTCCTGCTAAGTTCCTCAATTACTGGTGGAGACGGTCGGCTCAACTATAATTCCTCTTTCGTGATTCTCTGCTCATGCCCTCGGGAAGCCCAAGGTACGTACAACGGTGTCTCTGGCTATTTTGACTCTTCGCGTTGTGGTGCTCTTGCCCCTGATCCAGCCACTACTCACCTTTCACTCGTGGGCATTACAGTATGTGCGTTTATCTGCTAGTCGTATGCATCAGCCTGAAACAGACGCTCTGTCGCAGGACGTCTCTGTATTCACGCTGGCGCGCACCGGCCGGTCGCCATTCATCTGTGTCGCAGCCACCCCGATGCCGATATGCTGTGTGTGCTATCCCCCCCTGTTTGCGCAGACGATCCCTGGCTCTACCTTTGTGTTTAGTCTGTGACTCTTTTATCCATCTTATTCTGTCTCGTGTGTGTCGCTACTTGTGCCTCTCTTCATAGTGACGTTCCTCGTCTCTGTTCGGTCTCTCTTCCTTTTTTCCGCCTCGCTTTTGTTCTTTCTCGTCTAGGTGTATTGTCTGACCTTGGCGTATGCGTGTGACCCCGGTGCCGTGTCCGTTCTGGTCGTAGTGTTGTAGGGTTGCGATGTGTCGTTTGGCCGAGGTCGGGCATGACCTGGAAAAGTCTGTCCGGCCGGAGTTACAGCGTGGTGGGTAAGTTGGTGCCCCCTGCAAAAGAAACTTCTATCGATAGCCTGTCCTACGGTAACGGACACTCGGAGCTGTATCTTGATTGATACAATTTAGAACTGGATACTTGGATATATATGGCTCTGGATTGCTTCTCGCAAGGAGTCGAGAAGGGATCTCAGGACGAGGTTTGATGA
The DNA here is from genome assembly GCA_011799875.1 of Thinopyrum elongatum. NCBI lineage: Eukaryota > Viridiplantae > Streptophyta > Magnoliopsida > Poales > Poaceae > Thinopyrum > Thinopyrum elongatum. Next base: position 137,013 of record JAAAXO010000018.1, read on the forward strand.
CTGTATGGCTCTGGGATTGCTTTTCTCTCGCAGGGCGTCGAGAAAGGATCTCTGGGTAGGGTTGTGAATTAATGATACTGCCACATTATATTGATCTGTTCTGTCTCTTCTATTGCTGCAAGACCGATGAAGATGCTAGTCTTCGATAGACTAGGCCTTCTCTCTATTCTGGCATTTCTGCAGCCCAGTCCCATATACAACGCCTCTCTCTTGAAATTGTTGCATATGTAGTGTAGATCCTTGCTTGCTAAGTACTTCTGATTACTCACGGTTGCTTTGTTTACCTTTTCTCCCCCATATTAGTTTGTCGTGATCAGAGGACGGAGCCCCTGAGACAATGCGCCGACGATCGCTACTACTACCACGAGGATGGATATTACCTCGAGCTTGTCGTCGACCAGGAGTAGATCGGAGGGTCCCAGGCAGGAGGCCTCACGCCTTTCGATCGTAGTGTTTTCTTTTGTCTCTTCTTAAGGCCTTTCTGTTTTTTCTTTTATATCTGTACTCAGATATCTGATGCTTCCGCTGACGCTTGTACGCAAGCTTATGTATTCGAGCCCTCGAGGCCCCTGGCTTGTAATATAAAGCTTGTATGACTTATTTTATGTTTTAGAGTTGTGTTGTGATATCTTCCTATGACTCCTTAGGCTTGATCGTGTGCATTTGCGTGTATGATTAGTGCACGATCGGGCCGGGGGCGTCACAAGTTGGTATCAGAGCCGACTTGCCTGTGGAACCCCCCCCCTTTCCAACTCCTTGGCCGAAGTTGAGTCTAGTAACCGAAAACTGTTTTACTAACTTGGCTGTGTGGCTTACGGGCCCACGTCGCCAATTGGGTGGTATTAGGATCTTTACTCCTCGACCTTTACTCCGAGACTCGGGTTAAAATTTTACTAACTCCAACATTAGTTCTCGTGGTCCCATCCACCCGTGTTCTAAAAGATTTCCCCCCCTTGCTTCAAGTTTGAGGGCCAGGTTCCTGCTTGCAGGATCCTTTTATTCGAGGGCACCCTGTGTTGTCACTTGCAGATTCCTCGCTCCAACGTTTTCTCCGACGTTGTGTGCCTTTGCTATGTCTCGTGTGTGTACTTCCATATCGCGTGCCTGCGCGCCGCCTAGTTTGTCTAGCTGCGAGTGTTCCCCCGTGCGCGTACTATCCGTTTTGAATCCAACTATGTGCATGGATTGGTATGTCTTTAACGACTACTACATATATCTAATGCTTTTCCTGTTCTTTCCTCTTGTTACCACCATGAATCATTCCATTCACGATGCAGTTTTACTTGTTAAACTGCCCCGGTTTGATTTGGCAGGATGGCTGATGATCCCCCACCTCCACCTATATTTTCCGAAATGATGCAGCAGTTTGAATGGAACCGTCATTTATGACTGGGATATTGGCTCAGTTCCTAACCAGAATACTCACAACAGCTACTCTCACAATAACTCTCCGGAATTCCATGCGCCTCAATCCGTCCACTTTCCGCACACTCCACCAATCCTATGGATGCTGATGATTGGCCTCCATACATTGCCTTCCAATGAAGTCGGCCAATGTTATCCCTGACAGTTACGTCACCTATGCGACGTATCACCTGAGGGGATCAGCTGCTCAATGGTGGGAAAGCCACAAGGATATGTTGCCCTGCTAAAAGTAACCCTTGGCAGAATTTCAGTCAACTTTTCGTGCACGGTACATCCTCAAGGTCTGATGGACCAGAAGAAACAGGAGTTCCGCAACTTACCCAGGGCACAATGATTGTGGATGAATATCAGGAAAGTTTCTTGAATTGTCCTGCTATGCTGAAGATGACGTCTGCACTGACACACGCAGCGGAGAAATTCCGTGAAGGACTGCATACGGATATAACCCCTCGCACTTGCTGCCCTTGATTTTACAGACTTGCGCAACGCTTGTCAGCAAATCTTTCCAAGTTGAAACTGCTCTGATTGATACCAGGAGTCGCTCAAGCGCACTCGTGATGTTGGTTCTGTCCTTGAGTCAGCCTGTTCAGACGTCGAGTGTGGATCCCGCACATATACATCACCTACGACCTGCTCCAACACCTAGGCTGTCTTATGTTGCACCTCGTCTGCCTTCACCTACAGACAGCCAATGGTTCAGGATGGACAGCCTAATGCTATGGCTTTTCATCAGGATGCACCACGTCCTTCTGTTGGTCGCAAGAAGATTGTCGGAACCGTCGTCTCAGAAACTGTAATGCCAGGCCGTCTGCTATAGTTCAGGTCCATGTCAACCAAGTCAACATGGAAGAAGCTCGATAGGACCCCCGAATTGTGATGGGCCACCCTTCTAGTGAATTCAATCCTAGCTTCCAGTCCTCTTTGATTCTAGAGCATCGCACTCCTTCATGTCCGAAAGTTTTGCACGAAGCCATGATATACCTTTCGAGAGATGTCTACTCCGTTAGTAATCCAGTCACCCGGGCTAATTGGCAAACTACCATGGTAAGCCATGGTAACCACATTGTGATCGGAGGATTGATGTTCCCCCGTTACCTCATTGCTCTCAAGACCTCCAACAAAGACATTATTCTGGGTATGGACTGGTTGAAGCCTCATAAAGCTTTGATTGACTGTGCCACTGAAACAGTCTGCCTCACACACCCTTCAGGCAAGATATATGTTCTGAATGCATTGAATGCTTCACCTCTTGAAGGCTAGGAACCATTCCATGGTTCGTGATTTCTGATTTCTAATACTGTATTTCCCCAGAGTCCCGCATGACTTCTGACGCGGCCAGTTATCGTCATCGACTTGAAGCCGCACACCCTATTGCGAAGCGTCCTTATAAGATGCCTCCGCATCATCTTCTCGAGCTTAAGGAAGAAATCGACACGTCACTTAAGAAAGGTTTCATCCGCCCCAGTTCCTCTGCTTGGGGAGCACCTTCACTCTCGTTAAGAAGAAGGATGGACCTAACCGATTGGTTCAGGATTATCGGCCCTTAACCAAGCAACATTCAGAATAAATATCGCTTTCCTCAGATCAATGATTTGTTGTGATCAACTTGCAGATCATCATGTTTTCTAAACTGATTTGAGATTGGGATACCACCAGATCCGTGTTCGTGAAGAGGATATTCCGAAGACTGCATTTGTTACTCGCTAGGGCTCTTATGAGTACACTGTAATGTCTTTTGGCTTAACCAATGCTCCAGCCACATTCTCCGTCTGATGAATTACATCTTCATGATTACCTCGACAAGTTTGTCGTGGTATATCTGATGATATTCTGGTATATTCGAAGAATAAGAAGAACATGCTGAACACCTCCGTCTTGTCCTGGAAGGCTCCGAGAACACCAGTTTGTATGAATACTCCAATGTGAATTCTGGCTTTCTGAAGTAACTACCTTGGTCATGTGATTTCCAAGGAGGCATCGCTGTTAACCCAGAACGAGTTCAGGCTATTCTTGACTGAATCCTCCGAAGAACCAAGCAAGAGAGAAGTTTTCTCGGCCTTGCAAGCTATTGTCGTCGCTTTGTCGAGAACTTTTCCAAGATTGCTAAGCCTTTGACTGATCTGCTTCACAAGGGCATTAAGTTTGAATGGACAGACAAATGTCAAGAAATTTTCAAACACTCAAGGACAAGCTAACGTCTGCCCCAGTACTTTGCTCCTCCAGATTCCCCGCCAAGATTTCGTCATTTATTTGTGACGCATCCCGTGAAGGATTATGCTGTATCCTAATGCAAGAGCGCAAAGTGATTGCTTATGGCTCTCGTCAGTTGCGCCCACATAGAAGAATTATCCGTACATGATCTAGAACTAGCTGCTGTCATGTATGCACTGCAATGTGTGGCGACATTACCTTATCGGTAACCGTTGCGAGATCTACACACGGATCATAAAGTCTGAAGTACTTGTTCACTCAACCATCTCTAAACCTCCGTCAGCAAAGATGGATGGAGGCCATTGCAGACTATGATTTGGGTATTTCTTACCCTGGCAAGGCTAACGTGTGGCTGATGCCTTAAGCGCGCAAGTCCTATTCGACAACCTCATGGTTAGGCGAGCTCAACCTCGTCTTTTGTGAAGAACTGTGCAAGCTGAATCTGCGCATTATTCCACAGGGTCTCTTAAAACCTTGTGATATAGCCCGATCTTGAGAAGCTGTTAAAATGCGCAGGCTAAAGATGCTGAAGTTGATCTGATGAGGAAAATCTTCACCATGAAAGTACAGGGATTTCTCGCTGTCTGAAGATGGAACTTTGTATTTCAGAAACCGCATTGTCGTACCTCGCTTCGAGCTTATGCCTGATAAAGTTATGAAGGAGGCACATGATACCCCGCTGTCTATTCATCCGGGTAGCACCAAGATGTATCGTGATCTCCGACAAAGGTACTGGTGGTCTAAAATGAAGGCAAGACATTGCTCGTTATGTTGCTGAATGTGATGTTTGCCGTCGCGTTAAAGCAGAACATCAGAAGCCTGCTGGAATTCTGCAACCGTTCACCTATCCTTTATGGAATGGGATAAAGTGCAAATGGATTTCATTACTGGCCTTCCCAGGTCGCAGAAGGGTCACGATGCTATTCTATCATCGTCGACCAACTTTCCAAAGTTGCACACTTTCTGCCCATCAAAGAGACTATCACTGCTAGTCAGTTAGCAAGATTTTTATCTCCAAATGTTTCACTCCACGGCATTCCGAAGGAGATCAGTTCTGTAACACCCCAGGTCATTAGCCCAGTAATCACTTTTGATATAGACATGTCAGAAGTTTTAACAGTGCATAATCATCATAGCATCATATTGCATTTCACCCCTAACTCAAATTCAATTTAATGAAAGTGGAAAATAAAAGTAGTTCAACACAGAAATTAAAGTTCAATAATAGTAGATATAATCGAGGCTATGTAAAATTGTAAACACCATTGTTGGAATTTGATAATGACTTGACAACCTCAATAGTGGCTGAGAATAATATTTGTATACCTTTTAATTAATTTAAACAAATGTAAATGATGTTTGACCCAAACTAATTTTAGCTGTTAGGGTATAATGCACTGGTATTTAGGAATAGGTCACACTTTTTACAAAACCATTTGGGGCCTAAACATTTAACAGTATAGAAAAAAATAAACAAAGCAAGAAATAATAGGAAAAGAGAAGAAAGAACCCCCCCTCTCCCCTGGGCCGAATGGCCAGCTAGCCACACGCCGGCCCAGCTGCGGCCCACCCCCACTCCCCCTTATCCACTCACCCCCAACCCTATCCGCTCCACGACCCCCCCACTTCGCCCCCCCTCCCCGATTGGATCGGGATCGTGAGGAGGAGGCCGCCCCCTCGCCCGTCGCCATTGGACACCACCCGTCGCAGGGAGCGCTCCCCCACGCCGGTCTGCTTCCCCCCCGGCGCCGTCGTCCCCGTCGCCTCCCCGCCCCATTGCCCCGTCCCTACACCACCCGGTGAGGCCCCCCTTCCTCCTTTCCCGCGTTCACACCGCCGTTCACGGCGCGCGCGCCCACGCTCGGGCACCGCACGCGCGTCCCGTGCTGCCGCCTCGTGCCCTGGCCTCCTCCTCCCTCTCCTCCCTGCTGCTGCTCTGCACCGGCATCCCCGCGCGCCTTCCCGCGCTGGCCGCGCCCTGCTCCCTACTGCGCGTCGCGGCCCCGCCCCTGGCCACCACTAGCCGTCGCCACGCCCCTCGCGCCGCTCATCCGTTTCAGCCACCGCGTCCCCCCCTCCCTCCCTCTCCGCTCTCTCCCTCCTCTGCCACCCTCCTCGTCCCTTTCCTCTAGCGCCCGTGCCCGCTTTGGCCACTGTGCCAATGACAAGCGGGGCCCGCTGCCAAAACGATTAAAAAAGAAGAAAAAAGATATCTATAAATAATTAGTTAATTAAACAATAATTAGTGATTAATACTTTTAATCCTGATTAGTTAATCTAATTAGTAGTAGTGTTAATTAACATTAATTTAGTTAATTAACCTAATTAACCTAGCACCTATGACAGGTGGGACCCACCCTGTCAGTGGCTGCTGACATCAGCATGATGTCACTGCTGACGTCATCAATCACTATTCTGGATATGTTTTATTTTAAGTAATTAATAAATTCAGAAATTAATAAAAACTTTAGAAAATCATATTAAATAAACCGTAACTCCGATGAAAAATACTTTGTACATGAAACTTGCTCAGAATTTCGATACGAATCCGAATACACCTTCCGTTTCCCGTCTGAGCCCGTAGCTGTATGAACGTTGAACATTTAGACCGATTTTGATAAATGAATAGTGCCCACTTTACTTAAATAAATCCGAATAAATTACTAAATTAACTAAATCATTAGTTAGGCAGTAGAACACCTCCGCGTATCATTTAGGCATGTCATCAATGTTGTTTGCATTATTGCCGAATTTATTGTTTCTCTCCCCCCCTCCTTCTCTCTCTCGATAGACGCCGAGACCGATGTCGCTGCTGCTGAGTACGACCTACTAACCGACGAGCAGCCGTTGACGACCTCCCCCCTCTTGCCGAGCAACCAGGCAAGCCCCCCCCTTTGAGTATCCAGATATCGCCCATTCCATTCTCTTGCTTGCATTAGATTTTGCTACTGTTAATGTATGCTCCTATTCGATGCATAGCCTGCTGTTGTACCTGTTCATTGTTACCTTACCTACCTATGATAATTGTTTAGTATAGGTTGGTATGACCATCAGTGACCCCACCACCTTACTTTGTTGCCCCTGCTTGTTCATCGCGACTCGATCAACGTGATCGTCGAATGAGACACACCTCACTTCACACCCCCTTAGTTTAGCGACTCTGCATAGTTACTATCGAGTGCCGAGGTTGATACCTTACGCACTCCTGATGAATACTCTGTAGTGTATGCTGTTCGGTCGTGGTCATCGAGGGTGATTCCTCCTTCTCCACAGTCCGATACGACTCTGTCGTGCAACCCCTCAGTGTGAACCGTCGGGGTGATACCTCATACGTTCACCCTGATGATTATGACCACCGGTTACTTGACCTTTGTCACAGGCGGTTCCACCCTGGTGGGTACCCGCTGGGGATCTATGTTGTCGAGTGTGCCGGAAGGCACTCGAGGTGATACTGTGGCGGAGCTTCAGAAACTCTGAATGTTCCGCTTGATACTAATGAGCTGATCAGATTTGGGTGTGGTGATCTGAGAGGGTCGACGTGCCCTATACGCACCTACCCACCACGCGGATTCTGGTTATTGGGCCCTCTGCGATGTACGTTTCTCTCCCGAAAGCCTCATCAGACGTCACGATCATCGTGCGGGCTGATCCGCGGGATTGGGCTGGATACTTCACTGGCGAGTTCATGTCGCGCCAGCACCCCGCCAGCCACGCAACGCGCAGGGTGCCCGGGCGATGGCCCAAGACCTCCTGGGTGCATAGGTTAGTCCGGCGTGCTGACCTCTCTGCTGAGCCTAGGTAGAGCGCTGCTTCGTGTTTGATCTTCCGAGGACGGGCATTACCCAGCAAGTATGTCCGGCCAGAGTTGATCGAGCGTGTGTGGGTAACAGTAGTGCACCCCTGCAGGAAGAATGATCTATCGATAGCCGGTCCTACGGTAAAGGACGCTCAGTTTGTGTATCCCGATCTACTACTTAAACTGGATACTTGTTACTTAATTGAAGCTTCGGATTACTTCCTTGCTGGGAGTCGAGGAAGGATCTTTGAGCTGTACTTCAACATGTTTGCTAAAAAAATGCTATTCTACTCTCTTCTACTGCTGCAAGTGATGGCATATGAAGATGTTTGAAGATGCTAGTCTTCGATAGGACTAGGCCTTCTCTGTATTCTGGCATTTCTGCAGCCCAGTCCACATTACACACGCCTTTTCTCCATTGATAATGTTGCATATGTAGTATAGATCCTTGCTTGCTGAGTACTTCGATGAGTACTCACGGTTGCTTTATTTTCGCTTTCCCCCATATACCCACCTTGATGATACCCCAGACGATGTAGTCCAGGAGCCAGATGCCCCACCAGGAGCTTACTACCAGGCGGTCCAGAGGGCACGTACTACTGATCGAGCCAGCTGACCAGGAGTAGGATCGGAGGCTCCCAGGCAGGAGGCCAACGCCTTTCCGATCTAGTGTCGCTGTTTGTGCTAGCCTTCTTAAGGCTACTTGTCTAACTATGTCTGTACTCAGATAATATTGTATGACTGACTTATGTATTCGGATCTTCGGATCCCTGGTCTGTAATATTGTGGACCTCCTGTTTATTTGTTTAGAGTTGTGTTGTGATATCTTCCCGTGAGTCCCTGGGCTTGATCGACACGTTTGCGTGTATGATTAGTGTCGATTGAACCGGGGGCGTCACAATTTGTATCAGAGCCGACTGCCTGTAGGAAGCCCCCCTCCAAATTCCTTGGCTGAAGTCGAGTCTAAAACCGAAAAACTAATTTACTAACTTGGCTGTGTGGCTACGGGCCCACGTCGCCAACTGGGTGGTATTGGATCTTTTATTCCTCGTCTATACTCTGGGACTCTAATCTCTCTTCTATTCGGTTAATAAAGTTTACTAACACCGACACTTGATCTCGTAATTTCTGTCTACCACCGGAGAGCTGGATATCTGTGCGATTTCCCTGTGTTGATCTGATTAGTCTGATAATCATTTTCCTTTCCATTGTTTTGTTTAACCTTACTCTCCGAGTTTGTTAAACTTCTCATTGTCGTTTGACAACCCTGAATTTCCTCTGTTTCAGATGGATCGTTGTTTCCACCACGTCCTACGACACAGCTTGTGCTTCGCATTTGGGCTCGTGATGCCCCTGGGTTTTCCAGCTGTCCTGATCGCTCTCATGCACCAGACTTGGCTACCGCTAGGTACCCTGAGTACATGGTTTACGAGGATTATCGCGAGTTCAATCAGGAGCAGTACCATGCTGATGTTCGTATCTTATCGGCAGAATGACTCAGACCACCGAGCTGCACCTTTTCCACGGTATTGGCATGACGATTGAGATGGCAGTACATGATGCCGCCTACTCTGCAATCGCACGTCTTCGAGGACAGTTTCAGTGATATCTTGGATGACTCTGAGTTCTGATACATTCCGTATGCCCCTACTGGAGATGCTACCGATACTACACAAACGGCTATCTGTGTCCCTCTATAGCCTCGCCGATATGACCACCGCGTTCTGATTCGTGCACCCGGCTCTGGATCGCACTGTTCGGGCTCTTGCCGTCGAGTTGGTTGCCACTCGAGCACATCTCTACGATGCTATGACGTAGTTGCTTACCCGCTGTTCGTGCAGAGATACATCCAGAGCACATCCTTTACCCGCGAAGACTCGATGACGCTGTTGTATTGACTGGCCTACTATTGGGGTCACACACTACACGTGGACCTCTTCTTACAGCTCGATAACCGGTTCTGCATCAGAGTGCACATGGAGCATAGGATCCTTCCGCGACAACATTCGTCGTCCGCACTCGCAGTTACCCCCGTTACAGTGGTTTTCTCTCCGACGTTGATGTAGCCTTTGCTATGTCTCGTTGTGCTTCCTTACCGCGCGCCTGCGCGCCGCCTAGTATGTCTAGCTTTTAATTTGCGCTGTATGCTGTCCGCATGTACCCGACTTTGGTGTATGGATCTGTATGTCTTAATCGACTACTGTTATGTATCATTACACTGCTTAAAGTATTGTCTGTTACATCATACTTGTCGCTAAACCCTCGCAATTGCTTTTAAACTAAACTACCCCCTGTTGATACTTAGCAGGATGGTTAGACCAGGTGGTCGTGGTCGTGCCCCTGACGTCCACCACCGCCAGACTATATGGCAGCTATGATGCAACAGTTCGAGCTCAACCGCCAGTTCATGGTTGGTATTATGGCTCATTTTCTGCATCAGAACACCAGAACCCACCTTCGATAACACTGCCGGAGTTTTATGGACTTAACCTACTCACTTCCTGCAACTCTGACAAGCCACTGGATGCTGATGACTGGCTCCGCGACATCTACCTCACGAGATGGAGGTCGCTAAATGCGCCCTGCCAACTTTGTCCCCTCGCTTCCTTTTTCTTAAAAGGGCCCGCTGCTCAATGTGGGACACCACAAGCGCTCACTGCCTGCTGGAACAGTCATTACCTGGTATGAGTTCCAGGCTGCTTTCCGTACACGCTACTCCCTCAAGCAATTATGGAACGGATGAAGACCCAGTTCCGCAACCTCACTCAGGGCAATAAAACTGTCGAAGCCTATCAGCGGAATTTCTGACCTCTCCCGCTATGCTGAAGAAACATCGCCACAGATGCTCCTGATAGGAGAAGTTCCGTAATGGACTCCACCCTGACCTCAAGCTTGCACTTGCGGCCCAAGACTATATGACTTCTCAACTCTAGTGAACAAGGCTATTCTTGTTGAGACCGCTCAGATGAAACACAAGGACTCGCAGAAGCGCTATCGTGATGCTGGCTCATCTTCGGGCTCAGCACAGAACGTAAGTTTGGCTTCCCAACAATCCGTTCGTCCCAATACCTCTGCGCCAAAGAACAGTGTTGCACCACATCTGCCTCCTCCACCACCAGACATCAAAGGCTCAAGCTATTCAGAAACAATGCCCTCTTCGTCTCTAAAGATGGTTTGTGCTTCAAGTGCCGCAAACCAGGACACCAGGCTAAAGACTGTCGCCAGACTCAGAATCAGTTAGATTTTCCTCGTGCTGGTCCGTGGATATGGCCGTGGCAACAATCAGACCCCCAACTATAATACTGGGTCTGGTTCACATGGTCGTGGTCACGCTTACAACATTGACATTGAAGAAGTCAGGATCAACCTGCTACTGTGTGGGTACCCTTCTTGTTAACTCATACCTGCTTCTGTATTATTTGATTCAGGAGCATCGCATTCACTCATGTCTGAAGCATTGCTTATCACATGACATTGCATTCGAAAAGATGAACCTGCCAAAGTTGTCCGTACCCCTGGAGGTCATTTCAAACCACCATGATGGCCACAAAATGTCCCTGTTGAAATCGAGGAATTTGAATTCCTCTTCACCTATTATCCTGAAGTCTTCCACCATAGACCTCATACTCGGAATGGATTGGTTGAAAGCTCACATTGCTTCGATCAATTGTCCCACTAAAGTTATCCAACTTCTTCACCCCCTCCGATGAGATAGTGAATACACGCCCGATTACTCGACGCTGAAGCTGAGATATATGTTATGAATGCTTTGAACACCTCCCCTCTGGAAGGAATCGAGAACGTTCCTGTCGTTCGGATTTTTCCAGACGTCTTTCCCGAAGAACTTCCAGGCATACCCCGGCTAGGGCTGTCGAGTTTGTCATTGACTTGAAGCCTGGCACTGTCCCTATTGCCAACGTCCTTATAAGATGCCTCCGCACCACTCCTGAGCTTAAGGAAGAAATCGACAAGTCACTTAGGAAAGGTTTCATCCCCCCAGTTCCTCTCTTGGGAGCACCTTCACTCTTCGTTAAGAAGAAGGATGGAACTAACTTTTTGGTTCAGGATTATCGGCCCATTAACCAAGCCCACAATCCAGAATAAATACCCACTGCCCCGGAATCAATGATCTTTTATGCCAACTTGCTGGATATCGGTGTTCTCTAAACTCGACTTGAGTGGGTTATCACCAGATCCGTGTCCCGTGAAGAAGAATATTTCCCAAGACTTGCATTCGGCACTCGTTTATGGCCCTATGAATACACTGTCATTGTCATTTGGCTTGACGAATGCCCCAGCTACATTCTCCATCCGATGAATTATATATTCATGGATTACCTACCTCGACAAATTCGTCGTGGTATATCTAGATGATATTCTGGTCTATTTCTAAGAATAAGAAGAACATGCTGAACACTCCTGCCTTGTACTGGAAGGCTCCGAGAACACCAATTGTATGCCATGTATTCCAAATGCGAATTCTGGTTATCTGAAGTGACCTATCTTGGTCATGTGATTTCCAAGGATGGAATTGTTGTTGTAACCGCACGAGTTCCAGGCTATTCTTGACTGGACTCCCCCGAAGAATGTTAAGCAAGTCAGAGTTTTTCTTCGGACTCGCTAGTTATTGCCATCGATTCGTTGATACTTCTCCAAGATTGCAAAACCATTGACAAATCTGCTTCACAAAGGTGTTAAATTTGAGTGGACAGAAAAATGTCAGAAAGCTTTCAGACACTAAAAGATATTGACATCTGCCCCAGCTAGCACCCCCGGATTCCCAAAAGGATTTCGTGATATCTGTGATGCATCTCGTCAAGGATTAGACTTTGTCCTAATGCAAGAGCGCAAGGTGATTTGCTTATGCCTCCCGACAATTGCCGTCCTCATAGAAGAATTATCCCGTGCTGATCTTGGAACTTTCTGTCGTTATTTATGCCCTGAAGCTATGCGCATTACCTTCTCGCAATCATTGCGAGATATACACGGATCACGAAAGCTTGAAGTATTTATATACTCACCAGATCTGCAACCTTCGTCAACAACGATGCTTGAACAATTGCCGATTATGATATGAATTTTCATACACCCCCGGCAAGCTAATGTAATGGCCGATGCTTTGAGTCGCAAGTCCTATATCAAGCAATCTTATGGTTCAGAAACACAACCTCTTCTCCATGAAGAGCTTTGCAAATTGAACCTCCATATTGTTCCACAGGGTATCTCATACCCTGGTTGTCGACCAGATTTAGATTTAGAACACGTCATTAAGGAGTACAAGGTATGACACTGAAGTTGCAAGATCAAGCGTACCCGGGGGTGCGAGAAAGGAAGCGTCGAATTCCATCTTGATACAAATGGGATCCTATTTTCCAACGCCGTCTCCTTCTAACCCAGTTCTACAGAATGAGAGGGAAACGTTAATGAAGGTCCGCTCATGACACTCCTTTGTCTAATTCACCCTGGTACACAACGATGTACGTTGAACATTTGTCAGAAGAGTACTGGTGGCCCATATATAAGCGAGACTTGCTCGTTATGTTTCTTAGAGTCTGACATTTGCGCGCATTAAACAGAACATCAAAGGCCTGCTGGAACTCTGTCACCACCCTTGAATTCCTGCATGGATGTGGACAAGTGTCAAATGATTTCAATTACATATGGTTTTTTTCCAGACTCAGAATGGTCATGATGCTAGTTTTTGGCGTCATTGACCGATTCTCCAAGGTTGCTCACTTTCTTGCCTGTTAAGGAGATAATCACGCTAGCCAGATTAGCAGACTTTTATGTTGTCCAATTGGTGTCACCTCCAACGGTGTTCCGTTGGAAATCAGTTCGGATCTTGGCACCTCTCTCACCTCCAGATTCTGGAATAGTTTCCAAGAAGCTATGGAACTCATCTTCTTTTTCACACAATCCGCTTTCTTTTCACCCTCGCATCGTCGGGTAGTCGACGAGGTAATCAGTGCTCGATAATTGCCTTCGAGCTTGCCGTCATCGTCCTTTGTAGACTGGGGGAATCCTCTCCCGTATGCCGAATTCGATTCTACATCAATAGCCTATCAAGCTAGTCTGAAGATGGCACCCGTTGATTTTCTGATATACCGTGTCGTAAGTGTCGGACCCCTCTAAATATTGGTCTAAACCTGGGGAACGTCCCTCGTCGGACCGGACATTATTCGGCAAGCTTAGAACACGTCCCGCATTGTCCGTGAACATTTGAAATCTGCTCAGTCCCTCGTCAAAGAGCAACTATGACCAAAGCAACCATGAATGGTCCTATCAACCTGGAGAACAAGCTTACTTCGCGTCACTCCGTGAAAGGCACCATCGGTTCGGAATCAAAGGCAAGTTAAGCTCCGCGCTACATTGGCAAGTTCCTATTCCTTGCCGTCGAGGAGAGGTGGCATATCAGTTTGCAATTGCCGCCAATCTTTTTTCTTTCTCAAGTACATGATGTTTTCCATGTAATCCCAACTCTCCGACGTTTCTTCAAGGATCCTATTCGACTGTGGATCATGAGTGCTTGAATTCGGGAGATCTGTCTTTCAGATAGCCTCATATTCTAGATCACGCTGAGAGGCGAACACTTCAAAAGTCATCAAAAGTTCCTCTGTGCAGTGGTCAAATCATTCTGAAGATGAGCCACTTGGAACGCGAGGATCGTCTTCGCGAAATACCCCTCTTTCCTCTTCACGGGCACGGATCTGGTGATAACCCACCTCAGTTGTCGAGTTTAGAGAACACCGATCATCCACAAGTTGATCATAAAGATCATTGATCCGGGGCA
>JAAAXO010000018.1:151356-184736 GCA_011799875.1 Thinopyrum elongatum
AGAGGATATTCCGAAGACTAGCCCTGCAATATTTGTTATATTGAACATTTCAGCTTTCAAGTTGGACAACTTTAGGTTTCACTTTCATTTAATTTGAATTGGACTTAGTAGTTGAAATGCAATATGATGCTAATGATGATTATGCACTGTTAATCATGCGACATGTCATTATCAAAAGTGATTACTGTAGCTAACGACAGGGGGTGTTACATTCAAATAATTTTACACGAGTTGAACTAGCTCTATAGGCTAGTTCAATAATTTTACACAAGAATTGAACTAGTTCTATAATCTATTACATATAAGTTTACATTAGAGTTTAACTGCTCTATACACTGGTACAAATAATTTTACACTTGAGTTGAACTAGCTCTATAGCCAGTACAAATAATTTATAACTATAGTTGAACTAGCTCTATAAGCTAGTTTAAATAATTTTACACTAGAGTTGAACTAGTCTATAGCCTAGTACAAATAATGTTACACTGAGTTTGAACTAGCTCTATAAGCTAGTTCAAATAATTTTACACTAGAGTTGAACAAGTTCTATAGCCTAGTAATAATAATTTTACACTAGAGTTGAACTAGCTCTATAGCCTAGTTCAATTAATTTACACTAGAGTTGAACTAGCTCTATAGCCTAATTAAATAATTTACACAAAAATTGAACTAGTTCTATATTTAGTACAAATATTTTACACTAGAGTTGAACAGCTCTATAAGGTAGTTAAAATAATTTCACATAGAGTTGAACTAGCCTCTATAGGTAGTTAAAATAATTCACACTAGAGTTGAACTAGATCTATAAGCTAGTTCAAATAATTTGACACTAAAGTTGAACTAGCTCTACAGCTAGTTAAATAATTTTACACTAGAGTTGAACTAACTCTATATCCAGTACAAATAATTTTACACTAGAGTTTAACTACCTTATAAAGCTAGTTCAAATAATTTACTGTAGAGTTGAACAGCTCTATAGGCTAGTTCAAATAATTTTACACAGAATTGAACAGTTCTATAATCTAGAAAATATATTTACACTAGTACAAATAATTTTACACTTGATATGAACTAGCTCTATAGCCGTATAAAAAAATTTACAGTATAGTTAAAACTAGCTCTATAAGCTAGTTCAATAATTTTACACTAGAGTTGAACTAGCTCTATAGCCTAGTACAATAATTTTACACTAGAGTTGAACTAGCTCTATAAAAGTTCAAATAATTTTACAACTAGAGTTGAACTAGCTCTACAGCCTAGTACAAATAATTTTACACTAGACTAGAACTACCTCTATAGCCTAGTTCAAATAAATTTTACACAAGAATTGAAACTAGTTCTATAAACTAGTACAAATTTTTTTACACTAGATTTGAACTAGGTCTTTAAGCTAGGTAAAATAATTTCACACTAGAGTTGAACTAGCTCTATGGTCCTAGTACAAATATTTTACACCAGAGTTGAACTGCTCTATAAGCTAGTCAAATAATTTTACACTAGAGTTGAACTAGCTCTAAGTGGTTCAAATAATTTTACACTAGAGTTGAACTAGTGCTATAGCCTAGTACAAATAATTTTACACTAGAGTTGACTAGCTCTATAGCCGTACTAATAATTTTTACACTAGAGTTGAACTAGCTCTATAAGCTAGTTCAAATAATTTTACACTAGAGTTGAACTAGCTCTATGCCTAGTACAAAAATTTTACACTAGAGTTAAAACAGCTCTATAGCTAGTTCAAATAATTTTACACTAGAGTTGAACTAGCTCTATAGCCTAGTACAAATTATTTTACACTAGAGTTGAACTAGCTCTATAGCCTGGTTCAAATAATTTTACACAAGAGTTGAACTAGTTCTATAATATAGTATATATAATTTTACACTAGAGTTAACTAGCTCTATACACTAGTACAAATAATTTTACACTACAGTTGAACTTCCTCTATAGCCTAGCTTCAAATAATTTTACACAAGATTTGAACTAGTTCTATAATCTAGTAACATTAATTTTACACTAGAGTTTGACTGCTCTACCTGTACAAATAATTTTACACTAGAGTTGAAACTAGCTATAGCTAGTGCAAATAATTTACACTATAGTTGAACTACCTCTATAAGCTAGTTCAAATAATTTACACTAGAGTTGAACTAGTTCTATAACTTAGTACAAATAATTCTACACTAGAGTTGAACTAGCTCTAAAGCTAGTTCAAATAATTTACACTAGAGTTGAACTATCTCTATAACTAGTTCAAATAAGTTTACACAAGAGTTGAACTAGTTTTATATCTATTATATATAATTTTACACTAGAGTGAACTAGCTCTATAAGGTAGTTAAAATAATTTCACACTAGAGTTGAACTAGCTCTATAACCTAGTAAAAATAATTTTACACCAGAGTTGAACTAGCTCTATAAGCTAGTTCAAATAATTTTACACTAGAGTTGAACTAGCTCTACAAGCTAGTTCAAATAATTTTCACTAGAGTTGAACTAACTCTATAGCCTAGTACAAATAATTTTACACTAGAGTTTAACTACCATAAGCTAGTTCAAATAATTTTACAGTAGAGTTGAACTAGCTCTATAGGCTAGTTCAATAATTTTGCACTATGAGTTTAACTACCTTTATAAGCTGTGTCAAATAATTTTACACTAGAGTTGAACGAGCTCTATAGCCTAGTAAAAATAATTTTACACTACAGTTGAAATAGCTCTAAGCTAGTTCAAACAATTTTACACTAGAGTTGAACTAGCTCTATAGCCTAGTACAAATAATTTTACACTAGAGTTGAACTAGCTCTATAGCCTAGTACAAATAATTTTACACTAGAGTAGAACTAGCTCTATAAGCTAGTTCAAATAATTTTACACTAGAGTTGAACTAGCTCTATAGCCTAGTACAAATAATTTTACACTAGAGTTGAACTTGCTCTATAAGCTAGTTCAAATAATTTTACATTGCAGTTGAACTAGCTCTATAGTCTAGTACAAATAATTTTACACTAGAGATGAACTAGCTTATAGAGCTAGTTCAATTAATTTTACACTATAGTTGAACTATCTCTATAAGCTAGTTCAAATAATTTTTACACTAGCATTGAACTAGCTCTAGCTAGTACAAATAATTTTACACTAGAGTTTAACTCACTTATAAGCTAGTTCAAATAATTTACAACTAGAGTTGAACTAGCTCTATAGGCTAGTTCAAATAATTTTACACAAGAATTGAACTAGTTCTATAATAGTACATATAATTTTACATTAGAGTTAACTAGCTCTATACACTAGTAAAAATAATTTTACACTTGAGTTGAACTAGCTCTATAGCCCAGTACAAATAATTTTACACTATAGTTGAACTAGCTCTATAAGCTAGTTTAAATAATTTTACACTAGAGTTGAACTAGCTCTATAGCCTAGTACAAATAATGTTAGACTAGAGTTGAACTAGCTCTATAAGCTAGTACAAATAGTTTTACACTGGAGTTGAACTAGCTCTGTAGCCTAGTACAAATAATTTTACACTAGAGTTGAACTAGCTCTATAGCCTAGTAATAATAATTTTACACTAGAGTTGAACTAGCTCTATAGCCTAGTTCAATTAATTTTACACTAGAGTTGAACTAGCTCTATAGCCTAATTCAAATAATTTTACACAAGAGTTGAACTAGTTCTATATTCTAGTACAAATATTTTTACACTAGAGTTGAACTAGCTCTATAAGGTAGTTAAAATAATTTCACACTAAGTTGAACTAGCTCTATAAGGTAGTTAAAATAATTTCACACTAGAGTTGAACTAGATCTATAAGCTGTCACCCCAAGTGGTTGACTAAAGTAATGACCCTTTTGATTGTGCCATGTCATCATGTTTAACAGTGCATGATCATCATTAGCATCATAATGCATTTCAACTCCCAACTCAAATTCAAAATTTAAATGAAAGTGGAAAATAAAGTTGTCCAACATAAAAACTAATTGTTCATTAAATGCAAATATTGCAGGACCATTCTAAAATTGAAACCAACAAATAATAAATAATTAGGTGGCTCTAAGATAATTAAAATAGTAAAGATTAATGCATTTTAATTAATATAAAAGTTGTGTGAACTCCATTTGCCTCCAACCTAATTTTTGGTAGTAGTTGAGGATGCTAGTATTATGGAACATTTGCTATGTTTACAAAAAAACCATTTTGAGGCCTAACAATTTACTAAACAGAGATATGTGAATATAAAAAAAAAGAACAAAAGAAAAAGAAAAAGAAAACAAAGAGAACCCCCCCCGGCCCAACTGGGCCGGCCCAGCTCCCGGCCCAGCCCCCCCCCCCCACTGGCCTACAAGGCCACCCCCTCCCGACCAAACCCTAGCCTAATTCCCCCAATCCCCTGATCCCCATTTTTCCCTGCGCCCGAAGCCACTGCGCCGCCGTCGCCGCCCGACGCTGGCCCACCGGCGCCGCCCGTCTTCGCCCGTCCCCGAGCCTCGCCGCTGTACCCCTGCAACGGGGGTGAGCCCCCTTCGACCCCCCTCTCGTTCCACGTCGATTGAACGCCGTCGCCGCGCCCTCTCCGCCCCGCGCCCGAGCTCGTGGCGAGCGTGTGCTCGCCGCGCCCTGACCGCGTGCCGTGCCCGCCCCGCTCTCGTCGCGCCCCTCCTGGACACGTGCACCCGCCTGCCGCGCTGCTGCCGTCACCGCACGCCGCCTTGCCCCCTGTTGGCCGGCTACGCCCGCGCCTCCCGCTCCCCGGTCGTGCCCTCGCCCGCCTGCCTCGCACCACTGCAGCGCGCTCGCTCGCCCGCTCCCATGCCGGTTGCTGCTGCTAGCCACCGTCGCCGTCTCCTGCGCCGGCGCTCGCTGCCGCCGCAGCGCCACCTCCAGCCGCGCCACCCGCTACCGCTGCTGCTGACCCCGCCCAGGCGCTCGCCCAGCCGCGCCTCCTCTGACCAAGTCCGGCCATGGAGCCCCCCTGCCGTGTGCGTGCGCGTGTGCACGGGCACACTGTAGTGGCCGTGGTGCCCATGACATGTGGGGCCGACCAAATTAGTTTAGGACTAATCAGGATTCTGTTAGATTAATTAGGGCCTAGGTAGTCTAATGATTCCATGACAGAAGGTCCCCACTGTTAATTAAACAAACATGTGTAATCTATTAAAGCCAGTGACAATGGCGAGTGGGACCACAATGCTATTCACCCTTTGACCGGTTCAATTCAGTCAATGACCCCACCTGCCAGCCTGATAAGCAACATTCTGGGTACATTCCCTGTGTACCCATAGCTCTTTTTCTTTTATTTTCGAAATAAGAGAAATTCCAGAAATTTCAGTAATTGTTTAAAACTTTGTAAATTCGTAGAAATTCAACGGTAAGTCAGATGAAAATAATTTATACATGAAAGTTGCTCAGAACGACGAGATGAGTCCGAATGCGCGGTCCGTTCGTCTGTCACACGTCCCTAACTACTCGAACATGCAACCGTCCCTCTCCGATCATCTGCCTGACATATGTCCGGAACCGGGAATACTTTCCCGGATGGATTCCCCCTTCCTCGGTGACATGCAACCATATGTTAGGACACACCCAACACTGCTTATTGTCATGTCATACATTGTGTAGCACTTGCTTGCTTAGTATTTACTGTTTCCTCCCCCTCTTCTCTCTCGATAGACACCGACGTCGTCCCCGAGACCGACGCAGCTCCGGAGCCCAAAGACACCGTTGACAACATTGCCCTTGCCGCCGAGCAACCAGGCAAGCCCCCCCTTTGATCATCCCGATAACACCCATTCTAATTTCTTATGCTTGCATTAGAATTGCTGCTGCTACTGCTGCTTTACCTATTCTGATGCATAGCCTGTTTATTGTCACCTGCTTATGATAATTACCTGCATATCCTAAACTGCTTAGTATAGGCTGGGTAGAGACCTATCAGTGACCCTACTTATCCCGACTGCCCCGCTGGATTATCCGAAGACCCGATCAACGGGATTGAAGAGCAGACCCCGGCACCGGACATCACCCCCCCATTAGTTGTAACGACACTACAGCGTTACTATCGAGTGCCGAGGGTGAAACCTCTTGTAGCACTTCTGATGTTAACTCTGTAGAGTAGCTATTCGGTCGTGGTCATCGAGGGTGATTCCTCCTTCACCGCTTCCGATAACGACGCCGTCGTACAACACCTCAAGTGTGAACCCAACGAGGGTGATCCCTCCGAGTTCACCTTTACGGATACATCGAGTGGGAATTCAACGAGGGTGATACCTCGGATTCCTCTGATGTTATGGACACACGGATACTTGGACTTTCACACTGTTACTTAGAAGGCGGGTCGACCCTGAGGGGTACCCGCGTGCGCCTGAGAGGCGAGTGTTGTGAAGACGGGTGCCTATATGGCGCCCGAGTGAGAATACGAGGCGTGGCCCGGCATTCTTGGCCCTTGCCGCAAGTCCTCAAGACGGGGAGACGGGGTCACATCTTTCGTGAGTCTCTGCTCATGACCGCAAGCCCAAGGTACTAACGGTTTGGATATTTGATTCGAGTGGGCCTCTGGCCCGATAGCACTAACCACCACGTGGGCATAGTATGTGCGTTCTGCATCGTATGCATCAGCCGAAAGCTCTGTCAGACGTCCAGTTCAGCATGGCGGCACGGTCGGATCGTGTCGGCCACCCGAGGCGATGCTGGTATCCACCCTGTGCGCAACGACCCGGAGGGTGAGGGGCGATGGCCAAGACCCCCTTGCGCTTAGGATGTAGACCGGCGGGGACCTCTCTACTGAGTTGTAGGTAGGGTTGCGATGTGTCGTTTGGCCGAGGTCGGGCATGACCTGGAAAAGTCTGTCCGGCCGGAGTTAAGCGAGCGTGGTGGGTAAGTTGGTGCACCCCTGCAGGGAAGAAAACTTCTATCGATAGCCTGTCCTACGGTAACGGACACTCGGAGCTGTATCTTGATTGATACAATTTAGAACTGGATACTTGGATACTATGGCTCTGGGATTGCTTCTCGCAAGGAGTCGAGAAGGGATCTCAGGACGAGGTTGATGACTGTATGGCTCTGGGATTGCTTTTCTCGCAGGGCGTCGAGAAAGGATCTCTGGGTGAGGTTGTGAATTAATGATACTGCCACATTATATTGATCTGTTCTGTTCTCTTCTATTGCTGCAAGACCGATGAAGATGCTAGTCTTCGATAGGACTAGGCCTTCTCTCTATTCTGGCATTTCTGCAGCCCAGTCCACATATACAGCCTCTCCTTGAAAATGTTGCATATGTAGTGTAGATCCTTGCTTGCTAAGTACTTCTGAGTACTCACGGTTGCTTTGTTTACCTTTTCTCCCCATATTAGTTTGTCGTGATCAGAGGACGGAGCCCCTGAGACAGATGCGCCGACGATCGCTACTACTACCACGAGGATGGATATTACCTCGAGCTTGTCGTCGACCAGGAGTAGGATCGGAGGGTCCCAGGCAGGAGGCCTACGCCTTTCGATCGTAGTGTTTTCTTTTGTCTCGCCTTCTTAAGGCCTTTCTGTGTTTTCTTTTATATCTGTACTCAGATATCTGATGCTTCCGCTGACGCTTGTACGCAAGCTTATGTATTCGAGCCCTCGAGGCCCCTGGCTTGTAATATAAAGCTTGTATGACTTTATTTATGTTTTAGAGTTGTGTTGTGATATCTTCCTATGACTCCTTAGGCTTGATCGTGTGCATTTGCGTGTATGATTAGTGCACGATCGGGCCGGGGGCGTCACAAGTTGGTATCAGAGCCGACTGCCTGTAGGAACCCCCCTTTCCAACTCCTTGGCCGAAGTTGAGTCTAGTAACCGAAAACTGTTTTACTAACTTGGCTGTGTGGCTTACGGGCCCACGTCGCCAATTGGGTGGTATTAGGATCTTTTACTCCTCGACCTTTACTCCGAGACTCGGGTTAAAATTTTACTAACTCCAACATTAAGTTCTCGTGGTCCCATCCACCCGGTGTTCTAAAGATTTCCCCCCTTGCTTCAAGTTTGAGGGCCAGGTTCTGCTTGCAGGATCCTTTTATCGAGGGCACCCTGTGTTGTCACTTGCAGATTCCTCGCTCCAACAGTTTTCTCCGACGTTGATGTAGCCTTTGCTATGTCTCGTTGTGTACTTCCATATCGCGTGCCTGCGCGCCGCCTAGTTTGTCTAGCTGCGAGTGTTCCCGTGCGCGTACTATCCGTTTGAATCCAACTATGTGCATGGATTGGTATGTCTTTAACGACTACTATCATATATCTAATGCTTTTCCTGTTCTTTCCCGTGTTACCCCATGAATCATTCCATTCACATGCAGTTTTACTTGTTAAACTGCCCCGGTTGATTTGGCAGGATGGCTGATGATCCCCCACCTCCACCTTATATTGCCGAAATGATGCAGCAGTTTGAATGGAACCGTCAGGTTATGACTGGGATATTGGCTCAGTTCCCTAACCAGAATACTCAGCAACAGTCTACTCCAATAACTCTGCCGGAATTCATGCGCCTCAATCCGTCCACTTTCCGCAACTCCACCAATCCTATGGATGCTGATGATTGGCTCCATGACATTGCCTTCCAAATGAAGTCGGCCAATGTTATCCCTGACAGTTACGTCACCTATGCGACGTATCACCTGAGGGGATCAGCTGCTCAATGGTGGGAAAGCCACAAGGATATGTTGCCTGCTAAAACAGTAACCACTTGGCAGGAATTTCAGTCAACTTTTCGTGCACGGTACATTCCTCAAGGTCTGATGGACCAGAAGAAACAGGAGTTCCGCAAACTTACCCAGGGCACAATGATTGTGGATGAATATCAGAGAAAGTTTCTTGAATTGTCCTGCTATGCTGAAGATGACGTCTGCACTGACACACGCAAGCAGGAGAAATTCCGTGAAGGACTGCATACGGATATAAACCTCGCACTTGCTGCCCTTGATTTTACAGACTTCGCAACGCTTGTCAGCAAATCTTTCCAAGTTGAAACTGCTCTGATTGAGTACCAGGAGTCGCTCAAGCGCACTCGTGATGTTGGTTCGTCCTTGAGTCAGCCTGTTCAGAAGCGTCGAGTGTGGATCCCGCACAATATACATCACCGACCTGCTCCAACACCTAGGCTGTCTTATGTTGCACCTCGTCTGCCTTCACCTACGAGACAGCCAATGGTTCAGGATGGACAGCCTAATGCTATGGCTTTTCATCAGGATGCACCACGTCCTTCTGTTGGTCGCAAGAAGAATTGTCGGAACCGTCGTCTCAGAAACTGTAATGCCAGGCCGTCTGCTATAGTTCAGGTCCATGTCAACCAAGTCAACATGGAAGAAGCTCGATAGGACCCCAGAATTGTGATGGGCACCCTTCTAGTGAATTCAATCCTAGCTTCAGTCCTCTTTGATTCTAGAGCATCGCACTCCTTCATGTCCGAAAGTTTTGCACGAAGCCATGATATACCTTTCGAGGAGATGTCTACTCCGTTAGTAATCCAGTCACCCGGGGCTAATTGGCAAACTACCATGGTAAGCCATGGTAACCACATTGTGATCGGAGGATTGATGTTCCCCGTTTCACTCATTGCTCTCAAGACCTCCAACAAAGACATTATTCTGGGTATGGACTGGTTGAAGCCTCATAAAGCTTTGATTGACTGTGCCACTGAAACAGTCTGCCTCACACACCCTTCAGGCCAGATATATGTTCTGAATGCATTGAATGCTTCACCTCTTGAAGGCATAGAGAACATTCCAGTGGTTCGTGATTTTCAAGATGTATTTCCAGAAGAACTTCCAGGAATACCCCCTGCTAGAGCTGTCGAGTTCGTCATCGACTTGAAGCCCGGCACTACCCCTATTGCGAAGCGTCCTTATAAGATGCCTCCGCATCATCTTCTCGAGCTTAAGGAAGAAATCGACACGTCACTTAAGAAAGGTTTCATCCGCCCCAGTTCCTCTGCTTGGGGAGCACCTTCACTCTTCGTTAAGAAGAAGGATGGAACTAACCGATTGGTTCAGGATTATCGGCCCATTAACCAAGCAACAATTCAGAATAAATATCCGCTTCCTCAGATCAATGATTTGTGTGATCAACTTGCAGGATCATCGATGTTTTCTAAACTTGATTTGAGATTGGGATACCACCAGATCCGTGTTCGTGAAGAGGATATTCCGAAGACTGCATTTGTTACTCGCTATGGCTCTTATGAGTACACTGTAATGTCTTTTGGCTTAACCAATGCTCCAGCCACATTCTCCCGTCTGATGAATTACATCTTCATGGATTACCTCGACAAGTTTGTCGTGGTATATCTGGATGATATTCTGGTATATTCGAAGAATAAAGAAGAACATGCTGAACACCTCCGTCTTGTACTGGAAAGGCTCCGAGAACACCAGTTGTATGCCAAATACTCCAAATGTGAATTCTGGCTTTCTGAAGTAACTTACCTTGGTCATGTGATTTCCAAGGATGGCATCGCTGTTAACCCAGAACGAGTTCAGGCTATTCTTGACTGGAATCCTCCGAAGAACGTCAAGCAAGAGAGAAGTTTTCTCGGCCTTGCAAGCTATTGTCGTCGCTTTGTCGAGAACTTTTCCAAGATTGCTAAGCCTTTGACTGATCTGCTTCACAAGGGCATTAAGTTTGAATGGACAGACAAATGTCAAGAAAGTTTTCAAACACTCAAGGACAAGCTAACGTCTGCCCCAGTACTTGCTCCTCCAGATTCCCGCCAAGATTTCGTCATTTATTGTGACGCATCCCGTGAAGGATTATGCTGTATCCTAATGCAAGAGCGCAAAGTGATTGCTTATGGCTCTCGTCAGTTGCGCCCACATGAAGAGAATTATCCGGTACATGATCTAGAACTAGCTGCTGTCATGTATGCACTGCAATTGTGGCGACATTACCTTATCGGTAACCGTTGCGAGATCTACACGGATCATAAAAGTCTGAAGTACTTGTTCACTCAACCATCTCTAAACCTCCGTCAGCAAAGATGGATGGAGGCCATTGCAGACTATGATTTGGGTATTTCTTATACCCCTGGCAAGGCTAACGTGATGGCTGATGCCTTAAGCCGCAAGTCCTATTGCGACAACCTCATGGTTAGGCGAGCTCAACCTCGTCTTTTTGAAGAACTGTGCAAGCTGAATCTGCGCATTATTCCACAGGGTTCTCTTAATAACCTTGTGATATAGCCCGATCTTGAGAAAGCTGTTAAGAATGCGCAGGCTAAAGATGCTGAAGTTGATCTGATGAAGGAAAATCTTCACCATGAAAAGTACAGGGATTTCTCGCTGTCTGAAGATGGAACTTTGTATTTCAGAAACCGCATTGTCGTACCTCGCTTCGAGCTTATGACTGATAAAGTTATGAAGGAGGCACATGATACCCCGCTGTCTATTCATCCGGGTAGCACCAAGATGTATCGTGATCTCCGACAAAGGTACTGGTGGTCTAAAATGAAGCAAGACATTGCTCGTTATGTTGCTGAATGTGATGTTTGCCGTCGCGTTAAAGCAGAACATCAGAAGCCTGCTGGAATTCTGCAACCGTTACCTATTCCTTTATGGAAATGGGATAAAGTGCAAATGGATTTCATTACTGGCCTTCCCAGGTCGCAGAAGGGTCACGATGCTATTCTTATCATCGTCGACCAACTTTCCAAAGTTGCACACTTTCTGCCCATCAAAGAGACTATCACTGCTAGTCAGTTAGCAGAGTTATATATCTCCAGAATTGTTTCACTCCACGGCATTCCGAAGGAGATCAGTTCTGTAACACCCCAGGTCATTAGCCACAGTAATCACTTTTGATAATGACATGTCAGCAAGTTTAACAGTGCATAATCATCATTAGCATCATATTGCATTTCAACCCCTAACTCAAATTCAAATTTAAATGAAAGTGGAAAATAAAAGTAGTTCAACACAGAAATTAAAATGTTCAATAAATAGTAGATAAATCAGAGGCTATGTTAAAATTGTAAACAACATTGTTGGAATTTGATAAATGACTTGAACAACCTCAAATAGTGGCTGAGAATAATATTTAGTAACCTTTTAATTAATTTAAAACAAATGTGAAATGATGTTTGACCCAAACTAATTTTAGCTGTTAGGGTATAATGCACTGGTATTTATGGAATAGGTCACACTTTTTACAAAAACCATTTGGGGCCTAAACATTTAACAGTATAGAAAAGAAAATAAAACAAAGCAAGAAATAATAGGAAAAAGAGAAGAAAGAACCCCCCCTCTCCCTGGGCCGAATGGCCCAGCTAGCCACAGGCCGGCCCAGCTGCGGCCCACCCCCACTCCCCTTATCCACTCACCCCCAACCCTATCCGCTCCACCGACACCCCACTTCGCCCCCCCTCCCCGATTGGATCGGGATCGTGAGGAGGAGGCCGCCCCCTCGCCCGTCGCCATTGGACACCACCTCGCAGGAGCGCTCCCCCACGCCGGTCTGCTTCCCCTCCGGCGCCGTCGTCCCCGTCGCCTCCCCGCGCCCCATTGCCCCGTCCCTACACCACCCGGTGAGGCCCCCTTCCTCCTTTCCCCGCGTTCACCGCCGTTCACGCGCGCGCGCCCACGCTCGGCACCGCACGCGTCGCCCGTGCTGCCGCCTCGTGCCCTGGCCTCTCCTCCCTCTCTCTGCTGCTGCTCTGCACCGGCATCCCCGCGCGCCTTCCCGCGCTGGCCGCGCCCTGCTCCCTACTGCGCGTCGCGGCCGCCCCTGGCCACCACTAGCCGTCGCCACGCCCCCGCGCGCGCCCGCCGTGCGCAGCCACCGCGCCCGCGCACGCTCACCGCGACCGCGCGCCCCGCCTCTGCACAGCCCGGCCTCGCCCTGTCCGCTAGCGCCCGTGCCCGCTTTGGCCACTGTGCCAATGACAAGCGGGGCCCGCTGCCAGAACGATTAAAAAAAGAAAGAAGAAAAAGATATAAATATAAATAATTAGTTAATTAAACAATTAATTAGTGATTAATTAACTTAATTAATCCTGATTAGTTAATCTAATTAAGTAGTTAGTGTTAATTAAACAGTAATTTAGTTAATTAAACCTAATTAACCTAGCAGCCTATGACAGGTGGGACCCACCCTGTCAGGTGGCTGCTGACATCAGCATGATGTCATGCTGACGTCATCAATCACTATTCTGGATAATGTTTATTTTAAGTAATTAAATAAATTCAGAAATTAATAAAAACTTTAGAAAATCATATTAAATAAACCGTAACTCCGATGAAAATACTTTGTACATGAAACTTGCTCAGAATTTCGATACGAATCCGAATACACCTTCCGTGTTCCCGTCTGATGCCCGTAGCTGTATGAACGTTGAACATTTAGACCGATTTTGATAAATGAATAGTGGCCCACTTTACTTAAATAAATCCGAATAAATTACTAAATTAACTAAATCATTTAGTTAGGCAGTAGAACACCTCCGCGTATCATTTAGGCATGTCATACATGTTGTTTGCATTATTGCCGTGAATTTATTGTTTCTCTCCCCCTCCTTCTCTCTCTCGATAGACGCCGAGACCGATGTCGCTGCTGCTGAGTACGACTACTCTACCGACGAGCAGCCCGTTGACGACCTCCCCCTCTTGCCAGAGCAACCAGGCAAGCCCCCCCCTTTGAGTATCCAGATATCGCCCATTCCATTCTCTTGCTTGCATTAGATTTTGCTACTGTTAATGTATGCTCCTATTCCGATGCATAGCCTGCTGTTGTAACCTGTTCATTGTTACCTTACCTACCTATGATAAATTGTTTAGTATAGGTTGGTATGAACCATCAGTGACCCCACCACCTTACTTTGTTGCCCCTGCTTGTTCATCGACGACTCGATCAACGTGATCGTCGAATAGAGACAGACACCTCACTTCACACCCCCTTAGTTGTACGACTCTGCATAGTTACTATCGAGTGCCGAGGGTGATACCTCGTAACGCACTCCTGATGAATACTCTGTAGTGTAGCTGTTCGGTCGTGGTCATCGAGGGTGATTCCTCCTTCTCCACGTCCGATACGACTCTGTCGTGCAACCCCTCAGTGTGAACCTCGAGGGTGATACCTCATACGTTCACCCTGATGATTATGACCACACGGTTACTTGACCTTTGTCACAGGCGGGTCCACCCTGGTGGGTACCCGCTGGGGATCTATGTTGTCGAGTGTGCCGGAAGGGCACTCGAGTGTGATACTGTGGCGGAGCTTCAGAAACTCTGAATGTTTCCGCTTGATACTAAATGAGCTGATCAGATTTGGGTGTGTGATCTGAGAGGGTCGACGTGCCCTATACGCACTACCACCACGCAGGATTCTGGTTATGGGGCCCTCTGCGATGTACGTTTCTCCGAAAGCTCATCAGACGTCACGATTCATCGTGCGGGCTGATCGTCGGGATTGGGCTGGATACTTCACTGGCGAGTTCAATGTCGCGCCAGCACCCCGGCCAGCCACGCAACGCGCAGGGTGCCCAGGGCGATGGCCCAAGACCTCTGGGTGCATAGGTTAGTCCGGCGTGCTGACCTCTCTGCTGAGCCTAGGTAGAGCGCTGCTTCGTGTTGATCTTCCGAGGACGGGCATTACCCAGCAAGTATGTCCGGCCAGAGTTGATCGAGCGTGTTGGGTAACAGTAGTGCACCCCTGCAGGGAAGAATGATCTATCGATAGCCGGTCCTACGGTAAAGGACGCTCAGTTTGTGTATCCCGATCTACTACTTAAACTGGATACTTGTTACTTAATTGAAGCTTCGGGATTACTTTCTTGCTGGGAGTCGAGGAAGGATCTTTGAGCTGTACTTCAACATGTTTGCTAAATAAAATGCTATTCTACTCTCTTCTACTGCTGCAAGATGATGGCATATGAAGATGTTTGAAGATGCTAGTCTTCGATAGGACTAGGCCTTCTCTGTATTCTGGCATTTCTGCAGCCCAGTCCACATTTACAGCCTTTTCTCCATTGATAATGTTGCATATGTAGTATAGATCCTTGCTTGCTGAGTACTTCGGATGAGTACTCACGGTTGCTTTATTTTCGCTTTTCCCCCATATATCCCACCTTGATGATACCCCAGACGATGTAGTCCAGGAGCCAGATGCCACCACAGGAGCTTACTACCAGGCGGGTCCAGAGGGCACGTACTACTGGATCGAGCCAGCTGACCAGGAGTAGGATCGGAGGCTCCCAGGCAGGAGGCCAACGCCTTTCGATCTAGTGTCGCTGTTTGTGCTAGCCTTCTTAAGGCTAAACTTGTCTAACTATGTCTGTACTCAGATAATATTTGTATGACTGACTTATGTATTCGGATCTTCGGATCCCTGGTCTGTAATATTGTGGACCTCCGTTTATTTGTGTTTAGAGTTGTGTTGTGATATCTTCCCGTGAGTCCCTGGGCTTGATCGTACACGTTTGCGTGTATGATTAGTGTACGATTGAACCGGGGGCGTCACAAGTTGGTATCAGAGCCGACTGCCTGTAGGAAGCCCCCCTCCAAATTCCTTGGCTGAAGTCGAGTCTAGAAACCGAAAAACTAATTTACTAACTTGGCTGTGTGGCTTACGGGCCCACGTCGCCAACTGGGTGGTATTAGGATCTTTTATTCCTCGTCTATACTCTGGGACTCTAATCTCTCTTCTATTCAGGTTAAATAAAGTTTACTAACACCGACACTTAGGATCTCGTAATTTCTGTCTACCCGGAGAGCTGGATATCTGTGCGATTTCCCTGTTGTTGATCTGATTAGTCTGATAATCATTTTCCTTTCCATTGTTTTGTTTAACCTTACTCTCCGAGTTATGTTAAACTTCTCATTGTCGTTTGACAACCCTGAATTTCCTCTGTTTCAGATGGATCGTTTGTTTCCACCACGTCCTACGACACAGCTTGTGCTTCGCATTTGGGCTCGTGATGCCCCTGGGTTTCCAGCTGTCCTGATCGCTCTCATGACCAGACTTGGCTACCGCTGGTACCCTGAGTACATGGTTTACGAGGATTATCGCGAGTTCAATCAGGAGCAGTACCATGCTGATGTTCGTATCTATGATCGGCAGAATGACTCAGACACCGAGCTGCACCTTTTCCACGGTATTGGCATGACGATTGAGATGGCAGTACATGATGCCGCCTACTCTGCAATCGCACGTCTTCGAGGACAGTTCAGTGATATCTTGGATGACTCTGAGTTCTGATACATTCCGTATGCCCCTACTGGAGATGCTACCGGATACTACACGGCTATCTGTGTCCCGTATGAGCCTCGCCGATATGACCACCGCGTTCTGATTCAGTGCACCCAGGCTCTGGATCGCACTGTTCGGGCTCTTGCCGTCGAGTTGGTTGCCACTCGAGCACATCTCTACGATGCTATGACGTAGTTGCTTCCCGCTGTTCGTGCAGAGATACATCCAGAGCACATCCTTTACCCGCGCAAGACTCAGATGTATGCTGGTATTGACTGGCCTACTATTGGAGGTCACACACCTACACGTGGACCTCTTCTTACAGCTCGATACCGGGTTCTGCATCAGAGTGCACATGGAGCATAGGATCCTTCCGCGACGAACATTCGTCGTCCGCACTCGCAGTTACCCCGTTACAGTGG
This sequence comes from Thinopyrum elongatum, assembly GCA_011799875.1. Lineage (NCBI taxonomy): Eukaryota > Viridiplantae > Streptophyta > Magnoliopsida > Poales > Poaceae > Thinopyrum > Thinopyrum elongatum. Next base: position 167,978 of record JAAAXO010000018.1, read on the forward strand.
TTTTCTCCGACGTTGATGTAGCCTTTGCTATGTCTCGTTGTGTACTTCCTTACCGCGCGCCTGCGCGCCGCCTAGTATGTCTAGCTTTTAATTTGCGCTGTTATGCTGTCCGCATGTACCCGACTTTGTGTATGGATCTGTATGTCTTAATCGACTACTGTTATGTATCTATTACACTGCTTAAAGTATTGTCGTGTTACATCATACTTGTCGCTAAACCCTCGCAATTGCTTTTACTAAACTACCCCCTGTTGATACTTAGCAGGATGGTTAGACCAGGTGGTCGTGGTCGTGCCCCTGAACGTCCACCACCGCCAGACTATATGGCAGCTATGATGCAACAGTTCGAGCTCAACCGCCAGTTCATGGTTGGTATTATGGCTCAGTTTCTGCATCAGAACAACCAGAACCCACCTTCGATAACACTGCCGGAGTTTATGCGACTTAACCCTACTCACTTCCGCAACTCTGACAAGCCACTGGATGCTGATGACTGGCTCCGCGACATCACTCACGAGATGGAGTCTGCTAACATCGCCCCTGCCAACTTTGTCACCTTCGCGTCCTTTTTCTTAAAAGGGCCCGCTGCTCAATGGTGGGACACACACAAGCGCTCACTGCCTGCTGGAACAGTCATTACCTGGTATGAGTTCCAGGCTGCTTTCCGTACACGCTACCTCCCTCAAGCAATTATGGAACGGATGAAGACCCAGTTCCGCAACCTCACTCAGGGCAATAAAACTGTCGAAGCCTATCAGCGGGAATTTCTTGACCTCTCCCGCTATGCTGAAGAAGACATCGCCACAGATGCTCGCTGATAGGAGAAGTTCCGTAATGGACTCCACCCTGACCTCAAGCTTGCACTTGCGGCCCAAGACTATAATGACTTCTCAACTCTAGTGAACAAGGCTATTCTTGTTGAGACCGCTCAGATGGAACACAAGGACTCACAGAAGCGCTATCGTGATGCTGGCTCATCTTCGGGCTCAGCACAGAAGCGTAAAGTTTGGCTTCCCAACAATCCGTTCCGTCCCAATACCTCTGCGCCAAAGAACAGTGTTGCACCACATCTGCCTCCTCCACCACCGAGACAGTCAAAGGCTCAAGCTATTCAGAACAATGCCCCTCTTCGTCCTAAAGATGGTTTGTGCTTCAAGTGCCGCAAACCAGGACACCAGGCTAAAGACTGTCGCCAGACTCAGAATCAGTTAGATTTTCCTCGTGCTGGTCGTGGATATGGCCGTGGCAACAATCAGACCCACAACTATAATACTGGGTCTGGTTCACATGGTCGTGGTCACGCTTACAACATTGACATTGAAGAAGTCCAGGATCAACCTGCTACTGTGATGGGTACCCTTCTTGTTAACTCAGTACCTGCTTCTGTATTATTTGATTCAGGAGCATCGCATTCATTCATGTCTGAAGCATTTGCATTATCACATGACATTGCATTCGAAAAGATGAACCTGCCAATAGTTGTCCGTACCCCTGGAGGTCAATTTCAAACCACCATGATGGCACACAATGTCCCTGTTGAAATCGAGGAATTTGAATTCCTGGCTTCACCTATTATCCTGAAGTCTTCCACCATAGACCTCATACTCGGAATGGATTGGTTGAAAGCTCACATTGCTTCGATCAATTGTCCCACTAAAGTTATCCAACTTCTTCACCCCTCCGATGAGATAGTGAACTACACTGCCCGAATTACTCAAGACGCTGAAGCTGAGATATATGTTATGAATGCTTTGAACACCTCACCTCTGGAAGGAATCGAGAACGTTCCTGTCGTTCGAGATTTTCCAGACGTCTTTCCCGAAGAACTTCCAGGCATACCCCCGGCTAGGGCTGTCGAGTTTGTCATTGACTTGAAGCCTGGCACTGTCCCTATTGCCAAACGTCCTTATAAGATGCCTCCGCACCACCTACTTGAGCTTAAGGAAGAAATCGACAAGTCACTTAGGAAAGGTTTCATCCACCCCAGTTCCTCTTCTTGGGGAGCACCTTCACTCTTCGTTAAGAAGAAGGATGGAACTAATCTTTTGGTTCAGGATTATCGGCCCATTAACCAAGCCACAATCCAGAATAAATACCCACTGCCCCGGATCAATGATCTTTATGATCAACTTGCTGGATAATCGGTGTTCTCTAAACTCGACTTGAGGTTGGGTTATCACCAGATCCGTGTCCGTGAAGAAGATATTCCCAAGACTGCATTCGGCACTCGTTATGGCTCCTATGAATACACTGTCATGTCATTTGGCTTGACGAATGCCCCAGCTACATTCTCCCATCCGATGAATTATATATTCATGGATTACCTCGACAAATTCGTCGTGGTATATCTAGATGATATTCTGGTCTATTCTAAGAATAAAGAAGAACATGCTGAACATCTCCGCCTTGTACTGGAAAGGCTCCGAGAACACCAATTGTATGCCATGTATTCCAAATGCGAATTCTGGTTATCTGAAGTGACCTATCTTGGTCATGTGATTTCCAAGGATGGAATTGTTGTTAACCCCGCACGAGTTCAGGCTATTCTTGACTGGACTCCCCCGAAGAATGTTAAGCAAGTCAGAAGTTTTCTCGGACTCGCTAGTTATTGCCATCGATTCGTTGAGAACTTCTCCAAGATTGCAAAACCATTGACAAATCTGCTTCACAAAGGTGTTAAATTTGAGTGGACAGAAAAATGTCAAGAAAGCTTTCAGACACTAAAAGATAAATTGACATCTGCCCCAGTACTAGCACCCCCGGATTCCCAAAAGGATTTCGTGATATACTGTGATGCATCTCGTCAAGGATTAGGCTGTGTCCTAATGCAAGAGCGCAAGGTGATTGCTTATGCCTCCCGACAATTGCGTCCTCATGAAGAGAATTATCCCGTGCATGATCTTGAACTTTCTGTAGTTATTTATGCCCTGAAGCTATGGCGGCATTACCTTCTCGGCAATCATTGCGAGATATACACGGATCACGAAAGCTTGAAGTATTTATATACTCAACCAGATCTGCACCTTCGTCAACAAAGATGGCTTGAAACAATTGCCGATTATGATATGAATATTTCATACACCCCCGGCAAGGCTAATGTAATGGCCGATGCTTTGAGTCGCAAGTCCTATAGCAACAATCTTATGGTTCAAGAAACACAACCTCTTCTCCATGAAGAGCTTTGCAAATTGAACCTCCATATTGTTCCACAGGGTTATCTCAATACCCTGGTTGTCGAACCAGATTTAGAACACGTCATTAAGGATGTACAAAGGTATGACACTGAAGTTGAAAAGATCAAGCAGTACCTCGAGAAAGGAAAGCCGTCGGAATTCCATCTTGATGCAGATGGGATCCTATTTTTCCAACGCCGTCTCTTCGTACCCAAGTTCTAGAATGAGAGGGAAAACGTTATGAAGGAAGCTCATGACACTCCCTTGTCTATTCACCCTGGTAGCACAAAGATGTACCGTGACATTTGTCAGAGATACTGGTGGCCTAATATGAAGCGAGACATTGCTCGTTATGTTTCTGAGTCTGACATTTGCCGCCGCATTAAAGCAGAACATCAAAGGCCTGCTGGAACTCTGCAACCCCTTGAAATTCCTGAATGGAAATGGGACAAGGTCTAAATGGATTTCATTACTGGTTTTTCCAGATCTCAGAAGGGTCATGATGCTATTTTTATCGTCATTGACCGATTCTCCAAGGTTGCTCACTTTCTGCCTGTTAAGGAGATAATCACTGCTAGCCAGTTAGCAGACTTGTATGTTTCCCGAATTGTGTCACTCCACGGTGTTTCGTTGGAAATCAGTTCGGATCGTGGCAGCCTCTTCACCTCCAGATTCTGGAATAGTTTCCAAGAAGCTATGGGAACTCATCTGTCTTTCAGCACCGCTTTTCACCCTCAGTCTCAGGGTCAAGTCGAACGAGTTAATCAAGTGCTCGAAGATATGCTTCAAGCTTGCGTCATCTCCTTTGGTAAGAAATGGGAGGAATCTCTCCCGTATGCCGAATTCTCTTACAACAATAGCTATCAAGCTAGTCTGAAGATGGCACCGTTTGAAGTGCTATACGGTCGTAAGTGTCGGACCCCTCTAAATTGGTCAGAAACTGGGGAACGCTCACTCGTCGGACCGGACATTATTCGGCAAGCTGAAGAACAAGTCCGCATTGTCCGTGAACATTTGAAATCTGCTCAGTCTCGTCAGAAGAGCAACTATGACCGAAAGCACCAGGAAATGGTCTATCAACCTGGAGAACAAGCTTACCTTCGCGTCACTCCGTTGAAAGGCACTCATCGGTTCGGAATCAAAGGCAAGTTAGCTCCGCGCTACATTGGCAAGTTCCGTATTCTTGCCCGTCGAGGAGAGGTGGCATATCAGTTGCAATTGCCGCCAAATCTTTCTCAAGTACATGATGTTTTCCATGTATCCCAACTCCGACGTTGCTTCAAGGATCCTATTCGAGCTGTGGATCATGAAGTGCTTGAATTACGGGAAGATCTGTCTTATCCAGAATATCCCATCCATATTCTAGATCAAGCTGAGCGTCGAACACTTCAAAAGTCAATCAAGTTCCTCTAGGTTCAGTGGTCAAATCATTCTGAAGATGAAGCCACTTGGGAACGCGAGGATCGTCTTCGCGAAGAATACCCCTCTTTCTTTCAGTCTTCCTCTTAATTCTCGGGACGAGAATTCTTAATAGATGAGGAGAGTTGTAACACCCCAGGTCATTAGCCACAGTAATCACTTTTGATAATTACATGTCAGCAAGTTTAACAGTGCATAATCATCATTAGCATCATATTGCATTTCAACCCCTAACTCAAATTCAAATTTAAATGAAAGTGGAAAATAAAAGTTGTTCAACACAGAAATTAAAATGTTCAATAAATAGTAGATAAATCAGAGGCTATGTTAAAATTGTAAACAACATTGTTGGAATTTGATAAATGACTTGAACAACCTCAAATAGTGGCTGAGAATAATATTTAGTAACCTTTTAATTAATTTAAAACAAATGTGAAATGATGTTTGACCCAGACTAATTTTAGCTGTTAGGGTATAATGCACTGGTATTTATGGAATAGGTCACACTTTTTACAAAAACCATTTGGGGCCTAAACATTTAACAGTACAGAAAAGAAAATAAAACAAAGCAAGAAATAATAGGAAAAAGAGAAGAAAGACCCCCCCCTCTCCCTGGGCCGAATGGCCCAGCTAGCCACAGGCCGGCCCAGCTGCGGCCCACCCCCACTCCCCTTATCCACTCACCCCCAACCCTATCCGCTCCACCGACACCCCACTCACCCCCCACCCCCCCTGATGGATCGGGCCGTGAGGAGGAGGCCGCCCCCTCGCCCGTCGCTGTTGGACGCCACCTCACCGGAGCGCTCCCCCACGCCGGTCTGCTTCCCCTCCGGCGCCGTCGTCCCCGTCGCCTCCCCGCGCCCCATTGCCCCGTCCCTACACCACCCCATGAGGTCCACTTCCTCCTTTCCCCGCGGTCACCTCCGCTCACGCGCGCGCGCCCACGCTCGGCACCGCACGCGTCGCCTGTGATGCCGCCTCGTGCCCTGGCCTCTCCTCCCTCTCTCTGCTGCTGCTCTGCACTAGCATCCCCGCGCGCCCTTCCCGCGTTGGCCGCGCCCTGCTCCCTACTGCGCGTCGCGGCCGCCCTTGGCCACCACTAGCCGTCGCCACGCCCCCGCGCGCGCCCGCCGTGCGCAGCCACCGCGCCCGCGCACGCTCACCGCGACCGCGCGCCCCGCCTCTGCACCGCCCGGCCTCGCCCTGTCCGCTAGCGCCCGTGCCCGCTTTGGCCACTGTGCCAATGACAAGCGGGGCCCGTTGCCAGAACGATTAAAAAAAAGAAAGAAGAAAAAGATATAAATAAAAATAATTAGTTAATTAAACAATTAATTAGTGATTAATTAACTTAATTAATCCTGATTAGTTAATCTAATTAAGTAGTTAGTGTTAATTAAACAGTAATTTAGTTAATTAAACCTAATTAACCTAGCAGCCTATGACAGGTGGGACCCACCCTGTCAGGTGGCTGCTGACGTCAGCATGATGTCATGCTGACGTCATCAATCACTATTTTGGATAATGTTTATTTTAAATAATTAAATAAATTCAGAAATTAATAAAAACTTTAGAAAATCATATTAAATAAACCGTAACTCCGATGAAAATACTTTGTACATGAAACTTGCTCAGAATTTCGATACGAACCCGAATACGCCCTCCGTGTTCCCGTCTGACGCCCGTAGCTGTATGAACATTGAACATTTAGACCGATTTCGATAAATGAATAGTGCCCCACTTTAATTAAATAAATCCGAATAAATTACTAAATTAACTAAATCATTTAGTTAGGCAGTAGAACACCTCCGCGTATCATTTAGGCATGTCATACATGTTGTTTGCATTATTGCCGTGAATTTATTGTTTCTCTCCCCCTCCTTCTCTCTCTCGATAGACGCCGAGACCGACGTCGCTGCTGCTGAGTACGACTACTCTACCGACGAGCAGCTCGTTGACGACCTCCCCCTCTTGCCAGAGCAACCAGGCAAGCCCCCCCCTTTGAGCATCCAGATATCGCCCATTCCATTCTCCTGCTTGCATTAGATTTTGCTACTGTTAATGTATGCTCCTATTCTGATGCATAGCCTGCTGTTGTAACCTGTTCATTGTTACCTTACCTGCCTATGATAAATTGTTTAGTATAGGTTGGTATGAACCATCAGTGACCCCACCACCTTACTTTGTTGCCCCTGCTTGTTCATCGACGACTCGATCAACGTGATCGTCAATCAGAGACAGACACCTCACTTTACACCCCCTTAGTTGTACGACTCTGCATAGTTACTATCGAGTGCCGAGGGTGATACCTCGTAACGCACTCCTGATGAATACTCTGCAGTGTAGCTGTTCAGTCGTGGTCATCGAGGGTGATTCCTCCTTCTCCATGTCCGATACGACTCTGTCATGCAACACCTCAGTGTGAACCTCGAGGGTGATACATCATACGTTCACCCTGATGATTATGACCACACGGTTACTTGACCTTTGTCACAGGCGGGTCCACCCTGGTGGGTACCTGCTGGGGATCTATGTTGTCGAGTGTGCCGGAAGGGCACTCGAGTGTGATACTTTGGCGGAGCTTCAGAAACTCTGAATGTTTCCGCTTGATACTAAATGAGCTGATCGGATTTGGGTGTGTGATCTGAGTAGGTCGACATGCCCTATACGCACTACCACCACGCGGGATTATGGTTATGGGGCCCTCTGCGATGTACGTTTCTCCGAAAGATCATCAGACGTCACGATTCACCGTGCGGGCTGATCGTCGGGATTGGGCTGGATACTTCACTGGCGAGTTCATTGTCGCGCCAGCACCCCGGCCAACCACGCAACGCGCAGGGTGCCCAGGGCGATGGCCCAAGACCTCTGGGTGCATAGGTTAGTCCGGCATGCTGACCTCTCTGCTGAGCCTAGGTAGAGCGCTGCTTCATGTTGATCTTCCGAGGACGGGCATTACCCAGCAAGTATGTCCGGCCAGAGTTGATCGAGCGTGTTGGGTAACAGTAGTGCACCCCTGCAGGGAAGAATGATCTATCGATAGCCGGTCCTACGGTAAAGGACGCTCAGTTTGTGTATCCCGATCTACTACTTAAACTGGATACTTGTTACTTAATTGAAGCTTCAGGATTACTTTCTCGCTGGGAGTCGAGGAAGGATCTTTGAGCTGTACTTCAACATGTTTGCTAAATAAAATGCTATTCTACTCTCTTCTACTGCAGCAAGATGATGGCATATGAAGATGTTTGAAGATGCTAGTCTTCGATAGGACTAGGCCTTCTCTCTATTCTGGCATTTCTGCAGCCCAGTCCACATTTACAGCCTTTTCTCCATTGATAATGTTGCATATGTAGTATAGATCCTTGCTTGCTGAGTACTTCGGATGAGTACTCACGGTTGCTTTATATTCTCTTTTCCCCCATATATCCCACCTTGATGATACCCCAGACGATGGAGTCCAGGAGCCAGATGCCACCACAGGAGCTTACTACCAGGCGGGTCCAGAGGGCACGTACTACTGGATCGAGCCAGCTGACCAGGAGTAGGATCGGAGGCTCCCAGGCAGGAGGCCAACGCCTTTCGATCTAGTGTCGCTGTTTGTGCTAGCCTTCTTCAGGCTAAACTTGTCTAACTATGTCTGTACTCAGATAATATTTGTATGACTGACTTATGTATTCGGATCTTCGGATCCCTGGTCTTTAATATTGTGGACCTCCATTTATTTGTGTTTAGAGTTGTGTTGTGATATCTTCCCGTGAGTCCCTGGGCTTGATCGTACATGTTTGCGTGTATGATTAGTGTACGATTGAACCGGGGGCGTCACAAGTTCGGACCGTGGCGGCCTTTTCACTTCCAAATTCTGGGAAAGTTTCCAAACAGCTATGGGAACTCATATTACCTGGAGTTCAGCTTATCACCCCCAATCCCAAGGCCAAGTCGAACGAGTAAATCAAGTACTTGAAGACATGCTACGAGCTTGTGTTATTTCTTTTGGCAAGAAGTGGGAAGAATCTCTTCCATATGCCGAGTTCTCTTATAACAACAGCTATCAAGCCAGCTTGAAAATGGCTCCGTTCGAAGTGCTTTATGGACGTAAGTGTCGAACCCCTCTGAATTGGTTAGAAACTGGGGAACGACCACTTGTTGGTCCGAATATTATTCAACACGCTGAAGAGCAAGTTCGTATCGTCCGTTAAAACCTCAAAGCGGCTCAGGACCTCCAGAAGAGCAACTATGATCGCAAACGATGGGGTTTGACTTATCAACCTGGTGATCAAGCTTATCTACGTGTCACCCCTATGAAGGGCACTCACCGTTTTGGGATCAAGGGCAAGCTAGCTCCACGCTACATTGGTCCTTTCCGCATTATTGCTAGACATGGTCAGGTGGCATATAAATTGGAATTACCGCCGCAATTCTCTCATGTCCACGACGTCTTCCATGTGTCGCAACTTCGTAAATGCTTCAAGGAATCTCCGCACCGAGCCGTGGATCATGAAATGCTCGAATTGCGTGATGATGTTTCATATAAGGAACATCCGATCCACATTCTCGATGGAGCTAAACGTCGAACCCGTCAGAAGGTTACCAAGTTCCTCAAGGTACAGCGGTCAAATCATACTGAAGATGAAGCCACTTGGGAATGCGAGGATAACCTCCGTGCGGAATACCCCGAACTTTTTCCTTCTACTTCTTAATTCTCGGGACGAGAATTCTTGTTAGTGGAGGAGACTTGTAACACCCCCAGTGGTTGACTACAGTAATCACCGTTTTGATTGTGCCATGTCATCATGTTTAATAGTGCATGATCATCATTAGCATCATAATGCATTTCAACTCCCAACTCAAATTCAAAATTTAAATGAAAGTGGAAAATAAAAGTTGTCCAACATAAAAACTAAATTGTTCATTAAATGGCAAATATTCCAGAGACCATTCTAAAATTGAAACCAACAAATAATAAAATAATTAGGTGTCTCTAAGATAATTAAAATAGTAAAGATTAATGCATTTTAATTAATATAAAAGTTGTGTGAACTCCATTTGCCTCCAACCTAATTTTTGGTAGTAGTTGAGGATGCCTAGTAATTATTGGAACATTTGCTATGTTTTACAAAAACCATTTTGAGGCCTAACAATTTACTAAACAGAAATATGTGAATAAATAAAAGAAAAGAACAAAAGAAAAAGAAAAAGAAAAGAAAACAAAGAGAAACCCCCCCCCCCGGCCCAACTGGGCCGGCCCAGCTCCCGGCCCAGCCCCCCCCACTGGCCTACAAGGCCACCCCCTCCCGACCAAACCCTAGCCTAATTCCCCTACTCCCCCGATCCCCATTTTCCCCTGCGCCCAAAGCCGCTGCCCCGCCAGCGCCGCCCGTCTTCGCCCGTCCCCGAGCCTCGCCGCTGTACCCCTGCAACGGGGGTGAGCCCCCTTCGACCCCCCTCTCGTTCCACGTCGATCGAACGCCGTCGCCGCGCCCTCTCCGCCCCACGCCCGAGCTCGCGGCGAGCGTGTGCTCGCCGCGCCCTGACCGCGCGCCGTGCCCGCCCTGCTCTCGTCGCGCCCCTCCTGGCCACGTGCGCCCGCCTGCCGCGCTGCTGCCGTCGCCGCACGCCGCCTTGCCCCCTGTTGCCCGGCTACGCCCGCGCCTCCTGCTCCCCGGTCGTGCCCTCGCCCGCCTGCCTCGCACCACTGCAGCGCGCTCGCTCGCCTAGCCCGCTCGCCCGCTCCCATGCCGGTTGCTGCTGCTAGCCACCGTCGCCGTCTCCTGCGCCGGTGCTCGCCGCCGCTGCAGCGCCACCTCTAGCCGCACCGCCCGCTACCGCTGCTGCTGACCCCGCCCAGGCGCTCGCCCAGCCGCGCCTCTTCTGACCAAGTCCGGCCATGGAGCCCCCCTGCCGTATGCGTGCGCGTGTGCACAGGCACACTGTAGTGGCCGTGGTGCCCATGACATGTGGGGCCGACCAAATTAGTTTAGGACTAATCAGGATTCTGTTAGATTAATTAGGGCCTAGGTAGTCTAATGATTCCATGACAGAAGGTCCCCACTGTTAATTAAACAAACATGTGTAATCTATTAAAGCCAGTGACAATGGCGAGTGGGACCACAATGTTATTCACCCTTTGACCAAGCAACTTTTGACCGGGTCAATTCAGTCAATGACCCCGCCAGCCAGCCTGATAAGCAACATTCTGGGTACATTCCCTGTGTACCCATAGCTCTTTTTCTTTTATTTTCGTAATAAGAGAAATTCCAGAAATTTCAGTAATTGTTTAAAACTTTGTAAATTCGTAGAAATTCAACGGTAAGTCAGATGAAAATAATTTATACATGAAAGTTGCTCAGAACGACGAGATGAGTCCAAATACGCGGTCCGTTCGTCTGTCACACGTCCCTAACTACCCGAACATGCAACCGTCCCTCTCCGGTCATCTGCCTGACATATGTCCGGAACCGGGAATACTTTCCCGGATGGATTCCCCCTTCCTCGGTGACGTGCAACCATACGTTAGGACACACCCGGCACTGCTTATTGTCATGTCATACATTGTGTAGCACTTGCTTGCTTAGTATTTACTGTTTCCTCCCCCTCTTCTCTCTCGATAAACACCGATGTCGTCCCCGAGACCGACGCAGCTCCGGAGCCCGAAGACACCGTTGACAATATTGCCCTTGCCGCCGAGCAACCAGGCAAGCCCCCCCCCTTTGATCATCCCGATATCACCCATTCTAATTTCTTATGCTTGCATTAGAATTGCTGCTGCTACTGCTGCTTTACCTATTCTCATGCATAGCCTGTTTATTGTCACCTGCTGTTGATAATTACCTGCATATCCTAAACTGCTTAGTATAGGCTGGGTAGAGACCTATCAGTGACCCTACTTATCCCGACTGCCCCGCTGGATTATCCGAAGACCCGATCAACGAGATTGAAGACCAGACCCCGGCACCACACATCACCCCCCCCCCTTTAGTTGTAACGACACTACAGCGTTACTATCGAGTGCCGAGGGTGAAACCTCTTGTAGCACTTCTGATGTTAACTCTGTAGAGTAGCTATTCGGTCGTGGTCATCGAGGGTGATTCCTCCTTCACCGCTTCCGATAACGACGCCGTCGTACAACACCTCAAGTGTGAACCCAATGAGGGTGATCCCTCCGAGTTCACCTTGACGGATACATCGAGTGGGAATTCAACGAGGGTGATACCTCGGATTCCTCTGATGTTATGGACACACGGATACTTGGACTTTCACACTGTTACTTGGAAGGCGGGTCGACCCTGAGGGGTACCCGCGTGCATCTGAGAGGCGAGTGTTGTGAAGACGGGTGCCTGTATGGCGCCCGAGTGAGAATACGAGGCGTGGCCGGGCATTCTTGGCCCTTGCCGCAAGTCCTCGAGATGGGGCGACGGGGTCACATCCTTCGTGAGTCTCTGCTCGTGACCGCAAGCCCAAGGTACTAACGGTTTGGATATTTGATTCGAGTGGGCCTCTGGCCCGATAGCACTAACCACCACGTGGGCATAGTATGGGCGTTCTGCATCGTATGCATCAGCCGAAAGCTCTGTCAGACGTCCAGTTCAGCATGGCGGCACGGTCGGATTGTGTCGGCCACCCGAGGCGATGCTGGTATCCACCCTGTGCGCAACGACCCGGAGGGTGAGGGGCGATGGCCAAGACCCCCTTGCGCTTAGGATGTAGACCGGCGGGGACCTCTCTGTTGAGCTGTAGGTAGGGTTGCGATGTGTCGTTTGGCCGAGGTCGGGCATGACCCGGAAAAGTGTGTCCGGCCGGAGTTAAGCGAGCGTGGTGGGTAAGTTGGTGCACCCCTGCAGGGAAGAAAACATCTATCGATAGCCTGTCCTACGGTAACGGACACTCGGAGTTGTATCTTGATTGATACAATTTAGAACTGGAAACTTGGATACTATGGCTCTGGGATTGCTTCTCGCAGGGAGTCGAGAAGGGATCTCAGGACGAGGTTGATGACTGTATGGCTCTGGGATTGCTTTTCTCGCAGGGTGTCGAGAAAGGATCTCTGGGTGAGGTTGTGACTTAATGATACTGTTACATTATATTGATCTGTTCTGTTCTCTTCTATTGCTGCAAGACCGATGAAGATGCTAGTCTTCGATAGGACTAGGCCTTCTCTCTATTCTGGCATTTCTGCAGCCCAGTCCACATATACAGCCTCTCCTTGAAAATGTTGCATATGTAGTGTAGATCCTTGCTTGCTGAGTACTTCTGAGTACTCACGGTTGCTTTGTTTCCCTTTTCTCCCCATATCAGTTTGTCGTGATCAGAGGACGGAGCCCCTGAGACAGATGCGCCGACGATCGCTACTACTACCACGAGGATGGATATTACCTCAAGCTTGCCGTCGACCAGGAGTAGGATCGGAGGGTCCCAGGCAGGAGGCCTACGCCTTTCGATCGTAGTGTTTTCTTTTGTCTCGCCTTCTTAAGGCCTTTCTGTGTTTTCTTTTATATCTGTACTCAGATATCTGATGCTTCCGCTGACGCTTGTATGCAAGCTTATGTATTCGAGCCCTCGAGGCCCCTGGCTTGTAATATAAAGCTTGTATGACTTTATTTATGTTTTAGAGTTGTGTTGTGATATCTTCCCGTGAGTCCTTAGGCTTGATCGTGTGCATTTGCGTGTATGATTAGTGCACGATTGGGCCGGGGGCATCACATAAGCTAGTTCAAATAATTTTACACTAAAGTTGAACTAGCTCTACAAGCTAGTTCAAATAATTTTACACTAGAGTTGAACTAACTCTATAGCCCAGTACAAATAATTTTGCAGTAGAGTTGAACTAGCTCTATATGCTAGTTCAATTAATTTTAAACAAGAATTGAACTAGTTCTATAATCTAGAACATATAATTTTACACTAGAGTTTAACTAGCTCTATACACTAGTACAAATAATTTTACACTTGAGTTGAACTAGCTCTATAGCCCAGTATAATTTTTTTTACAGTGTAGTTAAACTAGCTCTATAAGCTAGTTCAAATAATTTTACACTCGAGTTGAACTAGCTCTATAGCCTAGTACAAATAATTTTACACCAGAGTTGAACTAGCTCTATATAAGTGTAAAATTATTTGTACTAGTGTATAGAGATAGTTAACTCTAGTGTAAAATTATATACTATTTATCGAAACTAGTTCAACTCTTGTGTTAAAATATTTGAACCAGGCTTATAGAGCTAGTTCAACTCTAGTGTAAAATAATTTGTACTAGGCATAGAGCTAGTTCAACTCTAGTGTAAAATTATTTGAACTAGCTTATAGAGCTAGTTCAACTCTAGTGTAAAATTATTTGTACTAGGCTATAAAGCTAGTTTAACTCTAGTGTAAAATTATTTTAACTAGCTTATAGAGCAAGTTCAACTATAGTGTAAAATTATTTGTACTGGGCTATAGACCTAGTTCAACTCAAGTGTAAAATTATTTGTACTAGTGTATAGAGCTAGTTAAACTCTAGTGTAAAATTATATGTACTAGATTGTAGAACTAGTTCAATTCTTGTGTAAAATTATTTGAACTAGCCTACAGAGCTAGTTCAACTCTAGTGTAAAATTATTTGAACTAGCTTATAATGGTAGTTAAACTCTAGTGTAAAATTATTTGTACTAGGCTATAGAGCTAGTTCAACTCTAGTGTAAAATTATTTGAACTAGCTTATAGAGCTAGTTCAACTATAGTGTAAAATTATTTGAACTAGCTTATAGAGCTAGTTCATCTGTAGTGTAAAATTATTTGTACTAGACTATAGAGCTAGTTCAACTCTAGTGTAAAATTATTTGAACTAGCTTATAGAGCTAGGTCAACTCTAGTGTAAAATTATTTGTACTAGGCTATAGAGCTAGTTCAACTCTAGTGTAAAATTATTTGAACTAGGCTATAGAGCTAGTTCAACTCTATTGTAAAAAAAATTGAACTAGCTTATAGAGCTAGTTCAACTCTAGTGTAAAATTATTTGAACTAGCTTATAGAGCTAGGTCAATCTAGTGTAAAATTATTTTACTAGCTATAGAGCTAGTTCAACTCTAGTGTAAAATTATTTGAACTAGGCTATAGAGCTAGTTCAACTCTATTGTAAAAAAAATTGAACTAGCTTATAGAGCTAGTTCAACTCTAGTGTAAATTATTTGTACTAGGCTATAAAGCTAGTTCAACTCTAGTGTAAAATTATTTGTACTAGGCTATAGAGCTAGTTCAACTAGTGTAAAATTATTTGAACTAGCTTATAGAGATTGTTCATCTCTAGTGTAAAATTATTTGTACTAGACTATAGAGCTAGTTCAACTCTAGTGTAAAATTATATATAATAGATTATAAAACTAGTTCAACTCTTGTGTAAACTTATTTGAACTATGGTATAGAGATAGTTCAACTCTAGTGTAAAATTATTTGAACTAGCTTATAGAGCTAGTTCAACTCTAGTGTAAAATTATTTGTACTAAGTGATAGAACTAGTTCAGCTCTAGTGTAAAATTATTTGAACTAGCTTATAGAGGTAGTTCAACTATAGTGTAAAATTATTTGTACTAAGCTATAGAGCTAGTTCAACTCTAGTGTAAAGTTATTTGAACTAGCTTATAGAGCTAGTTCAACTCTAGTGTAAAATTATTTGAACTAGCTTATAGAGCTAGTTCAACACTGATGTAAAATTATTTGTACTAGGCTATAGTGCTAGTTCAACTCTATTGTAAAATTATTTTAACTAGCTTATAAAGGTAGTTCAACTCTAGTGTAAAATTATTTGTACTAGGCTATAGCGCTAGTTCAACACTAGTGTAAAATTATTTGAACTAGCTTATAGAGCAAGTTCAACTCTGGTGTAAAATTATTTGTACTAGGCCATAGAGCTAGTTCAACTCTAGTGTGAAATTATTTTAACTAGCTTATAGACCTAGTTCAACTCTAGTGTGAAAATATTTGTACTAGATTATAGAACTAGTTCAATTCTCGTGTAAAATTATTTGACCTAATGCTTAGAGGTAGTTCTTCTCTATGTAAAATTATTATGTACTAGGCTGGAGTAGGCTAGTTTTCAACCTCTAGTGTCCACACATTATTTGAACTATTTTATGGAGAGCTAGTTCAAAACTCTGGTGTAAAATTGATTATAGTACTGGGAGGCTATAGAGCTAGTTCACTCGAGCCTGTAAAACTTTATTTGAACGTAAGCTTATAGAGCTAGTTTCACTACACTGTAAAAAAATTATACTTGGGCTATAGGCTAGTATCAACTCAAACTGTAACATTATTTTTACTATTGTAATAGATGCTAGTTAACTCTAGTTAAAATTATATGTTCTAGATTATAGCAACTATGGTCAACAAAAAACGAGGGATTCTTTTAAAACTCATGAAGCTGCGTAGGCATATAGAGGCGAATTTTCAACTCTAGCTGTGGGTAGCACAATTATTTGTACTAAGCGGCTATTGGAAAGAGTTCGTTTTCAACCTAAGGTGTAAAATTATGAATTGAATCTAGGCTTGTAAGACTATTTCAACTTTAGTTACAAAATTTATATTTGAAGGGCTAAGGCTTATGTGATGCCCCTCGGCCCACATCGTGCACTAATCATACACCAAACATCGCGAGACACGATCAAGCTAAGGCTCACGGGTGAAGTTTATCACAACACAACTCTGTCAAACCGCATAAACATAAAAGTCATTACCCAGCTTTATATATACAAGCCGAGGGGGGCCTCGCGGGCTCGAATACATAGAGCTTGCATACAATCGTCAGCGGAAGGCATTCAGAATATCTGAGTAGCATATATTAAAAGAAACCACAGAAAGGCCTTAAGAGGGCAGCAAAACTGAAAACACTAACGATCGAAAAGCTGCGTAGGCGCTCCTGCCTGTGGACTGCTCTCGATGCGCACTCCTGGTTCGACATCGGCAAGCTTTGTAGGTAATATCCTCCTCGGGTAAGTAGTAGCGATCGTCGGCGGCAAGTCTGTCTCAGGGGGCGTTGCCGTCCCTCTGATCCAGCGATCAAACGATATGGGAGAAAAGCGGACACAAAGAGGCAATAGTGGCTAATATCTCCGTGAGTACGGCAAGAAGTATCTCAGGCAAGCACGGATCTATGGTCAACATTCAACATTTTCAGGAGAGCTGTATATGTGGACTGGGCTGAT
>JAAAXO010000018.1:186783-242158 GCA_011799875.1 Thinopyrum elongatum
ATTTCTTTTTGGTTTTCTGTTTTTGCAATAACGTGTGGCCTCACAATTAGTTTTTGTAAATAATGTACTAGTCACAAAATCCAGTGCATAATTACTAATGCCATAAAATGGTTTTGAGTCCATACCATTTCATTTACAACTTTATAAAACTAAATGGGGTTTAAATAATGCTGTGTTGGCACTGTAGAGTTACTATTAATTTATTAATGTTGGTTACAATTTTAGAATGGTCTCTGGAATATTTGCCATTTATGAACAATTTAGTTTTTATGTTGGACAACTTTTATTTTCCACTTCATTTAAATTTGAATTTGAATTAGGAGTTGAATGAATATGATGCTAATGATGATCATGCACTGTTAATCATGCTGATGGCATTATCAAAATGGAATTACTTGGCTAACCACGGGGGGTTACACACTATAGTTGAAATAGCTCTATAAGCTAGTTCAAATATTTTACACTAGAGTTGAACTAGCTCTATAGTCTAGTACAAAAATTTTTACACTAGAGTTGAACTAGCTCTAAAGCTAGTTCAAATAATTTTACACTACAGTTGAACTAGCTCTATAGCCTAGTACAACAATTTTACACTAGAGTTGAACTAGCCTATAAGCTAGTTCAAATAATTTTACACTAGAGTTGAACTAGCTCTATAAGCCTAATCAAATAATTACACAGAGTTGAACTAGCTCTATGCCTAGTACAAATAATTTTATAACTAGGGTTTAACTACCTTTATACAGTATTCAAATAATTTTACACTAGAGTTGAACTAGCACTATAGGTTATTCAAATAATTTTACACAAGAATTGAACTAGTTCTGTAATCTAGTACATATAATTTTACTCTATAGTTTAACTAGCTATATATCTAGTACAAATAATTTTACACTTGAGTTGAACTAGTCTATAGCCCAGTACAAATAATTTACACTATAATTGAACTAGCTCTATACGCTAGTTTAAATAATTTTACACTAGAAGTTGAACTAGCTCTATAGCCTAGTATAAATAATTGACACTAGAGTTGAACTAGCTCTATAAGCTAGTTCAAAAAAATTTACACTAGAGTTGAACTAGCTCTATAGCCTAGTATAAATAATTTTACACAAGAGTTTAACTACCTTTATAAGCTAGTTCAAATAATTTTACATTAGAGTTTACCTAGCTCTATACACTAGTTCAAATAATTTTACACTAGAGTTGAACTAGCTCTATGAAAATAGTATAAATAATTTACACCAGAGTTGAACTTGCTCTATAAGCTAGTATCAAATAATTTTACACTAGAGTTGAACTAGCTCTATAAGGTAGTTCAAATAATTTTACACTAGAGTTGAACTAGCTCTAAGCCTAGTACAAATAATTTTACACTAGAGTTTAACTACCTATAAGCTAGTTCAAATAATTTTACATTAGGTTTAACTAGCTCTATACACTAGTTTCAAATAATTTTACACTTGAGTTGAACTAGCTCTATAGCCGAGTACAAATAATTTTACACTATAGTTGAACTAGCTCTATAAGCTAGTTCAAATAATTTTACACTAGAGTTGAACTAGCTCTATAGCCTAGTACAGAAAATTTTACACTAGAGCTGAACTAGCTCTATAAGCAGTTTAAATTATTTTACACTAGAGTTGAACTAGCTCTATCCTAGTACAAATAATTTACACTAGAGTTGAACTAGCTCTATAAGCTAGCAAATAATTTTACACTAGAGTTGAACTAGCTCTATAAGCTAGTTCAATAATTTCACACTAGAGTTGAACTAGCTCTATAGCCTAGTAAAAATAATTTATACTAGAGTTAACTACCTTATAAGCTAGTTCAATAACTTTACACTGGAGTTGAACTAGCTCTAAGGCTAGTTCAAATAATTTTACACAAGAATTGAACTAGTTCTATAATATCTACAAATAATTTTTTACAATAGAGTTGAACTAGCTCTATAAGGTAGTTAAATAAATTTCACACTAGAGTTGAACTAGCTCTATAACCTAGTACAAATAATTTTACACCAGAGTTGAACTAGCTCTATAAGCTAGTCAAATAATTTTACACTAGAGTTGAACAAGCTCTACAAGCTAGTTAAATAATTTTTCACTAGAGTTGAACTAACTCTATAGCCTAGTACAAATAATTGTACACTAGAGTTTAACTACCTTTATAAGCTAGTTCAAATAATTTACAGTAGAGTTGAACTAGCTCTATAGGCTAGTTTAAATAATTTTACACAAGAATTGAACTAGTTTCTATCACAAGTACAAATATTTTACACTAGAGTTAACTAGCTCTATACCTAGTACAAATAATTTTACACTTGAGTTGAACTAGCTCTTATAGCCCAGTACAAAAATTTACACTAGTTGAACAAGCTCTATAAGCTAGTTCAAAAATTTACACTAGAGTTGAACTAGCCTATATCCTAGTACAAATAATTTTACACTAGAGTTGAACTAGCTCTATAAGCTAGTTCAAATATTTACACAAGAGTTTAACTACCTTTATAAGCTAGTTCAATAATTTTACACTAGAATTGAACTAGCTCTATAGGTAGTCCAAATAATTTTACACAAGAATTGAACTAGTTCTATAATCTAGTACATATAATTTTACACTAGAGATGAACTAGCACTATACACTAGTACAAATCATTTTACACTATAGTTGAACTAGCTCTATAAGCTAGTTCAAATAATTTTACACTAGAGTTGAAATAACTCTATGCCTAGTACAAATAATTTTACACTAGAGTTGATCTAGCCTATAAACTAGTTCAAATAATTTTACACTAGAGTTAAACTAGCTCTATAGCCTAGTACAAATAATTTTACACATAGAGTAGAACTAGCCTTATAGCCTAGTCAAATAATTTTACACAAGAATTAAACTAGTTCTATAATCTACTACAAATATTTTTACACTAGAGTTGAACTAGCTCTATAAGAGAGTTAAAATAATTTCACAATTGAGTTGAACTAGCTCTATGAACTAGTATAATAATTTTACACCAGAGTTGAACTTGCCTCTATAAGCTAGTTCAAATAATTTTACACTAGAGTGAACTAGCTCATAAGGTAGTTCAAATAATTTTACACTAGAGTTGAACTAGCTCTATAGCCTAGTACAAATAATTTCACACTAGAGTTTAACTACCTTTATAAGCTAGTTCAAATAATTTTACATTAGAGTTAACTAGCTCATACACTAGTACAAATAATTTTACACTTGAGTTGAACTAGCTCTATAGCCCAGTACAAATAATTTTACCACTATAGTTGAACTAGCTCTATAAGCAGTTCAAATAATTTTACACTAGAGTTGAACTAGCTCTATAGCCTAGTACAAATAATTTTACACAGAGCTAAACTAGTCTAAAGCTAGTTTAAATTATTTTACACTAGAGTTGAACTAGTCTATAGCCTAGTACAAATAATTTACACTAGAGTTGAACTAGCTCTATAAGCTAGTTCAAATAATTTTACACTAGAGTTGAACTAGCTCTATAAGCTAGTTCAAATAATTTCACACTAGAGTTGAACTAGCTCTATAGCCTAGTAAAATAATTTATACTAGAGTTAACTACCTTTGAAGCTAGTTCAAATAATTTTACACTGGAGTTGAACTAGCTCTATAGGCTAGTTCACAATAATTTACACAAGAATTGAACTAGTTCTATAATCTAGTACAAATATTTTTACAATAGAGTTGAACCAGCTCTATAAGGTAGTTAAAATAATTTCACAATAGAGTTGAACAAGCTCTATAACCTAGTACAAATAATTTTACACCAGAGTTGAACTAGCTCTATAAGCTAGTTCAAATAATTTTAACTAGAGTTGAACTAGCACTATAGCCTAGTACAAATAATTTTACCCCAGAGTTGAACTAGCTCTATAAGCAGGTCAAATAATTTTTTCACTAGAGTTGAACTAGCTCTACAAGCTAGTTCAAATAATTTTACACAGAGTTGAACTAAATCTCTAGCCTAGTACAAATAATTTTACACTAGAGTTTAACTACCTTTATAAGCTAGTTCAAATAATTTTTACATAGAGTGAACTAGCTCTATAGGCTAGTTTAAATAATTTTACCAAGAATTGAACTAGTTCTATACATAGTACAAATAATTTTACACTAGAGTTAACAGCTCTATACACTAGTACAAATAATTTTACACTTGAGTTGAACTAGCTCTATAGCCCAGTACAAAAATTTTACACATATAGTTGAACAAGCTCTATAAGCTAGTTCAAATAATTTTACACTAGAGTTGAACTAGCTCTATAGCCTTGTACAAATAATTTTACACTACAGTTGAACTAGCTCTATAAGCTAGTTCAAATAATTTTACACAAGAGTTTAACTACCTTTATAAGCTAGTTCAAATAATTTACACTAGAATTGAACTAGCTCTACAGGTAGTTCAAAAATTTACACAAGAATTGAACTAGTTCTATAATCTAGTACATATAATTTTACACTAGAGATGAACTAGCTCATACACTAGTACAAATCATTTTACATATAGTTGAACTAGCTCTATAAGCTAGTTCAAATAATTTTACACTAGAGTTGAAATAACCTATAGCCTAGTACAAATAATTTTACACTAGAGTTGACTACTGCTCTATAAACTAGTTCAAAAATTTTACACTAGACTTAAACTAGCTCTATAGAGTACAATAATTTTACACTAGAGTAGAACTATCTCTATAGCCTAGTTCAAGTAATTTTACACAAGAATTGAACTAGTTCTATAATCTAGTACAAATATTTTACACTAGAGTTGAACTAGCTCTATAAGAGAGTTAATATAATCTCACACTAGAGTTGAACTAGCTCTATGAAAATAGATAAATAATTTTACACCAGAGTTGAACTTGCTCTATAAGCTAGTTCAAATAATTTTACACTAGAGTGGAACTAGCTCTATAAGGTAGTTCAAATAATTTTACACTAGAGTTGAACTAGCTCTATAGCCTAGTACAAATAATTTTACACTAGAGTTTAACTACCTTTATAAGCTAGTTCAAATAATTTTACATTAGAGTTTAACTAGCTCTATACACTAGTTCAAATAATTTTACACTTGAGTTGAACTAGCTCTATAGCCCAGTACAAATAATTTTACACTATAGTTGAACTAGTCTATAAGCTTGTTCAAAAATTTACACTAGAGTTGAACAGCTCTATAGCCTAGTACAAATAATTTACACTAGAGCTGAACTAGCTCTATAAGCTAGTTTAAATTTCTTTACACTAGAGTTGAACTAGCTCTATAGCCTAGTACAAATAATTTTACACTAGAGTTGAACTAGCTCTATAAGCTAGTTCAAATAATTTTACACTAGAGTTGAACTAGCTCTATAAGCTAGTTCAAATAATTTCACACTAGAGTTGAACTTGCTCTATAGCCTAGTAAAAATAATTTTATACTAGAGTTTAACTTCCTTTATAAGCTAGTTCAAATAATTTTACACTGGAGTTGAACTAGCTCTATAGGCTAGTTCAAATAATTTTACACAAGAATTGAACTAGTTCTATAGTCTAGTACAAATAATTTTACACTTGAGTTGAACTAGCTCTATAGCCCAGTACAAATAATTTTACACTATAGTTGAACTAGCTCTATAAGCTAGTTCAAATAACTTTACACTAGAGTTGAACTAGCTCTATAGACTAGTACAAATAATTTTACACTAGAGTTGAACTAGCTCTATAAGCTAGTTCAAATAATTTTACACTAGAGTTGAACTAGCTCTATGTGACGCCCCCGGCTTAATCGTGCACTAACCATACACGCAAATGCACACGATCAAGCCTAGGGACTCACGGGAAGATATCACAACACAACTCTAAAACATAAATAAAGCCATACAAGCTTTATATTACAAGCCAGGGGCCTCGAGGGCTCGAATACATAAGCTTGCGTACAAGCGTCAGCGGAAGCATCAGATATCTGAGTACAGATATAAAAGAAAGCACAGAAAGGCCCTTAGAAGCCGGGGCAAAAGAAAACACTACGATCGAAAGGCGCAAGCCTCCTGCCTGGGACCCTCCGATTCTACTCCTGGTCGACGGCAAG
This sequence comes from Thinopyrum elongatum, assembly GCA_011799875.1. Taxonomy (NCBI): domain Eukaryota; kingdom Viridiplantae; phylum Streptophyta; class Magnoliopsida; order Poales; family Poaceae; genus Thinopyrum; species Thinopyrum elongatum. The sequence continues at coordinate 192,878 of JAAAXO010000018.1, forward strand.
CTCAAGGTAAAATGCATCCTCGGGGTAGTAGTAGCGATCGTCGGCGCATCTGTCTCAGGGGCTCCGTCCTCTGATCACGACAAACTGATATGGGGAGAAAAAGGGAAACAAAGCAACCGTGATTACTCAGAAGTACTCAGCAAGCAAGGATCTACACTACATATGCAACATTATCAAAGGGAGGCTGTATATGTGGACTGGGCTGCCGAAATGCCAGAATAGAGAGAAGGCCTAGTCCTATCGTAGACTAGCATCTTCAGCGGTCTTGCAGCAATAGAAGAGAGCGGAGTAGATCACTATAATGTAGCAGTATCATTAAGTCTCAACCTCACCCAGAGATCCTTTCTCGACTCCCTGCGAGAAAGCAATCCCAGAGCCATACAGTCATCAACCTCGTCCTGAGATCCCTTCTCGACTCCCTGCGAGAAGCAATCCCAGAGCCATAGTATCCAAGTATCCAGTTCTAAATTGTATCAATCACGATACAACTCCGAGTGTCCGTTACCGTAGGACAGGCTATCGATAGAAGTTTTCTTCCCTGCAGGGGTGCACCAACTTACCCAACACGCTCGCTTAACTCCGGCCGGACACACTTTCTGCGTCCTGCCCGGCCTCGGCCAAACGACACACCGCAACCCTACCTACAGCTCAGCAGAGAGGTCCCCGCCGGTCTACATCCTAAGCGCAAGGGGGTCTTGGCCATCGCCCCTCGCCCTCCGGGTCGTTGCGCACAGGGTGGATACCAGCATCGCCTCGGATGGCCGACACGATCTGACCGTGCCGCGATGCTGAACTGGACGTCTGACAGAGCTTTCGGCTGATGCATACAATGCAGAACGCCCATACTATGCCCACGTGGTGGTTAGTGCTATCGGGCCAGAGGCCCACTCGAATCAAATATCCAAATCGTTAGTACCTTGGGCTTGCGGTCACGAGCAGAGACACACGAGAGATGTGACCCCGTCGCCCCATCTCGAGGACTTGCGGCAAGGGCCAAGAATGCCCGGCCATGCCTCGTATTCTCACTCGGGTGCCATACAGGCACCCGTCTTCACAACACTCGCCTCTCAGGCGCACGCGGGTACCCCACAGGGCCGACCCGCCTTCCAAGTAACAGTGTGAAAGTCCAAGTATCCGTGTGTCCATAACATCAGAGCAATCCGAGGTATCACCCTTGTTGAATTCCCACTCGATGTATCCATCAAGGTGAACTCGGAGGGATCACCCTCGCTGGGTTCACCTTGAGGTGTTGTACGACGGCGTCGTTATCGGAAGCGGTGAAGGAGGAATCACCCTCGATGACCACGACCGAATAGCTACTCTACAGAGTTAACATCAGAAGTGCTACAAGAGGTTTCACCCTCGGCACTCGATAGTAACGCTGCAGTGTCGTTACAACTAAGGGGGGTGATGTGCGGTGTCGGGGCCTGGTCTTCAATCCCGTTGATCCGGTCTTCGGATAATCCAGCGCGGCAGTCAGGATAAGTGAGGTCACGGATAGGTCTCTACCCAGCCTATACTAGACAGTTTAGGATATGCAGGTAATTATCAACAGCAGGTTACAATAAACAGGCTATGCATCAGAATAGGTAAAGCAATAGCAGCAATAATTCTAATGCAAGCATGAGAAAATAGATTGGGCGATATCGGTATGCTCAAGGGGGGGGGCTTGCCTGGTTGCTCGGCGGCAAGGGCAAGGTTGCCAATGGTGTCTTTGGGATCTGGAGCTGCGTCGGTACCGGGAACTGCGTCGGGGTCTAACGAGAGAGAAGAGGGGGAGGAAACAGTATAAATATAGAGCAAACATAAGCAACTCGATGTACAACACAGCAATACGCAGTGCTAGGGATAGTCTAACACAGTACTACACGTATCAGACGGAGCGGGAGAATATCTGACGATATTTCCCGGGTCTTTGTAATTATCGGACAGACGATCCGGAGGGGGACGGTTCCATGTTCGGATAGATAGGGATGCGTGACAGACGAACGGACGGCATATTCGGATTCGTCTCGTCGTTCTGAGTAACTTTCATGTTCAAAGTTTTTCGATCTGAGCTACGGATTATTTTATATGATTTTCTAAAGTTTTTATTAATTTTCTGAATTTATTTAATTATTTAATTTCGAATTATCCAGAATAGTGTTTGCTGACGTCAGCATGACATCATGCTGATGTCAGCAGGGTTAATTAAGTTAACTAAATAATTATTTTTAATTAAACAGAGTTAATTAACTTAATTAATTTACTAATTAATTAATCAATTAATTATTAATTATTTTTAACTAAATTCATTTTTTTTCTTTTTAAAACGTTTTACTGGGGCTGGGCCCCAGCAGTCAGTGGCCCAGAGGGGCCTATCGGGTTCGGGCGCTCGGGCGCGGGGGTCACCCGAGCGGGCGCTGGGCAGCGGGCGAGCGCCCGAGGGGGTGTTGGACGTGCACGACGCACGCCGGCGCCGGCGGCCATAGTCAGTGGCAGGGCGCAGCAGAGCGGCGGCCAGCGAGGGGCCGGTGGCCAAGGGCGGGGCGGAGCGGGGCGTCGCAGCGGGAGGCGCGGCCGAGCAAGGGTGTAGGCGCGCGGCAGCAGCAGGAGCTAGCCACAGCGGGCGACCACAGCAGTGGCCGGGGCGCGTGCGCGCAGTGGCGACGGAGAGCACGGGCAGGCGGGGCGGTTGGCGCAGCGGGGCGTGGGGCGGTGCAGGGGGCCGCGGTGAGCGATGCGCATGCGGGCGCGCGGGGAGCAGGGGAGTGAGCGGCGGCCGAATCGGGGAGAGAGGGAAGGGCGGTGGCTCACGAGCGTTGATGGGGAGGGGGTCGGTGAGGCGTGGTGGTGACCGGTGGGGAGGGGGACGAGGAAGCGATCGGGCGACGGCAACGGTGTAGCGTCGGGGCGGCGCGGTGCCAGATCGGGTCGAGGCAGCGGCAAGGACGGGCACCGGCGTCGAGCGGCACAGCTGGGGGCAGCGCCGGGGATGGGCGCCGGTGGCGGGGATCGGGCTCCTCCACGATCGAATCGAGGGAAGGGAGAGAGAGGCGTGGGGGGGGGGGAGTGAGTGGGGGGGTGGAAGTGAGGGAGAGGGGCTAGGGTTGGGTAAGGGAGGGGGATATGGGCGCGGCTGGGGGCGGCCTGGTGGCTGCTGGTCCAGGGGCCACGGCCCAGTAGGGGGGGGGGGTTCTTTGCTTTTCCTTTTTTTGATTTTTGCTTATTTCTTTCTGTTTTCTGTTTTTGCAATAATGTGTGGCCTCACAATTAGTTTTGTAAAATATTTGAACTAGTCACAAAACTCCAGTGCATCATCTACTAATGCCATAAAATGGTTTTGAGTCCATACCATTTCATTTACATTTTATAAAACTAAATGGGGTTTAAATACTGCTGTTTTTGGCACTGTTAGAGTTACTTAATTATTATTAAATGGGGATACAATTTTAGAATCGTCTCGAATATTTGTTATTTATTGAACATTTTAGTTTTTATGTTGGACAACTTTATATCATTTCATTTTAAATTTGAATTTGACTTAGAGTTGAAATGCAATATGATGCTAATGATGATCAGCATGTAATTCATGTTGACTTGGCATTATCAAATGGAATTACTGTGGCTAACCACTGGGGGTGTTACACTCTATAAGCTAGTTTAAATTATTTTACACTAGAGTTGAACTAGCTCTATAAGCTAGTTCATATAATTTTACACTAGAGTTGAACTAGCTCTATCAGTTAGTTCATATAATTTCACACTAGAGTTGACTAGCTCATATAGCCTAGTAAAATAATTTTATACTAGAGTTTAACTCCTTATAGCTAGTTTCAAATTATTTTACACTAGAGTTGAACTAGCCTATAGGCTAGTTCAAATAATTTTACACCAAGAATTGAACTAGTTCTATAGTCTAGTACAAATAATTAACTTGAGTTGAACTAGCTCTATAGCCAGTACAAATAATTTTACACTATAGTTGAACTAGCTCTAAGCTAGTTCAAATAATTTTACACGAGGTTGAACAGCTCTTAGCCTGTAGCAAATATTTTACACTAGAGTTGAACTAGCTCTATACAGCTAGTTCAATAATTTAATCGAGTTGAACTAGCTCTTATATCCTAGTACAAATAATTTTCACTAGAGTTGAATAAACGCCTAGGTCAAATAATTTTAACAAGAGTGAACTAGCTCTATAGCCTAATTCAAATAATTTTACACAAAAATTGAACTAGTTTCTATAATCTAGTACAAATATTTTTACACTAGAGTTGAACTAGCTCTATAGCTAGTTAAAATAATTTCACCACTAGAGTTAAACTAGCTCTATAGCCTAGACAAATACTTTTACACCGAGTCGAACTAGCTCTATTGCCTAGTACAAATAATTTTACACTATAGTGAACTTACTCATAGTACATAGTTCAAATAATTTTACAAAGAGCTGAACAGTTCTATAATATAGATATATATAATTTACATAGTGTAACTAGCTCTATACCCTATACAAATATTTCACACTAGAGTTGAACTAGCTCTATAGAGTAGTTCTATAAATTAGATATAATTTTACACTAGAGTTTGACTAGCTCTATACCCTAGTACAAATAATTTACACTAGAGTTGAACTAGCTCTATAGCCTAGTACAAATATTTACACTATAGTTGAACTACCTCTATAAGCTAGTTCAAATAATTTTACACTAGAGTTGAACTAGTTTTAAACTTAGTACAAATAATTTTACACTAGAGTTGAACTAGCTCAATAAGCTAGTTCAATAATTTTACACTAGAGTTGAACTATCTCTATACCCTAGTATCAAATAAGTTTACACAAGAGTTGAACTAGTTTATAATCTATTATATATAATTTTACCTTAAGTTGAACTAGCTCTATAGTCTAGTACAAATAGTTTTCACTAGAGATGAACTAGCTCCATAAGCTAGTTCAAAATAATTTTACACTATTGTTGAACTAGCTCTATAAGCTTGTTCAAATAATTTTTACACTAGAGTGAAACTAGCTCTATAGCCTAGTACAATAATTTACACTAGATTAACTACCTTTATAAGCTAGTTCAAACAATTTTACCTAGAGTTGAACTAGTCTATAGGCTAGGTTCAAATAATTTCACACAAGAATTGATTAGTTCTATAATCTAGTACATATAATTTTACAATAGAGTTTAACTAGCTCTATACACTGGTACAAATAATTTTACACTTGAGTTGAACTAGCTCTATAGCCCAGAAAAATAATTTTACACTATAGGTAAACTAGCTCTATAAGCTAGTTAAATAATTTTACACTAGAGTTGAACTAGCTCTACAGCCTAGTGTAAATAATTTTACACTAGAGTTGAACTAGTCTATAGCCTAGTACAAGAATTTTACACTAGAGTTATACTAGCTCTAACAGCCTAGTACAAATAATTTTACACTAGAGTTGAAATAGCTCTATAGCCTTAGTACTAATAATTTTACACTAGAGTTGAACTAGCTCTATAAGCTAGTTCAATATTTTACACTAGAGTTGAACTAGCTCTATAAGCTCAGTTCAAATAATTTTACACTAGAGTTGAACTAGCTGTACAGCCTAGTACAAAAATTTTACACTAGAGTTTAACTAGCTCTATAAGCCTAATTCAAATAATTTTACACAAGAATTGAACAAGTTCTATAATCTAGTACAAATATTTTACACTAGAGTTGAACTAGCCTCTGTAAGGTAGTTAAAATAATTTCACACTAGAGTTGAACTAGCTCTATAACACTAGTACAAAATAATTTTACACCAGAGTGAACTAGCTCTAAAGCTAGGTCAAATAATTTTTCACTAGAAGTTGAACTAGCTCTACAAGCTAGTTCAAATAATTTTCACTGAGTTGAACTAACTCTATAGCCTAGTACAAATAATTTTAACTAGAGTTTAACTACCTTTATAGTAGTTCAAATAATTTTACAGTAGAGTTGAACTAGCGCTATAGGCTAGTTCAATAATTTTACACAAGAATTGAACTAGTTCTAAATCTAGAACATATATTTTACACTAGAGTTGAAATAGCTCTATAGCCCAATACAATTTAACACTCTAGATTGAACTAGCGATATAAGCTAGATTCAAATAATTTTACACTAGAGTTGAACTAGCTCTATAGCCTAGTACAAATAATTTTACACTAGAGTTGAACTAGCTCTCTAAACTAGTTCAAATAATTTTACATTAGAGTTGAACTAGCTCTATAGCCTAGTACAAATAATTTTACACTAGAGTTGAACTAGCTCTATAGCCAAGTTCAAATAATTTTACACAAGAATTGAACTAGTTCTATAATCTATACATATATTTTACACTGGAGTTAACTAGCTCTATTTGCAGTTAAATAATTTCACACTAAGTAGTTGAACTAGCTCTATGGCCTAGTACAAATAATTTACACAGAGTTGAACTTGCTCTATAAGCTAGTTCAAATAATTTTACACAAGATTGAACTAGCTCTATAAGGTAGTTCAAATAATTTTACACTAGAGTTGAACTAGCACTATAGCCTAGTACAAATAATTTTAACTAGAGTTTAACTACCTTATAAGCTAGTTCAATAATTTACATTGAGTTTTAACTAGCTCTATACACTAGTTCAAATAATTTTACACTTGAGTTGACTAGTCTATAGCCGAGTACAAATAATTTTACACTATAGTTGAACTTGCTCATAAGCTAGTTCAAATAATTTACACTACGTTGATGACTAGCTCTATAGCCTAGTACAAATAATTTTACACAGAGTTGAACTAGCTCATAAGCTAGTTCAAATATTTTAAACTAGAGTTGAAACTAGCTCTATAGCCTAGTACAAATAATTTTTACACTAGAGTTGAACTAGCTCTATAGCCTAGTACAAATAAGTTTACACTAGAGTTGAACTAGTTCTATAACTTAGTACAAATAATTTACACTAGGTTGAACTAGCTCTATAAGCTAGTTCAAATAATTTTACACTAGAGTTGAACTAGTCTATAGCCTAATTCAAATAATTTTACACAAGAATTGAACAGTTCTATAATCTAGTACAAATATTTTACACTAGAGTATATAGCTCTATAAGTAGTTAAATAAATTTCACACTAGAGTTGAACTAGCTCTATAACCTAGTACAAATAATTTTACACCAGTTGAACTAGCTCTATAAGCTAGGTCAAATAATTTTTCACTAGAGTTGAACTAGCTCTACAAGCTAGTTTCAAATAATTTTACACTAGATTTGAAATAACTCTATAGCCTAGTACAAATAATTTTACACTAGAGTTTAACTACCTTTATAAGCTAGTTCAAATAATTTTACAGTAGAGTTTGAACTAGCGCATAGGCTAGTTCAATAATTTTACACAAGATTGAAACTAGTTCTATAATTAGACATATAATTTTACACTAGAGTTGAACTAGCTCTATAGCCCAGTACAAAAAATTTCATAAAGTTAACTAGCGCTATAGCTAGTTCATAATTTTACACTAGAGTTGAACTAGCTCTATAGAAGTACAAATAATTTTACACTAGAGTTGAACTAGCTCTAAAACTAGTTCAAATCATTTACATTAGAGTTGAACTGCTCTATAGCCAGTACAAATAATTTTACACTAGAGTAGAACTAGCTCTATAGCCTAGTTCAAATAATTACACAAGAATTGAACTAGTTCTATATCTAGTACAAATATTTTTACATAGAGTTGAACTGCTCTCTAGCCTAGTACAAATAATTTACACTAGAGTTGAACTAGTCTACAGCTAGTAAAATAATTTTACACTAGAGTTGAACTAGTCTATAGCCTAGTACTAATATTTTACACTAGAGTTGAACTAGCTATAAGCTAGTCAAATATTTTACACTAGAGTTGAACTGCTATATAGCTAGTTCAAATAATTTTACACTAAAGTTGAACTAGCTCTGCAGCCTAGTACAAATAATTTTACACTAGAGTTTAACTAGCTCTGCAGCCTAGTACAAATAATTTTACACTGGAGTTTAACTAGCTCTATAGCCTAGTACAAATAATTTTACACTAGAGTTTAACTAGCTCTACAGCCTAGTACAAATAATTTTACACTAGAGTTGAACTAGCTCTGCAGCCTAGTACAAATAATTTTACACTAGAGTTTAACTAGCTCTATAGACTAGTACAAATAATTTTACACTAGAGTTGAACTAGCTCTATAGCCTAGTTCAATTAATTTTACACTAGAGTTGAACTAGCTCTATAGCCTAATTCAAATAATTTTACACAAAATTGAACAAGTTCTATAATCTGTACAATATTTTTACACTAGATTTGAACTAGCTCTAAGGTGTTATATAATTTCACACTAGAGTTGAACTAGGTAACCTAGTCAATAATTTTACACCCGAGTTGAACTAGCTCTAAAGCTAGTCAAATAATTTTTCACTAGAGTTGAACTAGCTCTACAAGCTAGTCAAATAATTTACACTAGAGTTGAACTAACTGTATAGCCTAGTACAAATAATTTTACACTATAGTTTAACTACCTTTATAAGCTAGTTCAATAATTTTACAGTAGAGGGAATTAGCGCTATAGGCTGAGTTCAAATAATTTTACACAGAATTGAACTAGTCTATAATCTAGAACATATAATTTTAACTAGATTTGAACTAGCTCTATAGCCCAGTACAAAAAATTACATATGGTTGAACTAGCGATCTAAGCTAGTTCAAATAATTTTACACTAGAGTTGAACTAGCTCTATAGCCTAGTACAAATAATTTTACACTAGAGTTGAACTAGCTCAAATAATTTTACATTAGAGTGAACTAGCTCTAAGCCTAGTACAAATAATTTTACACAGAGGTAGAACTAGCCTAGCCTAGTAAATATTTTACACAAGAATTGAACTAGCTCTATAGCCTAGTACAAATAATTTTACACTAGGTTAACTACCTTTATAATCTAGTTCAAATAATTTTCATTAGAGTTAACTAGCTCTATACACTCAGATCAAAAATTTTCACTTGAGTTGAAACTAGCTCAATAGCCCAGTACAAATAATTTTACACTATAGTTTAAACTAGCTATAAGCTAGTTCAAATAATTTTACATAGAGTTGAACTGCTCTAAAGCCTAGTATAAATAATTTCAACTAGAGTTGAACGTACTATAGCCTAGTACAATAATTTTACACTAGAGTTGAACTAGCTCTACAGCCTAGTACAAATAATTTTACACTAGAGTTGAACTAGCTCTATAGCCTAGTACTAATAATTTTACACTAGAGTTAAACTAGCTCTATAAGCTAATTCAAATAATTTTACACTAGAGTTGAACTAAGCTCTATAGCCTAGTTCAAATAATTTACACTAGAGTTTGAACTAGCTCTACAGCCTAGTACAAATAATTTACACTAGAGTTGAACTAGCTCTAAACACTAGTACAATAATTTTACACCAGAGTTGAACTAGCTCTATAAGCTAGTTCAAATAATTTTACACAAGAGTTGAACTAGCTCTACAGCTAGTTCAAATAATTTTACACTAGAGTTGAACTAACTCTATAGCCTAGTACAACTAATTTTACACTAGAGTTTAACTACCTTTATAAGCTAGTTCAAATAATTTTACACTAGAGTTGAACTAGCTCTGTAGGCTAGTTCAAATAATTTTACACAAGAATTGAAAAGTCCTTCAATCTAGTACATATAATTTTACATTAGAGTATAATAACTTATATACACTAGTACAAATAATTTTACACTTGAGTTGAACTAGCTCTATAGCCCAGTACAAATAATTTTACACTATAGTTGAACTAGCTCTATAATCTAGTTTAAATAATTTTACACAAGAGTTGAACTAGCTCTATAGCCTAGTATAAATAATTTTACAATAGAGTTGAACTAGCTCTATAGCCTAGTACAAATAATTTTACACTAGTGTTGAACTAGCTCTATAGCCTAGTTCAATTAATTTTACACTAGAGTTGAACTAGCTTTATAGCCTAGTATAAATAATTTTACACTAGAGTTGAACTAGCTCTATAGCCTAGTACAAATAATTTTACACTAGAGTTGAACTAGCTCTATCGCCTAGTATAAATAATTTTACACTAGAGTTGAACTTGCTCTATAGCCTAGTACAAATAATTTTACACTAGAGTTGAACTAGCTCTACAGCCTAGTACAAATAATTTTACACTAGAGTTGAACTAGCTCTATAGCCTAGTACTAATAATTTTACACTAGAGTTAAACTAGCTCTATAAGCTAATTCAAATAATTTTACACTAGAGTTGAACTAGCTCTATAGCCTAGTTCAAATAATTTTACACTAGAGTTGAACTAGCTCTACAGCCTAGTACAAATAATTTTACACTAGAGTTGAACTAGCTCTATAACCTAGTACAAATAATTTTACACCAGAGTTGAACTAGCTCTATAAGCTAGTTCAAATAATTTTACACTAGAGTTGAACTAGCTCTACAAGCTAGTTCAAATAATTTTACACTAGAGTTGAACTAACTCTATAGCCTAGTACAACTAATTTTACACTAGAGTTTAAACAACCTTTAAGCTAGTTCAAAAATTTTACACTAGAGTTGAACTAGCTCTGTAGGCTAGTTAAAAATTTTACCAAAGAATTGAACTAGTTTCAATCTATACATATAATTTTACATTAGAGTTTAACTAGCTCTATACACTAGTACAAATAATCTTACATTGGTTGAACTAGCTCATTAGCCCCGTACCAAATAATTTACACTATAGTGAACTAGCTCTATAATCTAGTTTAAATAATTTTACACAAGAGTGAACTAGCTCTATAGCCTAGTAAAACAATTTTACAATAGAGGAACTCTAAGCCTAGTACAGTAATTTACAATAGTGTTGAACTAGCTCTATAGCAGTTCAATTAATTTTACACTAGAGTTGCTAGCTCTATAGCCTAATTCAAATAATTTTACACAAGAATTGAACTAGGTTCTATAATCTAGTACAAATATTTTACACTAGAGTTGAATCTAGCTCTATAAGTTAGTTAAAATAATTTCACACTAGAGGTTGAATTAGCCTTAACCTAGTACAAATAATTTTACACGAGAGTTGACTAGCTCTATAAGCTAGTTCAAATAATTTTACATATAGTTGACTAGCTCTATAAGTAGTTCAAATAATTTACACTAGAGTTGAACTAGCTCTATAGCCTAGTAACATAATTTTACACTAGAGTTGAGCTGCTCTATAACTAGTTCAAATAATTTACACTGAGTTGAACTAGTCATAAGCTGGTTCAATAATTTTACACTGAGTGAACTGCTCTATGACCTAGTACAAATACTTTTACACCAGAGTTGAACTAGCTCTATAGCCTAGTAGAACATAATTTTACCACTATGGTTGAAATAGCTCTATAGCTGGTTCAAATAATTTTACACAGAGTTGAATAGTTCTATAATATAGAATATAATTTGACACTAGAGTTAACTAGCTCTATTACCCTAGTACAAATAATTTTACACTAGAGTTGAAAAGTTCTATAATCTAGTACCATATAATTTCACACTAGAGTTGAACTAGCTCTATAACCTAGTACAAATAATATTACATAGAGTTGAATAGCTTCTAAACCTCTAGTAAAATAATTTTACACTATAGTGAACTACTCTCATAAGCTAGTTCAAATAATTTTACACTAGAGTTGACACAGCTCTATAAACCTACTACAATAATTTTACACTAGATTGAAACTAGACTCTATAGGCTAGTTCAAATAATTTTCACAGAATTGAACTAGTTCTATAATCTAGTACATATAATTTAAACTAGAGCTAACAGCTCTATTACACTAGTACAAATAATTTACACTTGAGTTGAACTAGCTCTATAAGCTGGTTCAAATAATTTTACACTTGAGTTGAACTAGCTCTATAAGCTAGTTCAAATAATTTTACACTAGAATTGAACTAGCTCTATAGCCTAGTACAAATAATTTACACTTGAGTTGAACTAGCTCTATAAGCTAGTTCAAATATTTTACGTAGAGTGGAACTAGCTCTAGCCTAATACAAATAATTTACCCAAGAGTTGAACTAGCTTATAGCCTAGTACAAATAATTTTACATAGAGTTTGAACTAGCTCTCTAAGCTAGTTCAAATAATTTTATACTAGAGTTGAACTAGCTCAATAGCTAGTTCAAATAATTTTACACTAAGTTGAACTAGTCTCTATAGCCAAGTACAATAATTTTAGACTAGAGTTGAACTAGCTCTATAAGCTAGTTCAAGTATTTTAAATAGAGTTGAACTAGCTCTATAGTCTCTGTACAAATAATTTTTACAATAGAGAGAACAAGCTCTATAAGCTAGTTCAATATTTTACACTATAGTTGCCTAAGCTCTACAGCTTGTTCAATATTGTACACAGAGTTGACTATCTCTACAAGTCTAGCAAAGTAATTTTGACCTGGGGCTTCGCTCGTAGCATATCCTGTTGTCCATGGCGGAGCTGAGCCTCGTTACTACCTTAAAAGAGTCCCCAATAAGTGTCTACACTATGAGTTGAACTAATCCATATTAGGCTACGTTTCAAATAATTTAACTAAGATTAGAAACAACATATTTTCATACCACTAACTTCGTACATTAATTTTACCATTAGAGTTTAAACTCAGCTTAATCTACCGGTACTAGTACCAAATACCACTGTTAACGTTGATGTTTCCGAACTAGCTCTCTATAGCCCTAGTACAATAAATTTTTAACACACATCTAAGTCTGACTACTTCTTACTATCTACGTTTTAATACTTGTTTGCACACTAGAGTTGAACCAAGCTCTATAGACATAGTACGAATATTTTACATACGAGGGTTAAGCTTTAGCATTGAATTTCCTATATTGACCTAGTCTAACTGTTTTAATAATTTTACCATCGAGAGCTTGAACTAGCTCATATTAGCTTAAATAATTTTACACTATCGATTTGAACGTAAGCTCTTATAGCCTTAGTATCAATTAAGTTACATAGAGTTTGAACCACTCAGCTCTCCGATACCCTATTCCAATACATCTTTACCAAAGATCGTGAACTGTCATACTTACTCAATTTAGTCAACTTTTTTTACAAGAGAGAATTCCTAGGTAACAAATCCACAAGTTCTAGTCTATAAACCTAGTACAAATAATTTACCAGAGTACACTATTGAGAGCAAATAGACTTCCACTATAGGATAGCTGCTAACTAGTTCAAATATTTCACATAGAGTTGAATTTCAGCTCTATCACCCCCTAGTCCAACATAATTTTACACAGGTTGAACTAGCTTCCCTATGACGCTAGTTCAAATAATTTTTACCACTATGTTGAATAAGAGCCTTACATATACAGGATAGTTTGCTCTAAAGTAGTTGCATACTATTCTGAGAGTGAACTAGTTTCATAGCTCTCTACAGCTATCAAATAATTTACACTAGAGTGAATAGCTCTTATAGCCCATCAATTTAGTGCTAACACTTATAGCTAGTTCAACTTACTAGCGTTGAACTAGCTCTAGAGGCCTAGTTATTTACACAAATGAACTTTCTTATCCATCATAGAGTTGGTACACTGGGTTACAGCTCTAAGCCTCAGTACATAAAATTTACATCTGTTGTTAAACTAGCTTCATAAGCTAGTTCAAATATTTTCCACATGAGTCTGAATTATAGCCTGTCAATTTCACTAAAGTGACTAGCTCAGCTAGTACAAATAATTTATACTATTGCTTGTAGCCGAGTACAAATAATTACACTAGTGTTTAACTACTTATAAGTAGTTCAATAATTTTACAACTAGAGTTCCCAACACTAGCTTGTAGGCTAGTTAAATATATTACACAAGAACTTGGGGGGGGGAATTCTAGTTCTCATAATCTAGTACAAATAATTTTACCACTTGAGTTGAACTACGCTCTATGACCAGTACATAAGAATCTTTACACTTGGTTGAACTAGCTTTCTCAAGTGTACGCCACATAAACTTTTACAACTAGATTATTGAACTAAATCTACTCGCTATATCACATAGTTTTTACACTAGAGTTGAAACTGCTTCTACAAATGCCCGGTACAAATAATTTACACTAGCATGTCTTTTGAACTCATCTCTACACCAGTAGTCAAAATAATTTTACCTTGTTACTAGCTATAGCTTATAATACTAATTTGCTAGCTTAATGCTAGTTCAATAATTTTACACTGAGACGGAACTAGTCTAGTGCTTTTAGTTCAAATAATTTTACCAGTAATTGAACTAGCTACTATACATTCAGGAATATATAATTGTGAATACTAAGTTTTAACTAGCCGTTAAGCTCAGTTTCAATAATTTAATAGAGATTCGCTAGGCTTACTATAGGCTGTCATAATCTACAAAGACTTTTCTATTCTAGACAAATTACACTTATTTAACTAGCTACAAGTACAAATAATTTTACACTATTGTTAACTAGCTCTATAAGCTAGTTCAATAGTTGTACACCTAGAGTTTGAACTAGCTCTACAAGCCTAGTACCAATAATGTTAACATAGGATTGAACTAGCTCTACTAACTATTCAAATAATTTTAACTCGAGTATGAACAGCCTTCTAGCCTAGTACAATAACTTTTTACACAGAGTTAAATTAGCTCTAAGCAGATTCAATAAATTTTACCACTAAGTTGAAACTAGCTCATAAGCACTGTCAATTTTCTAAGTGATAGCTCTACATTAAATATTTACACTAGAGTTGACGAGCTCATAGCCTAGTCAAATAATTTTACATAGTAGTTATACTACTCTATATAAGCCTAGTTCAAAATAGATTGTACAATAGAGTTGAACTAGACTCTAAGGGCTAGTTCATAAATATTTTAACTAGACTGTGACTAGTTACCTATAATGCTCAGTACAAATACATTTTACACTAAGATTGAACTACCTGATACAGCCAGACAAATTAATTTTACACTATTGTCTCTAAACAGCTCTGTAGGCTAGTTTCAATAATTTTACACTTAAGAATTGAACTAGCGTCTTGCTCTAGACAAATAATATTTTACATTAGGTTGAAACTAGATTAAAGCCTACAGTACAATAATTTACACTTGTTTGAACTAGCTAGATCAGACCTAGTACTAAGTAACTTGTACATTTGAGTTCCACATCATAGCTATCTCTTCTATAAGGCAAATTCACAATAATTTTACACTAGCGTTGTAACTAGCCCTATACTAGCCCTAGTTAAAATAAGTTTCAACACGTCAATTCAGATGAATTAGATCTACAGCTCCTATTGTACAATAATAATTTTACACTAGAGTTGAACCTAGCTCTATACAACCTAGTACAAATTAACATCTTTACACCAGATGTTGAATCTAGCTCTATAAGACTAGTGTACAATAATCATTTACACGAGAGTGATAATAGCTCCTACCACGTAGTTTCAAATATTTCTTCCACTTATCGAGTTGAACCTAACCTCTATAGCCCTAGTACAAAACTAATTTGACAGGCGCTTTAACTATTTCCTTTCTATCAATTTTTCCCCGAGTTGCATATATAATTTTTACACTGAGTTGAATAGCCTCGTAGGCTAGCCTTCAAATCTTTTAACACAAGGAATCTGAATAGTTCTTCAATCTACCGTACAGATAATTTTACCATTGGAGCTTTAAACTAGCTTTTTGTTTTATACACTATGCCTACACATAATCTTATACACTTGAGTTGAAAACTAGCTCTATAGCCCCGGACAAATACCCGATTCCTGTACCACCACTATGTTGCAACTAACTCTATAATCTAATTTAAATAAGTTCCGAACACAAGAGATGTGAACTTTTTCGCCTTATCTAGCTAGTTATATATTGGTACTTTTAACAATAGAGTTGAACTTTAGCATCTATGACTAGTACAAATAAGTTGCCACTAGGTTGAGCTTTAGCTTATAGCTAGTTCAAATAAAATTTTACACTAGAAGAGAACTAGGCCTATTAAGAGTTCTAAATAATTTCCTACACTTGAGTCTCGAATAGCTCTATAGCCATAGTACAAATCTTTACACAGAGTTTGACACTAGCTATTATAGCCTAGCTCAAATAATTTACCATAGAGTTGCAACTAGCTCTATAGCCTGGCGCTCAAATAAGTTTCCAAAGAGTTGAACTAGTCTTATTAATACTCGTATATTATTACTTTGACACTCGAGTTACTAGCCCTATACCCCATAGATACAACATAATTTTTACCCTAGCGGATTGCAACATTGCCTATATTAGACTAGTTGAAATAATTTCCCACAATGAACTTGATACTCGTTTGCTATATATCTCGTAAACATATAATTTCACCACTAGAGTTGACTAGCTCCTATCCCCGAATTTTCAGCCTACAAACCTAATATTAACAACTAATGGAACAGCCTCTATAACCTCATACATTTTTAATACATTGTAGAACACTAAGTTGAACTAGCCTCTTAAGCTAGTTCAAATAATACATAGTAGAGTTGAATAAGCTCTATATAACCTACTACAAATAATTTTTACACTTAGAGTTTGAAACTAGCTCTTTATAGAAGTTTCAAAGCATTGTACACAAGAATTTTGAAACTAGCTCTATAATTCTAGCACATATAATTTTTTACATGGCTTAAATTTAGCTTAGTAAACTAGTACAAAATAATTTACACTGGTTGAAAACTAGCTCTAATAAGTGGTTCAAACATCCAACTTTACACTTGAAGTTTGAATAGCTTATAAGATACGTTCCCAAATACATTTTACACTAGAATTGAACTTAGCCTCTATAGCCTAGTACAAATAAGTTTACCTTTGAGTTGAAACTCAGGCTATATAAGCTAGTTCAAAATAATTTTTGTACAGTAGAGTTGAACTAGCTCTATAGTCACCATACCTTTTTTATACAAATTTACTTTTACACAAGTAGTTGTATATAGCTCTATCAGCTCTGTAAATAATCTTTAAACTAGAGTTGAACTAGCTCTATAACGCTAGTTCAAATAATTTTTTCTTACTACCCTAGAGGTGAACTAGACCTCAATAGTTCCTAGTTCATAATAATTCTTACACTAGAGTTGGACACTAGCTCTTAGCCAAGTAAAACTATTTTAGACTAGCGTGAATTATTAGACTATAAGCTAGTCACCAGTATTTTAAAAATTTCTCAGAGTTGAACACTAGCTCTAGAGTCTATGTACACTAATAATCTTTACATATAGAGATGAACAAGCTCTTATAAGCCCTTAGTTCAAATAATTTTACACTATAGTGCACTTAGCCCTCCTATAAGCATCCCGTTTCAATATAATTTACACTAGAGTTTGAACTAGCTCTATAGGCCATTTAGTACAAAATAATTTCCACTAGAGTGTTAACTACCTTTATTATAAGCTAGTTCAAATATTTACACTAGAGTTAAGATAGCTATAGGCTAGTTCAAATAATGTCTACACAAGAATGTGATAGTTCTATACTATCTGTACATATCATTTCTACATTGAGGTTAAATAGTTCTAACACTCGTACAAATCCTTTTACCCTTGAGTAACTAGTCTATAAGCCCAGTACAAATAATTTGCCCTCGGAGTCTGCCGTTCCGGGGGTTTGACTCAACGAGGATAGTCCTTGAAACTCGCTGATTAATTTATTAGCTTACCTAATTCTCCCCATAGAGTTGAACAGCTCCTCACAGACATCCTCGTAACGCAGAGTAATTTTACGACTCTCAGAGATGAACTAGCTCATCTATCTTGCTATGCGACGACAAGTGAATTGCTTCCAACAGTAGCAGGTGAAGCTTCTAACTCTCGTTTATTAATACTTTCCACTTTACCTAGAGTCCTGAACTAGCTCTAGCCTAGTCCGACTAATTTACAACGGTAGAGTTGAACGAGCCCTCTATACGCCCTAGTCAATTACATTTTAACCCTCGAGTGCGAGACTAGCTATATAGCCCCTAAGTCAATTACTATTTTTACACAAAGTTACATTGCACTCAGTTCTATAAATAGTACAGTGATTAATATTTTACAATAGACGAGATGAAGGAGCCGTTCCACTAACAGGCTGTTTAAACTAATTGTACTACTCACACTAGCAAGTCTCGCCGAACTAGACTCTTAATACAACTGCCAAGTTAACCAACTAATTTAACAACCAGAGATCGACACCCCTCCATTCCCTCTTACTGCAGCTATATGTTCAATAATATTATTTCAAAAACCCATATCAGTTATTTTTCCGCTACCACTAGCCTCTAATATTAGTACGGTTCAATACGTGTTACACTAGCGCTCCGTATGTATGACCACTAGCTCACAGCATAGTACAAATAATTTTTAACACTAGAGTTGTGAACATAGCTTATAAGTAGTTAAGCCCACCGACACAGAGAGTATACATTAGTCTTGGCCTGAACGATGCTTTCCGAGAGGCCTCAGATTACAAAACTTTACGATCGAGTTAGACTCACCAAGCTCTTATTAATGATAGGTCATATAATTTTAAAATACAGGTTGATAGCTCTATAAGCTAGTCTCAAATAATTTTAACTTAGAGGTCTTGAATAGTCTATAGCCTAGTACACATCAATTGTTTTCTCTTTTACGTACTAGTGTTTACCTACCTTTACTAATGATGTTCAAATAACTTTTACACTATTAGAGTGAAACTTGTCTATAGGCTAGTTCCACACATCCAATTTACACCAAAGAATTCTTGAACAGTCTCTATTAATCTAGTACCACATAATTTTACTATTCGTAGTGGAACTCAGGCGCTAAAGCCCGTAAAATATTTTTTAAACTATTGTTAAAAATCAGTCTATACAGCTGCTTCCTAATAATTAATTTTACCCACTAGACGGCCCCTTGAACAGTATATATTAGCCTAGTACAATACATTTGACATCTAGGAGTTGAACTAGCTCTTACATGCCTAGTAAAACTAATTTACAATGGTTGAACTAGCTCACAGCCTTCAGTACCAATTAATTTACAACTAGAGTCTAACACATTCTTAAAGCTCGTTTCAACCTACGTTTACATAGAGTTTAACACTAGCTCTGTAGGTAGTTCAAATTCATTTTACACAAGACCATTGAACTAGTTTTCTATAAGCTGTAATATAATTTTACATTTAGAGCTTTAAACTCAGCTCTATACACTAGTACATATACATTTACATTGAGTTGAAAATCTAGCCTCTATAGCTCAGTACAAATACATTTTAAACTATAGTGGAAATAGCTATAAGTACTAGTTCAAATAGTCCTACACTAGAGTTGAACTATCGCCCCCTCTACACCCTAGTACAAATACTTTTACACACTAGAGTTGGAACTACGCTTCCTATAAGCTAGTTTCACTAAATCATTTTCACTTATAGTGTTGAACTAGCTCTATAGCCTAGTGCAAATAATTTTTTACACTAGGTCTGAAATAGTTCTCTACTAATGACTAGTTATATAATTTTAAACTACAGTTGAATATGCATTATCAGAACCCGTAGTTCAAATTATGTTAAACTAGACGTTGAACTAGCTTATGCCTAGTACTTATTTTACCCAATTTTGATCACTGTGTTTAACTACATTTATAAGCCTAGTTTCAAATAATTGTTAATACTAGAGTTAACTAGATCTATAGGCTAGTTCCAAATAATAATTTTACACAAGTGAATGAACTAGTTTATAATCTGGTAAAATTAAGAACGAGGGGAGTGAGCGAGGGGGTGAGTGGGGGTTAGGGTTTCGGTGGCCTCCAGGGGGAGGCCAAGTAGGCGCGGGGTGGGCCGGGAGCTGGGCCGGCCGGCTGGGCTGGGGCCCAGTTGGGCCGGGGGGGAAGGGGGGGTCCTTTTTCTTCTTTTCTGTTTCATTTTTCTTTTATCTTTTTCTTTATTCTCCTTTCTCAGTTTAGTAAATAGTCAGGCCTCCTAATGGTTTTTGTAAAACACAACAATTGCTCCAACAAATACTAGGTATCATCCACCACTACCAAAAATTAGTTTGGAGACAATTAGAGCTCCCACAAATTTTTATAATAATGAAAATGCATTAATCCTCGCTGTTTTTAATTATGTTAGAGCCACCTAATTATTTTATTATTTATTGGTTACAATTTTAGAATGGCCTCTGCAATATTTGTTTTTTATCGAACATTTTAGTTTTTATGTTGGACAACTTTTATATTTCACTTTCATTTAAATTTGAATTCAGCTTGGGAGTTGAAATACAATATGATGCTAATGATGATTATGCAGTGTTAACCTCGCTGACATGTCATTATCAAAAGTGATTACTGTTGCTAATCACCGGGGGTGTTACAATTCTCCTCATCTATTAAGAATTCTCGTCCCGAGAATTAAGAGGAAGACTGAAAGAAAGAGGGGTATTCTTCACGAAGACGATCCTCGCGTTCCCAAGTGGCCTCATCTTCAGAATGATTTGACCACTGAACCTTGAGGAATTTGATTGACTTTTGACGAGTCCGACATTCAGCTTCATCAAGAACACGGATGGGATATTCTGGATAAGACAGATCTTTCCGTAATTCAAGCACTTCGTGATCCACAGCTCGAATAGGATCCTTGAAGCAGTGCCGGAGTTGGGATACATGAAAGACGTCATGTACTTGAGAAAGATTTGGCGGCAACTGCAATTGATATGCCACTTCTCCTCGACGGGCAAGAATACGAAACGGGCCAATGTAGCGAGGAGCTAACTTGCCTTTGATTCCGAACCGATGAGTGCCTTTCAACGGAGTGACGCTGAGGTAAGCTTGCTCGCCAGGTTGATAGACTATTTCCTGGTGCTTTCGGTCATAGTTGCTCTTCTGACGAGACTGAGCAGCTTTCAAATGTTCACGGACAATGCGGACTTGATCTTCTGCTTGCTGAATAATGTCTGGTCCGACGAGTGAGCGTTCCCCAGTTTCTGACCAATTCAGAGGTGTTCGACACTTACGACCGTATAGAACTTCAAACGGTGCCATCTTCAGACTAGCTTGATAGCTATTGTTGTAAGAGAATTCGGCATACGGGAGAGATTCCTCCCATTTCTTACCGAAGGAGATGACGCAAGCTCGAAGCATATCTTCGAGCACTTGATTAACTCGTTCAACTTGACCCTGTGACTGAGGGTGAAAAGCGGTGCTAAAAGACAGGTGTGTTCCCATAGCTTCTTGGAAACTATTCCAGAATCTGGAGGTGAAGAGGCTGCCACGATCAGAACTGATCTCCAACGGAACACCGTGGAGTGACACAATTCGGGAAACATACAAGTCTGCTAATTGGCTAGCAGTGATTGTCTCTTTAACTGGCAGAAAGTGGGCAACCTTAGAGAATCGGTCAATGACGACAAATATAGCATCATTACCCTTCTGGGATTTGGGAAAACCAGTAATGAAATCCATTTGGACCTTGTCCCATTTCCATTCAGGAATTGTAAGGGGTTGCAGAGTTCCTGCGGGCCTTTGATGTTGAGCTTTAACGCGGCGGCAAACGTCACACTCAGAAACATAACGAGCAATATCTCGCTTCATATTGGATCACCAGTATCTCTGGCAAATGTCACGGTACATCTTTGTGCTACCAGGATGAATTGACAGAGGAGTGTCATGAGCTTCCATCATAACGTGTTCTCTCTCATCTTTGAACTTAGGTACGAAGAGACGGTGTTGGAAAAATAGGATCCCATCATTATCAAGATGGAACTCCGACGGTTTTCCTTTTTCAAGGTATCGCTTGATCCTTTCAACTTCAGAGTCATACCGTTGCATAGTTTTGATGATGTGTTCTAAATCTGGTTCGACAACGAGGGTATTGAGATAACCCTGTGGAACAATATGGAGGTTCAATTTACGAAACTCTTCATAAAGAAGAGGTTGTGATTCCTGAACCATATGGTAGCTGCAATAAGCCTTGCGGCTCAAAGCATCGGCCATTACATTTGCCTTGCCAGGGGTGTATGAGATATTCATATCATAATCGGCTATTGTCTCGAGCCATCTTTGTTGACGAAGGTTCAGATCCGGTTGAGTATACAAATACTTCAAACTTTGATGATCCGTATATATCTCGCAACGGTTACCGAGAAGGTAATGGCGCCATAGCTTCAGGGCATAAATAACCGCAGAAAGTTCGAGATCGTGCACTGGGTAATTTTCTTCGTGAGGACGCAATTGTCGGGAGGCATAAGCAATCACCTTGCGTTCTTGCATTAGGACACAGGCTAATCCTTGATGGGAGGCATCACAGTACATCACGAAATCCTTTTGGGAATCCGGGGGTGCTAATACTGGGGCAGATGTCAATTTATCTTTTAGTGTCTGAAAGCTTTCTTGACATTTTTCTGTCCACTCAAATTTAACACCTTTGTGAAGTAGATATGTCAATGGTTTTGCAATCTTGGAAAAGTTCTCAACGAATCGACGGCAATAACTAGCAAGTCCGAGAAAACTTCTGACTTGCTTAACATTCTTCGGGGGAGTCCAGTCAAGAATAGCCTGAACTCGTTCGGGGTTAACAGCAATTCCATCCTTCGAAATCACATGTCCAAGGTAAGTTACTTCAGAAAGCCAAAATTCACATTTCGAATAATTGGCATACAACTGGTGTTCTCGGAGCCTTTCTAGTACCAAACGGAGGTGTTCAGTATGTTCTTCTTTATTCTTAGAATAAACAAGAATATCATCCAAATAAACCACGACGAATTTGTCCAGGTAATCCATGAATATATAATTCATCAGACGGGAGAAAGTTGCTGGAGCATTCGTTAGGCCAAATGACATGACGGTGTATTCATAGGAGCCATAACGAGTGACGAATGCAGTCTTGGGAATATCCTCTTCACGGACACGGATCTGGTGACAACCCAACCTCAGGTCGAGTTTAGAGAACACCGACGATCCAGCGAGTTGATCATAAAGATCATTGATCCGGGGCATTGGGTATTTATTCTGGATTGTGGCTTGGTTAATGGGCCGATAATCCTGAACCAAACGGTTAGTTCCATCCTTCTTCTTAACGAAGAGTGAAGGTGCTCCCCAAGCAGAGGAACTGGGGCGGATGAAACCACTTTTAAGTGACTTGTCGATTTCTTCCTTAAGCTCGAGTAGGTGATGCGGAGGCATCTTATAAGGTCGCTTGGCAATAGGGACGGTGCCAGGCTTCAAGTCGATGACGAACTCGACAGCTCTAGCCGGGGGTATTCCTGGAAGTTCTTCTGGAAAGACGTCTGGAAAATCTCGAACGACAGGAACGTTCTCGATCCCTTCCAGAGGTGAGGCGTTCAAAGCATTCAGAGCATATATCTGAGCTTCAACGTCCCGAGTAATGCGGGCGGTATAGTTCACTATCTCATCGTTGGGGTGAAGAAGTTGGACGACTTTAGTGGCACAATTGATCGAAGCAATGTGAGCTTTCAACCAATCCATTCCAAGTACAAGGTCTATGGTGGAAGACTTCAGGACGATGGGCGAGGCAAGGAATTAAAATCCTTTAATTTCGACGGTAACGTCAGGTGCTATTACGTCAGCATGACAGTGACCTCCGGGAGTTTTAATGACTAACGGAGTATGCATTTTCTCATATCGAATGCCATGCATCAATGCAAATTTTCCAGAGATGAATGAATGTGATGCTCCTGAATCAAATAAAACAGAAGCAGATACTGAGTTAACAAGAAGGGTACCCATCACAGTAGCAGGTTGATCCTGGACTTCTTCAATGTCAATGTTGTAAGCGTGTCCACGACCATGTGCAGCAGACCCAGTATTATAGTTGCGGGTCTGGTTGTTGCCACGACCATTGCCACGGCCAACACGAGGAAAGGCTAACTGATTCTGATTCTGGCGGCAGTCTTTAGCCTGGTGTCCTGGTTTGCGACACTTGAAGCATAGACCATCTTCAGGACGAAGAGGAGCATTGTTTTGAATAGCTTGAGTTTTTGGTTGCCTCGGCGGTGGAGGAGGCAGACGTGGTGCAGCATAGTTGTTCTTTGGCGCAGAGGTATTGGAACGGAATGCATTGTTGGGGATCCAAACTCGACGCTTCGATGCTGAGCCCGAAGATGAGCCAGCTTCACGATAGCGCTTCTGCGATTCCTTGTATTCCATCTGAGCGGTCTCAACAAGAATAGCCTTGTTCGTCAGAGTTGAAAAGTCATTGATGTCTTGAGCAGCTAGTGCAAGCTTGAGGTCGAGGTGTAGTCCACTACGGAACTTCTCTTGTCTGTGAGCATCTGTGGCGATGTCTTCTTCAGCATAGCGGGAGAGGTCTAGAAATTCCCGCTGATAAGCTTCAACGGTCTTATTGCCCTGGGTGAGGTTACGGAACTGGGTCTTCATGCGTTCCATAATTGCTTGAGGGATGTAACGTGTACGGAAAGCAGCCTGGAACTCATACCAGGTGATGACTGTTCCAACAGGCAGAGTACGCTTGTGTGTGTCCCACCATTGAGCAGCGGGGCCCTTTAGGAAAAAGGCCGCGAAGTTGACGTAGTTGGCAGGGGCGACATTAGCTGACTCCATCTCGTGAGTGATGTCGCGGAGCCAGTCATCGGCATCCAAGGGCTTGTCAGAGTTGCGGAACTGCGTTGGGTTGAGTCGCATAAACTCTGTCAAAGTTATTGAAGCTGGGTTCTGGTTCTGGTTGTTCTGATGCGGAAACTGAGCCATGATTCCAACCATGAACTGACGGTTGAGCTCAAACTGTTGCATCATAGCCGCCATATAGTCTGGCGGTGGTGGGCGTTCAGGGGCACGGCCACGACCACGACCACCTGGTCTAACCATCCTGCTAAGTATCAACAGGGGGTAGTTTAGTAAAAGCAATTGCGAGCGTTTAGTGTCAAACATGATGTAACTCGACAACAACTTAAGTAGTGTATCAGATACATAACATCAGTCGATTAAGACATACAGATCCATACATGGTCGGTTAAAATCGGGCAGCATAACGGCACAAATTGAAAAACAAGAGACACTAGGCGGCGCGCAGGCACGCGGTAAGGAAGTACACAACGTGACATAGCAAAGGCTACATCAGCGTCGGAGAAAACCACTGAAACGGGGTAACTGCAAGTGCGGACGATGAATGTTCATCGCGGCAGGATCCTGTGCTCCATGTGCACTCTGATGCAGAAACCGGTCTCGAACTGTAAGAAGAGGTCCACGTGCAGGCGTGTGACCTCCCACAGCAGGCCAATCAATACCTGGCGGCATCTCGGTCCTGCGTGGGTAAAGAATATACTCCGGATGTATCCCTGCACGAACAGCTGGTAGCAACTGTGTCATAGCCTCATAGTAGCGTGCTCGAGTGGCCAACAGCTCGACGGCAAGAGCCCGAACAGTGCGATCCAGAGCCTGAGTGCACTGAATCAGAACGCGCGGATCATAGCGACGAGGCTCGAACGGGGCACAGATAGCTGTGTAGTATCCAGTAGCATCTCCAGCAGGGGCATACGAAATGTATCGGAACTCAGAGTCATCCAAGATATCGCTGAACTGTCCTCGGAGACGTGCGACGGCAGAGTAGGCGGCATCATGGACTGCCATCTCAATCGTCACGCCTAACCCGTTAAAAAGGTGTAGCTCGGTGTCTGAGTTGTTCTGCTGATCATAAATCCGAACTTCAGCGTAGTACTGTTCCTGATTGAACTCGCGGTAAACCTCATAAACCAAGTACTCAGGATACCAACAGTAGCCAAGTCTGTTCATGAGAGCGATCAGGACAGCTGGAAACCCAGGGGCATTACGAGCCCAAGTGCGAAGCACAAGCTGTGTCGTAGGACACGGTGGAAACAAACGATCCATCTGAAACAGAGGAAATTCAGATTTGTCAAATGACAATGAGAAGTTTAACACAACTCGGAGAGAAAGGTTAAACAAAACAATGGAAAGGAAAATGATTATCAGACTAATCAGATAAATGACAGGGAAATCGCCCAGATATCCAGCTCTCCGGGTAGACGGGATTTACGAGATCCTAAGTGTCGGCGTTAGTAAAATTTATTTAACCCGAGTAGAAGAGAGATCAGAGTCCCAGAGTAAGGACAAGGAATAAAAGATCCTAATACCACCCAGTTGGCGACGTGGGCCCGTAAGCCACACAGCCAAGTTAGTAAATTAGTTTTTTCGATTTCTAGACTCAACTTCGGCCAAGGAATTTGAAGGGGGCTTCCTACAGGCAGTCGGCTCTGATACCAACTTGTGGCGCCCCCGACTCAATCGTACACTAATCATACACGCAAACGTGTGCGATCAAGCATAGGGACTCACGGGAAGATATCACAACACAACTCTAACACAATTTAAACGGAGGTCCACAATATTACAAACCAGGGATCCGAAGATCCGAATACATAAGTCAGTCATCCAAGTATTATCTGAGTACAGACATAGTTAGACAAGTTTTGCCTTAAGAAGGCTAGCACAAACAGCGACACTAGATCGAAAGGCGTTGGCCTCCTGCCTGGGAGCCTCCGATCCTACTCCTGGTCATCTGGCTCGATCCAGTAGTAAGTACCCTCTGGACCCTTCTGGTAGTAAGCTCCGGTGGTGGCATCTAGCTCCAGGACTCGATCGTCTGATGTATCATCAATGTCGGGTATATGGGGAAAAGAGAAAGTAAAGCAACCGTGAGTACTCATCCGAAGTACTCAGCAAGCAAGGATCTATACTACATATGCAACATTATCAATGGAGAAAGGCTGTATATTTGGACTGGACTGCAGAAATGCCAGAATAGAGAGAAGGCCGAGTCCTATCGAAGACTAGCATCTTCAAACATCTTCACAAGGCCATCATCTTGCAGCAGTAGAAGAGAGTAGAATAGCATTTTATTTAACAAACATGTTGTAGTACAGCTTAAAGATTCTTCCTCGACTCCCAAGCGAGAAAGCGATCCCGAAGCTTCAATTAAGTAACAAGTATCCAGTTTAAGTAGTAGATCGGGATACACAAACTGAGCGTCCTTTACCGTAGGACCGGCTATCGATAGAAGATTCATCCCTGCAGGGGTGCACTACTGTTACCCAACACGCTCGATCAACTCTGGCCGGACACACTTGCTGGGTAATGCCCGTCCTCAGAAGATCAACACAAAGCAGCGCCCTACCTAGGCTCGGCAGAGACGTCAGCACGCCGGACTAACCTATGCACCCAGAGGTCTCGGGCCATCGCCCTGGGCACCCTGCGCGTTGCGAGACTGGCCGGGGTGCAGGCGCGACACTGAACTCGTCAGTGAAGTATCCAGCCCAATCCCGACAATCAGCCCGCACGGTGAATCGTAACGTCAGACGAGCTTTCGGAGAAACGTACTTTGTAGAGGGTCCCATAACCATTATCCCGCGTGGTGGTAGTGCGTATAGGGCACGTCGACCCACTCAGATCACACACCCAAATCCAATAGGCTCAATTAGTATCAAGCGGAGACAATCAGAGTCTCTGATGCTCCGCCACAATGTCACACTCGAGTGCCCTTCCGGCACACCCGAAATCATAGATCCCCAGCGGGTACCCACCAGGGTGGACCCGCCTATAACAAAGGTCAAGTAGCCGTGTGGTCAAATCATCAGGGTGAACGTATGAGGTATCACCCTCGAGGTTCACACTGAGTGTTGCACGACAGAGTCTTATCTGAAGTGGAGAAGGAGGAATCACCCTCGATGACCACGACCGAACAGCTACACTGCAGAGTATTCATCGGGAGTGCATTACAAGGTATCACCCTCGGCACTCGATAGTTACTACGCAGAGTCGTACAACTAAGGGGGTGTGAAGTGAGGTGTCGGTCTCTGGTCGATGATCAAGCAGGGGCAACAAGGGTAAGGTGGTGGGGTCACTGATGGTTCACTACCAACCTATACTAATCAGTTTATCATAGGCAGGTAAGGTAGCAATGAACAGGTTACAACAGCAGGCTATGCATCAGAATAGGAGCATACATTAACAGTAGCGAAATCTAATGCAAGCAGGAGAATAGAATGGGCGATATCTGGAATGCTCAAGGGGGGGGGGCTTGCCTGGTTGCTCTGGCAAGAGGGGAAGGTCGTCAACGGGCAGCTCGTCGGTAGAGTAGTCGTATCCTGGTGCAGCGTCGTCGGTCTCAGCGTCTATCGAGAGAGAGAAGGAGGGGGAGAGAAATAATAAATTCACGGCAATAATGCAAACAATATGTATGACATGCCTAAATGATATGCCGGGGTGTTCTACTGCCTAACTAAACGATTTAGTTAATTTAGGAATTTATTTGGATTTATTTAATTAAAGTTGGGCACTATTCATTTACTGAAATCGGTCTAAAAGTTCAATGTTCTTATAGCTGCGGGCGTCTGACGGGAATACGGAGGACGTATTCGGGTTCGTATTGTCGTTCTGAGCAAGTTTCATGTATAAAATATTTTCATCGGAGTTATGGTTTATTTAATATGATTTTCTAAAGTTTTTATTAATTTCTGAAATTTAACTAATTATTTAATTCAACATTATCCGAAACAGTGCTGATGATGACATCAGCATGACCTCATGCTGATGTCAGTGGTTAATTAAGTTAATTACTAATTACTGTTTAATTAACACTAATTAGTTAATTAGATTAACCTAATCAGGATTAATTAACTAATTAATTAACTAATTATTTTAATTATTTATTTTTATTTCTTTCTTTCTTTTTTTTAAAACGTTTTTAGGGCGTGGGCCCCGCGTGTCATAGTCAGGGGGGCACCGGGCCCATCTGTCGGTGGCCCCTAGGGCCACAGAGGGCGCGGGCGTTGCGGGCGCCGCCTGAACGGGCACTGGGCGCGGGCGGGGTAACCCGAGCTAGTGGCGGGGGCGCCGGCGCGGCGCCGGTGTAGCAAAGGGCGACGGCGCACAGCCGTGGCGCAGCAGCAGCCGAGGGCGCCGGCGGCGAGCTGGGCCGAGGGGGGTGGCCAAGGGGGGGGGGGCGTGCCCGCGGCGAAGCGAGTAAGAACGCAGCAGCACAGGGGAGGAGCGCTGCGCGGCGGGCATAGCCCAAGTGCTCAGGCCAGTCACGCGCGTGACGGGCGCGATGCCGGCGGACGGTCACTTCGGGTAATTGGGATCATCGGTGGTGGGGCTACGTGGCGTCAGGCGAGCTAGTCGCTGGCGTACCAGTCTCTGCGCTTAGCGTACTCAAACACGCAGCAGCAAGCGGGGCCGGCAGTCGAACGTGCGCAGCCGTGGCCCGCTGCGAGCACGCTGCGGCTCGGGTGAGACGCGTTCCGTCAGCGATCATACGGCGTCAACGAATCGGTCGGGCATGAGGTAGGGGAGGGTTCATACCTCCCGCATGCAGAGGGGTTCGCGGCGGTGCTTGAGGAGGCCAGTTGGGGGAGAAACGGGAAGTCGTCGAGCGTCGGCATCGGCGTCGAGGCGGCGGGCGCTCGAGCGGGCGAGCGAAGCGCGCTGCTCATCCCGATCCCGGAGGGGGAATTTCGGGGAGAGGAGGGGGGGGTGCCGATATAGTTGGGTATTGTGGTAGGTTTCTGGGGGTCTCCCAGGGGATACAGGTAGGGGGCGGGAGTGGGCCGGGCTGGGCCGCCGGCTGGGCTGCCCCAATTGTTTGGGCCGGGGGGAAGGGTGGGTCCTTTTCTTCTTTCTGTTTCATTTTTCTTTTTTCTTTTTCTTTTTCTCCTTTCTCAGTTTGTAAATGTCAGGCGCCTCCTAATGGTTTTTTGTAAAACACACAATTGCTCCACACAATACTAGGTATCATCCACACACCCCAAAATTAGTTTGGAGACAATTAGACTCCCACAACTTTTTATAATAATGAAAATGCATTAATCTCTGCTTGTTTTCATTATGTTAGAGCCCCCTATTATTTTAATTATTTATGTGTTACAATTTTGTCATGGCCTCTGCAATATTTGTTTTTTATCGAACATTTTTTAGTTTTTATGTTGGACACTTTTTATATTTCACTTTCTTTAAATTTGAATTTCACTTGGGAGTTGAAATACATATTATGCTAATGATGATTATGCGTGTTAACCCTCCTGACATGTCATATCACAAAGTGATTACTGTTGCTAATCACCGGGGGTGTTACAATCCTCCTCATCTATTAGAATTCCCGTCCCGAGAATTAAGAGGAAGACTGAAAGACAGAGGGGTATTCTTCACGAAGACGATCCTCGCGTTCCCAAGTGGCCTCCATCTTAAGATGATTAACCACTGAACCTTGAGGAATTTGATTGACTTTTGACGAGTCCGACATTCAGCTTCACAAGAACCCGGATGGATTTCTGGATAGACAGATCTTTCCTTAATTCAAGCACTTCGTGATCCACAGCTCGAATAGGATCCTTGAAGCAGTGCCGGAGTTGGGAACATGAAAGACGTCATGCCTTGAGAAAGATTTGTGCGCAACTGCAATTGATATGCCACTTCTCCTCGACGGCAAAATACGAAACTGCCAATGTAGCGAGAGCTAACTTGTCCTTGATCGAACCGATGAGTGCCTTTCACACGAGTGACGCTGAGGTAAGCTGCTCGCCAGGTTGATAGACTATTTCTGGTGCTTTCGGTCATAGTTGCTCTTCGTGACGAGACTGAGCACTTTCAAATGTTCACGGACAATGCGGACTTGATCTTCTGCTTGCTGAATAATGTCTGGTCCCGACGAGTGAGCGTTCCCCAGTTCTGACCAATTCAGAGGTGTTCGACACTTACGACCGTCATAGAACTTCAAACGGTGCCATCTTCAGACTAGCTTATAGCTTATTGTTGTAAGAGAATTCGGCATACGGGAGAATTCCTCCCATTCTTACCGAGGAGATGAACGCAAGCTCGAAGCATATCTTCGAGCACTTGATTAACTCGTTCAACTTGACCCTGTGACTGAGGGTGAAAAGCGGTGCTAAAAACAGTGTGTTCCCATAGCTTCTTGGAAACTATTCCCGATCTGAGGTGAAGAGGCTGCCACGATCAGAACTGATCTCCAACGGAACACCGTGGAGTGACACAATTCGGGAAACATACAAGTCTGCTAATGGGCTAGCAGTGATTGTCTCTTTAACTGGCAGAAGTGGGCACCTTAGAGAATCGGTCAATGACGACAAATAAGCATCATTACCCTTCTGGGATTTGGGAAACCAGTAATGATAATCCATTTGGGACCTTTGTCCCATTTCCATTCAGGAATTGTAAGGGGTTGCAGAGTTCCTGCGGGCCTTTGATGTAGCTTTAACGCGCGGCAAACGTCACACTCAGAAACATAACGAGCAATATCTCGCTTCATATTGGATCACCATATCTCTGGCAAATGTCACGGTACATCTTTGTGCTACCAGATTAATTGACAAGGAGTGTCATGGCTTCCATCATACGTGTTCTCCTCATCTTTGAACTTAGGTACGAAGAGACGGTGTTGGAAAAATAGGATCCCATCATTATCAAGATGGAACTCCGACGGTTTTCCTTTTCAAGGTATCGCTTGATCCTTTCAACTTCAAGTCATACCGTTGCATAGTTTTGATGATGTGTTCTAAATCGGTTCGACACAGCGGGTATTGAGATAACCCTGTGGAACAATATGGAGGTTCAATTTACGAAACTCTTCATAAGAAGAGGTTGTGATTCCTGACATATGGTAGCTGCAATAGCCTTGCGGCTCCAAAGCATCGGCCATTACATTTGCCTTGCCAGGGGTGTATGAGATATTCATATCATAATCGGCTATTGTCTCGAGCCATCCTTTGTTGACGAAGGTTCAGATCCGGTTTGAGTATACAAATACTTCACTTTGAATGCCGTATATATCTCGCAAACGGTTACCGAGAAGGTAATGGCGCCATAGCTTCAGGGCATAATAACCGCAGAAGTTCGAGATCGTGCACTGGGTAATTTTCTTCGTGAGGACGCATTGTCGGGAGGCCATAAGCAATCACCTGCTTTCTTGCATTAGGACACAGGCTAATCCTTGATGGGAGGCATCACAGTACATCACGAAATCCTTTTGGGAATCCGGGGTGCTAAACTGGGGCAGATGTCAATTTATCTTTTAGTGTCTGAAAGCTTTCTTGACATTTTTCTGTCCACTCAATTTAACACTTTGTGAAGTAGATATGTCAATGGTTTGGCAATCTTGGAAAAGTTCTCAACGAATCGACGGCAATAACTAGCAAGTCCGAGAAAACTTCTGACTTGCTTAACATTCTTCGGGGATCCGTCAAGAATAGCCTGAACTCGTTCGGGTTACAGAATTCCCATCCGTCGAAATCACATGTCCAAGTAAGTTACTTCATAAAGCCAAAATTCACATTTCGAATAATTGGCATACAACTGGTGTTCTCGGAGCCTTTCTAGTACCAACGGAGGTGTTCAGTATGTTCTTCTTTATTCTTAGAATAAACAAGAATATCATCCAAATAAACCACGACGAATTTGTCCAGGTAATCCATGAATATATAATTCATCAGACGGGGAAAGTTGCTGGACATTCGTTAGGCCAAATGACATGACGGTGTATTCATGGAGCCATAACGATGACGAATGCAGTCTTGGGAATATCCTCTTCACGGACAGCGGATCTGGTGACACCCAACCTCAGGTCGAGTTTAAGAACAACCGACGATCCGCGAGTTGATCATAAAGATCATTGATCCGGGCTTGGGTATTATTCTGGATTGTGGCTTGGTAATGGGCCGATAATCCTGAACCAAACGGTTAGTTTCCATCCTTCTTCTTAACGAAGAGTGAAGGTGCTCCCAAGCAGAGGACTCTGGGCGGATGAAACCACTTTTAAGTGACTTGTCGATTTCTCCTTAACTCTCATAGGTGATGCGGAGGCATCTTATAAGGTCGCTGGCAATAGGGACGGTGCCAGGCTTCAAGTCATGACGAACTCGACAGCTCTAGCCGGGGGTATTCCTGGAAGTTCTTCTGGAAAGACGTCTGGAAAATCTCGAACGACAGGAACGTTCTCAACTTCCAAGGTGAGGCGTTCAAAGCATTCAGAGCATATATCTGAGCTTCAACGTCCCGATAATTGCGGGCGGTATAGTTTCACTATCTCATCGTTTGGGTGAAGAAGTTGGGACGACTTTAGTGGCACAATTGATCGAAGCAATGTGAGCTTTCAACCAATCCATTCCAAGTACAAGGTCTATGGTGGAAGACTTCAGGTACGATGGGCGAGGCAAGGAATTAAATCCTTTAATTTCGACGGTAACGTCAGGTGCTATTACGTCAGCATGACAGTGACCTCCGGGAGTTTTTAATGACTACGCGTATGCATTTCTCATATCAATGCCATGCATCAATGCAAATTTTCCAGAGATGAATGAATGTGATGCTCCTGAATCAAATAAAACAGAAGCAATACTGAGTTAACAAGAAGGGTACCCATCACAGTAGCGGTTGATCCTGGACTTCTTCAATGTCATGTGTAAGCGTGTCCACGACCATGTGCAGCAGACCCAGTATTATAGTTGCGGGTCTGGTTGTTGCCACGACCATTGCCCACGGCCACACAGGAGGCTAACTGATTCTGATCTGGCCGGCGTCTTTAGCCTGGTGTCCTGGTTTGCGACACTTGAAGCATAGACCATCTTCGGACGAGAGGACTTGTTTTGAATAGCTTGAGTTTTTGGTTGCCTCGGCGGTGGAGGAGCAGACGGTGGTGCAGCATATTTGTTCTTTGGCGCAGAGGTATTGGAACGAAATGCATTGTTGGGATCCAAACTCGACGCTTCGATGCTGAGCCCGAAATGAGCCAGCTTCACGATGCGCTTCTGCGATTCCTTGTATTCCATCTGAGCGCTCCAACAAGAATAGCCTTGTTCTCAGAGTTGAAAGTCATTGATGTCTTTGAGCAGCTAGTGCAAGCTTGAGGTCGAGGTGTAGTCCACTACGGAACTTCTCTCTTGTCTGTGAGCACTTGGCGATGTCTTCCTTCAGACATAGCGGGAGAGTTCTGAAATTCCCGCTGATAAGCTTCAACGGTCTTATGCCCTGGGTGAGGTTACGGAACTGGGTCTTCATGGCTTTCCATCATTGCTTGAGGGTATGTACGTGTACGGAAAGCAGCCTGGAACTCATACCAGGTGATGACTGTTCCAACAGGCAGAGTACGCTTGTGTGTGTCCCACCATTGAGCGGCGGGGCCCTTTAGAAAAAGCCGCGAAGTTGACGTAGTTGGCAGGGGCGACATTAGCTGACTCCATCTCGTGAGTGATGTCGCGGAGCCAGTCATCGGCATCCAAGGGCTTGTCAGAGTTGCGGACTGCGTTGGGTTGAGTCGCATAAACTCTGTCAAAGTTATGAAGCTGGGTTTCGGTTCGGTTGTTCTGATGCGGAAACTGAGCCATGATTCCAACCATGAACTGACGGTTTTGAGCTTCAACTGTTGCATCATAGCCGCCATATAGTCTGGCGGTGGTGGGGCGTTCAGGCAACGGCCACGACCACGCCACCTGGTCTAACCATCCTGCTATGTATCAACATGGGGTAGTTTAGTAAAAGCAATTGCAGCGTTTAGTTGCAAACATGATGTAACTCGACAACAACTTAAGTGTGTATCAGATACATAACATCAGTCGATTAAGACATACAGATCCTCATGGTCGGTTAAAATCGGCAGCATAACGGCAAATGAAAACAGAGACACTAGGCGGCGCGCAGGCACGCGGTAAGGATAGACACAACGTGACATAGCAAAGGCTCCATCAGCGTCGGAGAAAACCACTGAAACGGGTAACTGCAAGATGCGGACTGAATGTTCATCGCGCAGGATCCTGTGCTCCATGTGCACTCTGATGCAGAAACCGTCTCGCACTGTAAGAAGAGGTCCACGTGCTGCGTGTGACCTCCCACACAGGCCAATCAATACCTGGCGTGCATCTCGGTCCTGCGTGGGTAAGATTACTCCGGATGTAATCCTGCACGAACAGCTGGTAGCAACTGTGTCATAGCCTCATAGTACGTGCTCGAGTGGCCAACAGCTCGACGGCAAGAGCCCGAACAGTGCGATCCAGAGCCTGAGTGCACTGAATCAAACGCGCATCATAGCGACGATGTCTCGAACTGGGCCCACGAGATGCTGTGTAGTATCCAGTACCATCTCCACAGGGCATATCGAATTGTATCGGAACTCAGAGTCATCCAGTATCGCTGAACTTCCTCGGAGACGTGCGACGGCAAGTAGGCGGCATCATGGACTGCCATCTCAATCGTCACGCCTAACCCGTAAAAGGTGTAGCTCGGTCTGAGTTGTTCTGCTGATCATAAATCCGAACTTCAGCGTTACTGTCCTGATTGAACTCGCGGTAAACCTCATAACCAGTACTCAGATACCAACAGTAGCCAAGTCGTTCATGAGAGCTAGATCAGGACACTGGAAACCCAGGGGCATTACGAGCCCAGTGCGAAGCACAAGCTGTGTCTGTAGGACACGGTGGAAACAAACGATCCATCTGAAACAGAGGAAATTCAGATTTGTCAAATGACAATGAAAGTTTAACACAACTCGAAGAGAAAGGTTAAACAAAACAAAATGGAAAGGAAAATGATTATCAGACTAATCAGATAAATGACAGGGAAATCGCCCAGATATCCACTCTCCGGGTAGACGGGATTTACGAGATCCTAAGTGTCGGCGTTAGTAAAATTTATTTAACCCGAGTAAAGAGAGATCAGAGTCCCAGAGTAAGGACAAGGAATAAAAGATCCTATACCACCCAGTTGGCGACGTGGGCCCGTACGCACACAGCCAGTTAGTAAATTAGTTTTTTCGATTTCTAGACGTCAACTTCGGCCAAGGAATTTGAAGGGGCTTCCTACAGGCAGTCGGCTCTGATCCCAACTTGTGGCGCCCCCGACTCAATCGTACACTAATCATACACGCAAACTTGTGCGATCAAGCATAGGGACTCACGGGAAGATATCACAACACAACTCTAACACAATTTAAACGGAGTCCACCAATATTCAAACCAGGGATCCGAAGATCCAATACATAAGTCAGTCATCCAAGTATTATCTGAGTACAGACATAGTTAGACAAGTTTTGCCTTAAGAAGCTGCACAAACAGCGACACTAGATCGAAAGCGCTTGGCCTCCTGCCTGGAGCCTCCGATCCTCTCCTGGTCATCGGCTCGATTCCAGTAGTAAGTACCCTCTGGACCCTTCTGGTAGTAAGCTCCGGTGGTGGCATCTAGCTCCAGACTCGATCGTCTGATGTATCATCAATGTCGGTTAATGGGGAAAGAAGAAAGTAAAGCAACCGTGAGTACTCATCCAAGTACTCAGCAAGCAAGGATCTTACTACATATGCAACTTATCAATGGAGAAGGCTGTATATTTGGACTGGACTGCAGAAATGCCAAATAGAGAGAAGGCCGAGTCCTATCGAAGACTCGCATCTCAAACATCTTCACAAGGCCATCATCTTGCAGCATGTAGAAGAGAGTAGAATGCATTTTATTTAACAACATTTTGTAGTACTGCTTAAATCTTCTTTCCTCGACTCCCAAGCGAGAAAGCGATCCGAAGCTTCAATTATAACAAGTATCCAGTTTAGTAGTAGATCGGGATACACAAACACTGAGCGTCCTTTACCGTAGACCGCTATCGATAGAAGATTCATCCCTGCAGGGGTGCACTACTGTTACCCCAACCGCTCGATCAACTCTGGCCGGACACACTGTGCTGGGTAATGCCCGTGCCTCAGAGATCAACACAAGCACGCCCTACCTAGGCTCGGCAGAGACGTCACACGCCGGACTAACCTATGCACCCAGAGGTCTCGGGCCATCGCCCTGGGCACCCTGCGCGTTGCGAGACGGGCCGGGGTGCAGGCGCGACACTGAACTCGTCAGTGGTGTATCCAGCCCAATCCGACAATCAGCCCGCACGGTGTCGTAACGTCAACGAGCTTTCGGAGAAACGTACTTTTAAGGGTCCCATAACCATTATCCCGCGTGTGGTAGTGCGTATAGGGCACGTCGACCCACTCGATCACACACACCAAATCCAATAGCTCATTAGTATCAAGCGGAGACAATCAGAGTCTCTGATCTCCGCCACATGTCACACTCGAGTGCCCTTCCGGCACACCCGAAATCATAGATCCCCACGGGTACCCACCAGGGTGGACCCGCCATAACAAAGGTCAAGTAGCCGTGTGGTCAATCTCAGGGTGACGTATGAGGTATCACCCTCGAGGTTCACACTGAGTGTTGCACGACAGAGTCTTATCTGAAGTGGAGAAGGAGGAATCACCCTCGATGACCACGACGCGAACAGCTAAACTGCAGAGTATTCATCGGGAGTGCATTACAAGGTATCACCCTCGGCACTCGATAGTACTACGCAGAGGTCGAACAACTAAGGGGGTGTGAAGTGAGGTGTCGGTCTCTGGTCGATGATCAAGCAGGGGCAACAAGGGTAGGTGTGGGGTCACTGATGGTTCACTACCAACCTATACTAATCAGTTTATCATAGCAGGTAAGGTAGCAATGAACAGTTACAACAGCAGGCTATGCATCAGAATAGGAGCATACATTAACATAGCGAAATCTAATGCAAGCAGGAGAATAGAATGGGCGATATCTGGAATGCTCAAGGGGGGGGGTCTTGCCTGGTTGCTCTGGCAAAGGGAACGTCGTCAACGGGCATCTCGTCGGTAGAGTAGTCGTATCCTGGTGCAGCGTCGTCGGTCTCAGCGTCTATCGAAGAGAGAAGGAGGGGGAGAGAAAATAAATTCACGGCAATAATGCAAACAATATGTATGACATGCCTAAATGATATGCCGGGGTGTTCTATCTGCCATACCTAAACGATTTAGTTAATTTAGGAATTTATTTGGATTTATTTAATTAAAGTTGGGCACTATTCATTTACTGAATCGGTCTAAAAGTTCAATGTTCTTATAGCTGCGGGCGTCTGACGGGAATACGGAGGCGTATTCGTCTTCGTATTGTCGTTCTGAGCAAGTTTCATGTATAAAATTTTTTCATCGGAGTTTTGGTTTAATTTAATAGGATTTTCTAAGTTTTTTTATTAATTTCTGAAATTAACTAATTATTTAATTCAACATTATCCGAACAATGCTGGATGATGACATCAGCATGACCTCATGCTGATGTCAGGGTTAATTAAGTTATACTATTACGGTTTAATTAACACTAATTAGTTAATTAGATTAACCTAATCAGGATTATTAACTAATTAATTAACTAATTATTTTAATTATTTATTTATTTCTTCTTTTCTTTTTTTTAAAACGTTTTTTAGGGCGTGGGCCCCGCGTGTCATAGTCAGGGGGGCACCGGCCCATCTGTCGGTGGGCCCCTAGGCCACAAGGGCGCGGGCGTTGCGGGCGCCGCTGAACGGGCACTGGGCGCGGGCGGGTAACCCGAGCTAGTGGCGGGGGCGCCGGCGCGCGCCGGTGTAGCAAAGGGCGACGCGCACAGCCGTGTCGGCAGCAGCAGCCGGGGCGCCGGCGGCAGCTGGGCCGAGGGGGGTGGCCAGGGGGGGGGGGCAGTGGCCCGCGGCGAAGCGAAGTAGAAACGCAGCACGCAGGGGAGGAGGCCGGGCGCGGGGCGATAGCCACGGGGCTCGCCAGGCACGCGCGGTCGCGAGGCCGCGGAGCAGGGCAGCTGCGGCAGCGGGGGGGGCTACGGTGTCGCGAGGCGAGCGGGAGCGCGGCCCGGACCAGCGGCTGCGGGAGCGACCAAAGCGAGCAGCAAGGTGGGCGCAGGATACGGGCGCAGGCGGTGGCCGCGGCGGCACGGCGCGTCGGGGACGGGCCGCAGCGAGCAGCGTCTGCAGCAATCGGCGGGGATGATGAGGGGGAGGGGGTCATTCAACGCCCGATGCGGGGTTCGCCGGCGAGGCTCGAGAGCCGGTTGGGAGGAGGACGAGGAGTTCGGCAAGCGGCGGCGTCGGCGTCGAGGCGCGGGGCGCTCGCGAGGCGAGAGGCGAGCGTCGCGCTCGATCCCGATCCAGGAGTGGGACCGGGGAGAGGGGGGGGTGCGAGGGGAGTGGGTAAGGCTAGGGTTTCTGGGGGTCCCCAGGGATAAGGAGGCGGGCTGGGCCGGGAGCTGGGCCGGCCGTGGCTGGGTCCCAGTTGGGCCGGGGGGGAAGGGGGGGTCCTTTTTCTCTTCGTTGTTCGTTCATTTTTTCTTTAATCTCTTTTCTTTATTCTCCTTTCTCAGTTTAGTAAATAGTCAGCCTCCAATGGTTTTTGTAAACACAACAATTGCTCCAACAAATACTTGGTATTATCCACCACTACAAAATTAGTTGGAGACAATTGGAGCTCCCACAAATTTTTATAATAATGAAATGCATTAATCCCGCTGTTTTTAATTATGTGTAGAGCACCTAATTATTTATTATTATTGTGTTACAATTTTAGAATGGCCTCTGCAATATTTTGTTATTTATCGAACATTTTAGTTTTTATGTTGGATAACTTTTATATTTACTTTCATTTAATTTGAATTCGGCTTGGGAGTTGAAATGCAATATGATGCTAAGATGATTAACGATGTTAACCTCGCTGACCTGTTCATTCCAAAGTGATTACTGTTTCTATCACCGGGGGTGTTACAAGTAGTGAACTAGCTCTATAAGCTAGTTAAATATTTCACACTAGAGTTGAACTAGCTCTATGGCCTAGTACAAATAATTTTACAACAAGTTTGACTTGCTCTATAAGCTAGTTCAAATAATTTTACACTAAGTTGAACTAGCTCTAATCGGTGTTCAATATTTTACACTAGAGTTGAACTAGCTATATGTAACACCCCCAGTGGTTAACTACAGTAATCCCCTTTTGATAATGCCATGTCTCATGTTTACAGTGCATGATCATCATTAGCATCCATATTGCATTTCAACTCCTAAGTCAAAATCCAAAGTTAATGGAAGTGGAAAATAAAAGTTCACAACATGAAAACTAAAATGTGTTCCATGTGGCAAATATTCACTTTTTTAATATTGGTGTGAACCAACATTTTTGCGAAGTGTTTAAATGCCCTAAAAGTAATTAAAATAGTAGGTAAAACCATTAAGAAAATGCCTTTTAATATTTTACAAATGCTAAACTATTTTATTGGGGTTTAAACTTTTTGTGGCATGGGTGTAATTAGTAAAACTATTTTAGGTGACAAATAATATGTTTTACAAAATTAAATAAATTGGAAACTAAAACAAAAAAGAAAATAAGAAAAAGGAAATAAAAAAAAAAGACCCCCTTCCCCAGCTGGGCCACGGCCCAGCTGGCCACCAGGCCTCCAGGCCGGCCCAGCTCGCCCCCGCTGGCCTATTTAGGCCAGCCCCTCCCCACCACCTAACCCTAACCCCCCATCCGATCCCCCTCTCCCTCCCTCTCGCCCGCGCGCCTGACGGCGCCACCCAACGCCGCGTCATCCTCGCCGCCGTTCGCCGTCGCCCCGTCGACCTCATCTCCTCCCCGACCGGCTACCACGAGCCTCGCCGCCCCGTGCATCTACACCAGGGGTGAGAACCCGCGTCGCGCACGCCTTTCCCCCTCTCTGCTCCTACTCGGCGCCCGGCGCCCGCCGTCCGCGCGCACGCGCGCACGCTCAACCCTGCCTCGCCTCGCTCACCGCACGCTCGCCCCGCACCCGCGTCTCGCACTCCGCCCGCTTCACTCGTGCGGCCGCCGCCCGCGCGCTGCTTCCGCTCGAGCGCGCCCGCTGCCTCGCCTCGTTTGCCGCTGCTGCCCTCCACCTCATGCGCCGGTCGCGTCCCGCGCCACCGCGCGCGCGCTCGAGCTGATCGCGCCATGCTCGCCCACGCGCCGCCCCTGCTAGCCGTTCCTGCCTCTGCCTCTGCGCCCCACGCCGCTCTGGCCATGGCCTCGCCTAGCGCCGCTACTCGCCCGGCGCTGCTCCGCCTAGTGAGGGTGATTCCTCCTAGTTCATCTTGACGGATACATCGAGTGGGAATTCAATGAGGGTGATACCTCGGATTCCCTGATGTTATGGACACACGGATACTTGGACTTTACAATGTTACTTGGAAAGGCGGGTCGACCCTGAGGGGTACCCGCGTGTGATGTGAAGGCGGGTTGCCAGTGTGGTGCCCGAGTGGTGAATACGAGGCGCGGCCGGGCATTCTTAACCCTTGCCGCAAGTCCTCGAGACGGGGCGACGGGTTCACATCTTTCGTGAGTCTCTGCTCGTTACCGCAAGCCCTAGTCCTAACGATTTGGATATTTGATCCAAACAGGCCTCTGGCCTGATAGCACTAACCATCACGTGGGCATAGTATGGGCGTTCTGCATCGTATGCATCAGCCGAAAGCTCTGTCAGACGTCCAGTTCAGCATTGTGGCCGGGTCGGATCGTGCCGTTGGCGCTGGTATCCACCCTGCTCGCAACGACCCGGAGTGCACAGGGCGATGGCCCAAGACCCCTGAGTGCTTAGGAGGTAGACCGGCGGGGACCTCTCTGCTAAGTTGTAGGTAGGGTTGCGATGTGTCGTTTGGCCGAGGCCGGGCATGACCCAGGAAAGTGTGTCCGGCCGGAGTTAATCGAGCGTGTTGGTTAAGTTGGTGCACCCCTGCAGGGTAGAACACTTCTATCGATAGCCGGTCCTACGGTAAAGGACGCTCGGAGTTGTATCCCGATCGATACAACTAGAACTGGATACCTGTGATGAGACCAGTATGTATGGCTCTGGGATTGCTTCTCGCAGGGAGTCGAGAAGGGATCTCAGGACGAGGTTGATGACTTTATGGCTCTGGGATTGCTTTCTCGCAGGGAGTCGAGAAAGGATCTCTGGGTGAGGTTGATAATATTATTGCTACATTATATGGTATTGTTCTACTCTCTTCTACTGCTGCAAGACCGCTGAAGATGCTAGTCTTCGATAGGACTAGGCCTTCTCTCTATTCTGGCATTTCTGCAGCCCAGTCCACAGATACAGCCTCCCCTTGATAATGTTGCATATGTAGTGTAGATCCTTGCTTGCTGAGTACTTCTGAGTACTCACGGTTGCTTTTGTTTTCCCTTTTCTCCCCATATCAGTTTGACATGACCAGAGGACGGAGCCCCTGAGACAGCTGCCCTGCCGACGATCGCTACTACTACTACCCAGAGGATGGATACTACTACGAGTTGACTGACGACCAGGAGTAGGATCGGAGGGTCCCAGGCAGGAGGCCTTCGCCTTTCGATCGTAGTGTTTTATTTTGCCCCGCCTTTCTAAAGGCCTTTCTGTTTCTATTTAATATATGTACTTAGATATCTGATGCTTCCGCTGACGCTTGTTCGCAAGCTCATGTATTCGAGCCCTCGAGGCCCCTGGCTTGTAATATAAAGCTTGTATGACTTTATTTATGTTTTAGAGTTGTGTTGTGATATCTTCCCGTGAGTCCTTAGGCTTGATCGTGTGCATTTGCGTGTATGATTAGTGCGCGATCGGGCCGGGGGCGTCACAGGTTAATGGGCCGATAATCCTGAACCAATCGGTTAGTTCCATCCTTCTTCTTAACGAAGAGTGAAGGTGCTCCCCAAGCAGAGGAACTGGGGCGGATGAAACCTTTCTTAAGTGACGTGTCGATTTCTTCCTTAAGTTCCAGAAGGTGATGCGGAGGCATCTTATAAGGACGCTTCGCAATAGGGGTTGTGCCAGGTTTCAAGTCGATGACAAATTCGACAGCTCTAGCAGGGGGTATTCCTGGAAGTTCTTCTGGAAATACATCTTGAAAATCATGAACAACTGGAACGTTCTCGATGCCTTTAAGAGGTGAGGCATTCAATGCATTCAGAACATATATTTGAGTCTCGGCATCCTGAACTGTTCGGGCTGAGTATTTGACTGTCTGGCTAGAAGGGTGAGTGAGCTGGACTTTCTTAGCGGCACAGTCTATCA
Source organism: Thinopyrum elongatum (assembly GCA_011799875.1). Classification (NCBI taxonomy): domain Eukaryota; kingdom Viridiplantae; phylum Streptophyta; class Magnoliopsida; order Poales; family Poaceae; genus Thinopyrum; species Thinopyrum elongatum. Next base: position 235,776 of record JAAAXO010000018.1, read on the forward strand.
AGGCATTGTGGGCGGTCAACCAGTCCATACCGAGAATGATGTCTATGTCGGAAGGTCCAAGAGCAATAAGGGAAGCAGAGAACATCAACCCTTCAATTCTGATCTCATTGTTGTGACTTACCATTTTGGTTTGCCACCTGGAACGGGGAGTGATGATTTCTAAAGGAGTGGGTAATGAGCTCATAGCTAACCCATGCACTTGTGCAAATTGCTGGGACACGAAGGAATGTGAAGCACCTGAATCAAACAGAACAGAAGCTGGCACTGAATTCACAAAGAGTGTTCCCAGCACGATAGTCGGTTCCTTCTGAGCCTTTTCAGCATTGATGTGATTAGCATGGCCAAATACAATAGTAGACGGTATGATATTTTGGTTTCTGAGTCGGCGGTTTCGACAACTCTTCTTACGACCAATAGGAGGACGTAGCGCAACTTGAGGGGAAGGCATAGCATCAGGAGGTCCATCATGAACCGTTAGCTGCCTCGGCGGTGAAGGCAGACGAGGTGCAACATATGACGGCCTTGGTGTTGGAGCAGGTCTATGATGTACATTGTGTGGGATCCAGACTCGACGCTTCTGAACAGGCTGACCCGAGGATGAACCAGCTCAATGAGTACGCTTGAGCGACTCTTGGCATTCAGTCAGAGCTGTTTCAACTTGGAAAGATTTGCTAACAAGCATTGCGAAGTCGGTGCAATCATGGGCTGCAAGTGCGAGTTTTATATCAGTACGCAGTCCTTCACGGAATTTATCCTGCTTCCGGGCGTCAGTGCAGATGTCATCTTCAGCATAGCGGGACAAGTCGAGAAATTTCCTCTGATATTCATCCACAGTCATTGTTCCCTGAGAGAGTTTGCGGAACTCCTGTTTCTTCTGGTCCATCAGACCTTGAGGAATGTACCGTGCACGAAAAGCTGGCTGAAATTCCTGCCAAGTGGTTACTGTTTCAGCAGGCAACATACCCTTGTGGCTTTCCCACCATTGAGCAGCTGATCCCCTCAGGTGATACATCACATAGGTGACGTAACTGTCAGGGATAACATTGGCCGACTTCATCTGGAAGGCAATGTCACGGAGCCAATCATCAGCATCCATTGGATCATTCGGGCTGCGAAAAGTGGACGGATTGAGGCGCATGAATTCTGGCAGAGTTATTGGGGTAGGCTGTTGATAAGCATTCTGGTTTGGAAACTGAGCCAATATGCCGGTCATAACCTGAAGGTTAAGCTCAAACTGCTGACGGTTGAGTTCAAACTGCTGCATCATTGCGGCAATATAAGGTGGAGGTGGGGGATCGTCAGCCATCCTGTCAATTAAACAGGGGCAGTTTAGCAAGTAAAACTGCAGGTGTATGGAATTATTCATGAAGTAACACGCACAACAGAAAGAAGTGCAATAGATACTTCACCATATTCGCACCAGACATTCAAAGCCACACATAGCCTCGGTTACAATCCGGCATTACGATAGTTGAAAAGGGAGGGCTAGACATCTAGGCGGCGCGCAGGCACGCGGTAGGGAAGTACACAACGAGACATAGCAAAGGCTACGTCAACGTCGAAGAAAACTGTTGGAGCGAGGAATCTGCAAGTGACAACACAGGGTGCCCTCGATAAAAGGATCCTGCAAGCAGAACCTGGCCCGCAAACTTGAAGCAAGGGGGAAATCTCAGAACACCGGGTGGATGTGATCACGAGAACCTAATGTTGGAGTTAGTAAAAGTTTTAACCCGAGTAGAAGAGAGGTCAGAGTCCCAGAGTAAAGGTCGAGGAGTAAAAGATCCTAATACCACCCAATTGGCAACGTGGGCCCGTAAGCCACACAGCCAAGTTAGTAAATTAGTTTTCAAACCACTAGACTCAACTTCGGCCAAGTAGTTGGAAAGGGGTTCCTACAGTCAGTCGGCTCTGATACCAACTTGTGACGCCCCCGGCTTAATCGTGCACTAATCATACACGCAAATGCACATGATCAAGCATAAGGACTCACGGGAAGATATCACAACACAACTCTAAAACATAAATAAAGTCATACAAGCTTTATATTACAAGCCAGGGCCTCGAGGGCTCAAATACATAGCTCGATGGCATACAAGCGTTAGCGGAAGCATCAGATATCTGAGTACAGATATTAAAAGGGAAACAGAAAGGCCTTTAAAAAGGCGGGGCAAAATAAAACACTACGATCGAAAGGCATAGGCCTCCTGCCTGGGACCCTCCGATCCTACTCCTGGTTGACGGCAAGCTCGTAGAAGTAACCACCCTCGGGGTGGTAGTAGTAGTCGATTGACGGGGCATCTGTCTCAGGGGCTCCATCATCTGGTCACGAAAAACTGACATGGGGGAAAAGAAAAGCAAAGCAACCGTGAGTACTCAGAAGTACTCAGCAAGCAAGGATCTACACTACATATGCAACATTATCAAAGAGTGGCTGTATATGTGGACTGGGCTGCAGAAATGCAAGAATAGAGAGAAGGCCTAGTCCTATCGAAGACTAGCATCTTCATCGATCTTGCAGCATTAGAAGAGTGTAGATTAGTACAATATAAAGTAGTAGTGTCATTAAGTCTCAACCTCACCCAGAGATCCTTTCTCGACTTCCTGCGAGAAAGCAATCCCAGAGCCATAGTATCCAATGCTAATTGTATCAATCGGGATACAACTCCGAGTGTCTGTTACCGAGGATCCGGCTATGCATATATTAGTTCTTCCCTGCAGGGGTGCACCAACTTACCCATCACGCTCGCTTAACTCCGGCCGGACATACTTTTCCGGGTCATGCCCGACCTCGGTCAAACGACACACCGCAGCCCTACCTAAAGCTCAGCAGAGAGGTCCCCGCCGGTCTACATCCTAAGCACTCAGGGGTCTTGGGCCATCGCCCTGTGCACTCCGGGTCGTTGCGAGCAGGGTGGATACCAGCGCCAACGGCACAATCCGACCCGGCCACAATGCTGAACTGGACGTCTGACAGAACTGTCGGCTGATACTACGATGCAGAACGCCCATACTATGCCCACGTGATGGTTAGTGCTATCGGGTCAGAGGCCCACTCAGATCACATATCCAAATCGTAGTGTATTGGTAGTGCGGTAACGAGCAGAGACTCACGATCGATGTGACCCCGTCGCCCCGTCTCGAGGACTTGTGGCAAGGGCTAAGAATGCCTGGCCACGCCTCGTAATTATCTCTCGGGTACCGTCTAGGTCAACCCGACTCCACATCAGTCACGGGTACCCCTCAGGGCCGATCCGATGTCATCATGGTTCTGTGTTAAGTCAAAGTAACCGTGTGTCCAAACACCAGGGGGAAACCTGAGGAATCACCCTCGATGGATTCCACCTGATGCAGTTGTCAAGGTGAACTTAGGAGAAATCACCCTCGAGGTTCACACTCGAGGTGTTGCATGACGGCGTCGTTATCGGGAGTGGTGAAGGAGGAATCACCCTCGAGGACCATGACCGTATAGCTACTCTACAGAGTTAACATCAGAAGTGCTACAAGAGGTTTCACCCTCGGCACTCGATAGTAGCGTTGTAGTGTCGTTACAACTAAGGGGGTGATGTGCGGTGCCGGGGCCTGGTCTTCAATCCCGTTGATCGGGTCTTCGGATAATCCAGCGGGGCAGTCGGGATAAGTGGGGTCACTGATAGGTCTCTACCCAGCTTATACTAAGCAGTTTAGGATATGCAGGTAATTATCAACAGTAGGTTACAATAAACAGGCTATGCATCAGAATAGGAAAAGCAGCAGCAGTAGCAATTCTAACGCAAGCATGAGAAATTAGAATGGGCGATATCGGTATGCTCAAGGGGGGGGGGGGGCTTGCCTGGTTGCTCTGGCAAGGAGGGGTCGTCAATACCATAGTCCATCGAGGCTCCTGAGCTGCGTCGGCCTCGGGGACGACGTCGATGTCGGGGTCTAACGAGAGAGAAGAGGGGGAGGAAACAAGTAAATACACGACAACATAAGCAACACGGAGCAGGCTACGCTAACGTGCAGTGCAGGGTTGCCTGAAGACATGTCTAAGCCATTTAGTTATTTTAGGAATTTGTTTGGAATTATTTTATTAAAGTCATGCACTATTCATTTAGCTAAAACAGGCAAAAAGTTGCATGTTCAGATAGTTAGAGGCATCTAACAGGTGTGTGGGTAGCGTATTCGGATTCGTGGGATTTTTCTGATCATTTTTCATATATAATTTATTTTCATCGGAGTTACGGTTTAAAAGATATGATTTTCTAAAGTTTTTATTAATTTCTGAAATTAATTTAAATTACTAAATTCGAAAATAAACTAGAAATTCCTACGGGTACCCAGCTCTGTGTACACAGAGTGCACATAGTGGCTGACCAGTGGGCCAGGTTGACCAAGTCAACAGCCCAGTCAGCAGTGGCTGACGTGTGGGCCCCAGTGCTGAGTCAGCAAGTCAACAGTCAAAGTGTTGACTGGGTCAAATGTGAACAGTGCCAGGGGGGCCCCACATGTCATACTCTCAGATCCAGTTAGCAGTTTTTATTAAAACTAAACCAATTTAATTAGTGGCCTGGGGCCTAGTAGTCAGTGCCTAATTAGTGGTTAGTTAGCGATTAACGACGCCACATCAGCGGGTTAGCGGGTTAAACAGAGCGCGCCCGCGTGTGCTCGCTGGCGGTGAGCTACAGGGGCGGCGGCGAGGCCCTAGCGGCCATCTCCGGCGACCACCTGGTCCACCGAGACGTCCTACGCGACGCGGGCGATGCCGCGCATCCATCTACGGCGGTGGCTCAGATGGAGGTGGCCGGCAGTGGCGACAACGGCGACAGCCGAACGGTGGCTAGCGGCGGCGCTTGATGGTTCGACGATTACGGGGCATGAGGAGGAGAAGGGAGAGGCCAGGAGGAAGCGGGAGCTCAGATCGAGCTCGATGACGTGCACGGGGAGGCCGGGGAGCTCGCGGTGGGGCAGATCGAGGAGGTCAACGGCGGCGGCCATGATTCGGAGGAGACGGCGATGGCGGCGATGCGGGGCGGCTCCGATCGAGTGGACCCCCGTAGACGACGTAGCCCTCAACGGTGGTCCCACTAGACATGCCCGCACGGCACGGGGAGGCCTCGGTGCACGGCAACGACGAGGCAGCGGCGACGATAGCGTTCGGTGGCGACGAAAATGAGAGAGGGAGAGGCAAGGAGTGGCCAGGGGGGGCCGGGGGAGCACTGGGCGCTGCCCTTTATCCACGGCGAGTGAGAGCGCGCGCTGTCGAGCGGGAGAGAGGGGGGTCGGGGTGCGTGCGTGCGTGTGTGCTGTGTGTTCGACAGCGGGGCGGCGCGGGTGAGCAGTGCGGGGTAGGGGAATAGCTAGGTGGGTCGGGCCGCACTGTTCACTCGCGGCCCAGGCACATTGGGCTTCTTTTCCTTTTTCTTTTCTTTTCTGTTTTTCTGTTTTAATTTCTGTTTAGCCTTTTGTTTTTATTTCAAAACACTTTTGTAAAATATGAAAACTAGCCCAATATTACCAGTGCAATATTAGTCACTGCCAAAAATTGGTTAGGCGTCCACATCTTTTATTTTGGGTTTTATTTAATTAAAAAGGCATTAACCAACCCTGTTTTGTGGTTGTTATAATCACATAAATTACTTATTAAATGTTGGTTATAATTTTAGAATGGTCTCTGGAATAATTGCCATTTAATGAATAATTTAGTTGTTATGTTGGACAACTTTTATTTTCCACTTTCATTTAAATTTGGATTTTGAGCTAGGAGTTGAAATGCAATATGATGCAAATGATGATCATGCACTGTTAATCATGCTGACATGGCACTATCAAAATGGAATTACTGTGGCTAACCACTTGGGTGTTACATTTAACTACCTTTACAAGATAGTTCAAATAATTTTACAGTAGAGTTGAACTAGCTCAATAGGCTAGTTCAAATAATTTTACACAAGAATTGTACTAGTTCTATAAACTAGTAAATATAATTTTACACTAGAGTTTAACTAGCTCTGTACACTAGTAAAAATAATTTTACACTTGACTTGAACTAGCTCTATAGCCCAGTACAAATTTTTTTACACTATAGTTGAACTAGCTCTATAAGCTAGTTCAAACAATTTCACACTAGAGTTGAACTAGCTCTATAGCCTAGTACAAATAATTTTACACTAGAGTTGAACTAGCTCTATAAACTAGTTCAAACAATTTTACACTAGAGTTGAACTCGCTCTATAGCCTAGTACAAATAATTTTACACTAGAGTAGAACTAGCTCTATCGCCTAGTTCAAGTAATTTTACACAAGAATTGAACTACTTCTATAATCTAGTACAAATATTTGTACACTAGAGTTGAACTAGCTCTATAAGCTAGTTAAAATAATTTCACACTAGAGTTGAACTAGCA
>JAAAXO010000018.1:242383-254175 GCA_011799875.1 Thinopyrum elongatum
CGGTGGCACGAGGAGCGGTGAAGAGGCCGGCGGTGAGGCCCGCACTTCGCCTTAAGGCGACGGCGGCGAGAACCAGGAGCGAACCCCACGGCGGGAAGCACCAGCCAACCGAGAATCAAAGGATAGGGGGGGGGGCACCGGCTCAGTGGGAACGAGATGGGGCACGGGTGGGTGGAGGCGTTAGGTTTCGGTGTGTGGGTGGGGGGGAATCTATAGAGGGGGGGGGGGCGGCGGGCCGGCATGGGGGCGCTTTGGCCCTGCCTGGGTCGAAGCCAAGTTCGGGGGGGGGGGGTTCTCCTTTTCCTTTTTTTTTTCTTTTTCTGTTTTTCTTTATTCCTTTTTCTGTTTTGTCTTTTATTTTTAGTCCAAAAGACTTTTGTAAAATATGAGACTTGCTCCATTATTTACAGTGCATTATCTGTCACTGCTAGAAATTGGTTTGGGGTCCATATCTTTTTGTTTGGATTTTATTTAAATTGAAAAAGGATTAAATAGTGTTATGTTGCTGTTGTTCCTTGTTGCTCGAGTCCTATTACAATCCCAACTAATGTTGCAATCATTTTTATAAATGCTATGGGAATATTTGCAACATGAGGCACATTTTAGTTTTCCAGTTTGAACAACTTTTATTTTCCACTTTACTTTAAATTTGAAGTTGACTTAGGAGTTGAAATGCAATATGATGCAACTGATGTTTAGGCACTGATAATCATGATGTCATGGCATAATCAAAATGGAATTACTGTGGCTAACCACTGGGGGTGTTACACTCAATAAGCTAGTATAAATAATTTTACACTAGAGTTGAACTAGCTCTATAAGCTAGTTCAAATTATTTTACACTAGAGTTGAACTAGCTCTATAGCCTACTACAAATAGTTTTACACTATAGATGAACTAGCTCTATAAGCTAGTTCAAATAATTTTACACTAGAGTTTCACTGGCTCTATAGCCTATACAGAGGATAAGAGGGAACGGTTGCCAAGTTCGATAGTTAGGGACGCGTACGGACGAACAGACCCGTATTCAGATTCGTCTCGTCGTTCTGAGCAACTTTCATGTTCAAAGTTTTTCGATCTGAGCTACGGATTTTTTATATGTTTTCTAAGTTTTTATTAATTTTCTGAATTACTTTAATTATTTAAATTAAATTATCCGAAACAGTGTCTTCTGACTGTCAGCATGACGTCAGCATGATGCTCAGGACCTGGGTCCACCTGTCCTGTTCTCTAACTAATTAAATCAGATTAACCCTAATCAACAGATTAGGTTAACTAAACCTAGTTAACTAGCTTTCATTAATTACCTAATTAGTTAATAATCTAACTAATTAAATTATGTATTTTAAGTTAATTGCTATCGCAACGACATCAACCAAAAAACCACAACAACAGCGAAAGTAGCAGATTGAGAAGGAGGAGAGAAGGGAACCCAACCCCCAGACAACCCCAACAAAAAAATTAATTAATTATTATTAGTATTTTAACATTTTTTTTATACACTAACAGGGCAAGGGCCCCTGGCAGGCCGGACAATGTCCTGCAACACTGCCAGGGGGCCGTACTTGTCCATCCCAAAGGCCAGGCGCACGCGAGGTCGAGCGGGGCAGGCGGCGCCCGCGGCCGGTGCCCGGCGGCCGTGGCGGGCGCGGCTTGGCCATGCACGGCCGTGTCGGGCGTGCGTCCAGCGCCGGCGATGCCAGGTCAGGCCGCACCGCGGGGGGGGGGGGGGGGGCGGTGTGGACGCGCAGGGCGGAGCCGGAGCGCGGGATGGCCGAGCGCCTGCGGGTGCTCACGGCCAAGCGGCGCCGGTGCACTGTCCGTCGGACGACAGGCGAAAGGGGCGTGGCCGGGCGCGTCGGAGGAGGTCCGTGGGCTCGCGTTGGGGGCGACGTATGCGTCAGGGCGCGGCCCGATGCGGCGCGGGGAGCGCGAGGCTCGAAAGGCAGCAGGCGCAATCATGGGGGTGCGCGAGCAGTGAGGCGTCGCGGGAGGCAGCGCGAGCGGGGTGAGGCCGTGCGGTGAGCGCGCTCGGCGCGGTGCTGGTCGCGGCGACCGGGGAAGAGGGGGAGCGCTCACAGAGCTGCTCAGGGTCCAGGGCAGCGTGCTCGACGAGGTGGAGGCGAGCGCGTCTGCGCGCGGGTGCGCAGTGGCCGCCGACGAGAGGCGACGGGCGAGGTCGTTCAGATGATGAGCGGTGGGACGACGGGCGGTTGGTGGCGAGTCGGGGCGCAGCGGCGGGGTTGGACGGGGCGGCAGTAGAGGTTGTGACGGCCGGCGGCGGTGGCCGAAGGAAGCTAGAAAGGCCGGCGGTGAGGCCGCATGTCGCCAGGCGACGGGGCGGAACAGGAGCGCCCACTGGCGGACGCCCGATCCCAACCTGGAATCAGGGGGGGGGGGGACGCTGTGGGAACGAGTGGCAGGTGGTGTAGGCGTTAGGTTTCGGTGTGTGGGTGGGGGGCATATAGCGGGGGGGGTGGCCGGCTGGGCCGGCCTGGTGGGCCGCTTGCCTGCTGGGTCCGAAGCCCAGTCGGGACACTAGAGTTGAACTAGCTCTATAGCCTAGTAAAAATAATATTATACTAGAGTTTAACTACCTTTATAACCTAGTTCAAATAATTTTACACTATAGTTGAACTAGCTCTATAGGCTAGTTCAAATAATTTTACACAAGAATTGAACTAGGTCTATAGTCTAGTACAAATAATTTTACACTTGAGTTGAACTAGCTCTATAGCCTAGTACAAATAATTTTACACTATGTGAAGCCCCCGGCCTAATCGTGCACTTATCATACACGCAAATGCGCACGATCAAGCCTAAGGACTGACGGGAAGATATCACAACACAACTCTAAAACATAAATAAAGTCATACAAGCTTTATATTACAAGCCAGGGGCCTCGAGGGCTCGAATACATAAGGTTGCGAACAAGCGTCAGCGGAAGCATCAGATATATCTCAGTACAGATATTAAAAGAGAAACAGAAAGGCCTTTAGAAAGGCGGGGCAAACATAAAACACTACGATCAAAAGGCGTAGGCCTCCTGCCTGGGAACCTCCGATCCTACTCCTGGTCGACGGCAAGCTCGAGGTAAAATCCAACTCGGGGTAGTAGTAGCGATCGTCGGTGCATCTGTGTCAGGGGCTCCGTCATCTGGTCACGACAAACTGATATGGGGAGAAAGGAAAACAAAGCAACCATGAGTACTCAGAAGTACTCAGCAAGCAAGGATCTACACTACAAATGCAACATTATCAAGGGGAGGCTGTATATGTGGACTGGGCTGCAGAAATGCCAGAATAGAGAGAAGGCCTACTCCTATCGAAGACTAGCATCTTCAGAGGTCTTGCAGCATTAGAAGAGTGTAGATTAGTACCATATAAAGTAGCAGTATCATTAAGTCTCAACCTCACCTAGAGATCCTTTCTCGACTCCCGGCGAGAAAGCAATCCCAGAGCCATACAGTTATCAACCTCGTCCGGAGATCCCTTCTCGACTCCCTGCGAGAAGCAATCCCAGAGCCATAGTATCCAATTCTAATTGTATCAATCGGGATACAACTCCGAGTTTCCGTTACCGAGGATCCGGCTATGCATAGATTTGTTCTTCCCTGCAGGGGTGCACCAACTTACCCACCACGCTCGCTTAACTCCGGCCGGACACACTTTTCCGGGTCATGCCCGACCTCGGCCAAACGACACATCGCAACCCTACCTACAACTCAGCAGAGAGGTCCCCACCGGTATACATCCTAAGCGCAAGGGGGTCTTGGCCATCCCCCCTCACCCTCCGGGTCGTTGCGCACATGGCCCAGATCCAAGCACCACCGAAATGGTGCCAATCACTCCATGCCGCACTGCTGAACTGGACGTCTGACAGAGCTTTCGGCTGATGGATACGATGCAGAACGCCCATACTATGCCCACGTGGTGGTTAGTGCTATCGGGCCAGAGGCCCACTCAGATCACATATCCAAATCGTTAGTACCATGGGGGTTGCGGTTACGAGCAGAGACTCACGAAAGATGTGACCCCGTCGCCCCGTCTCGAGGACTTGCGGCAAGGGCCAAGAATGCCCGGCCACGCCTCGTATCCATCACTCGGGCACCATACAGGCAACCCGTCTTCACAACACACGCCTCTCAGGCGCACGCGGGTACCCCTCAGGGTCGACCCACCTTCCAAGTAACAGTGTAAAGTTATCCGTGTGTCCATAACATCAGGGGAATCCGAGGTATCACCCTCGTTGGATTCCTACATGATGTATCCATCAAGGTGAACTCGGAGGAATCACCCTCGCTGGGTTCACACTGGAGGTGTTGTACGACGGCGTCGTTATCGGAAGCGATGAAGGAGGAATCACCCTCGATGACCACGACCGAATAGCTACTCTACAGAGTTAACATCAGGAGTGCTACAAGAGGTTTCACCCTCGGCACTCGATAATAACGCTGCAGTGTCGTTACAACTAAAGGGGGTGAAGTGCGGTGCCGGGGCCTGGTCTTCAATCCCGTTGATCGGGTCTTCTGATAATCCAGCGGGGCAGTCGGGATAAGTGGGGTCATTGATAGGTCTCTACCTAGCTTATACTAAGCAGTTTAGGATATGCAGGTAATTATCAACAGCAGGTTACAATAAACAGGCTATGCATCAGAATAGGTAAAGCAGCAGTAGGAGCACCAATTCTAATACAAGCATAAGAAATTAGAATGGGCGATATCGGTATGCTCAAGGGGGGGGGCTTGCCTGGTTGCTCGGTGGCAAGGGCAAGGTCGTCAATGGTGACTTCGGGCTCCGGAGCTGCGTCGGCCTCGGGGATGACGTCGGTGTCTAACGAGAGAGAAGAGGGGGAGGAAACAGTATAAATACACAGCAAACATGGGCAACACATTGTACGACAAGGCAATACGCAGTGCTAGGGGTGGTCTAACGCAGTACTACACGTATTAGACGAAGCGGGAGAATATCTGACGATATTTCCCGGGTCTTTGTAATTATCGGACAGACAATCCAGAGGGGGACGGTTCCATGTTCGGATAGATAGGGACGCGTGACGGACGAACAGATCGCGTATTCGGATTCATCTCGTCGTTCTGAGCAACTTTCATGTTCAAAGTTTTTCGATCTGAGCTACGGATTATTTTATATGATTTTCTAAAGTTTTATTAATTTTCTGAATTTATTTAATTATTTAATTTCGAATTATCCAGAATAGTGTTTGCTGACGTCAGCATGACATCAGCATGACGTCTGGACCAGTGGGTCCCACATGTCATTCTCACATTAGGCTAATTAGGGTTTACTAATTAATTAATAATTAATTAAACTAATTAATTAAATTAGATTAATTAAGCAGGATTAATTAAATTAATTAATTCACTAATTAATTAATTAATTAACTAATTATTTATTTTAATAATTCATTTTTCTTTTCTTTTCTTTTATTTATTTTTATTTTTATTTTTTTTATTTTTTTTAATGGGCGGGCCCCATCTGCCATAGGCCCATGGGGCCAACAGGGTTATCGGGCGTGGGCGTGTAGACGCCCGAGTGGTTGTGGTCGTGGGTACCCACCCGAATGCACAGGCACGTGGGCGCGGCGGGGCGCCGGCCAGCGAGCGGAGGGCCGAGCGGGTCACGGCAGGAAGGTGGCCGGCGGCAGCCGCGCAAGCGAGGGCAGGGGAGGGGCGGAGCAGCGGGCAGCGAGTGGGGCGCGCGGGAAGCGCCGGCGGTCGTGCGGCCAGGGGGCAGCAGAGAAGCAGCAACAGCAGCGGCAGAAGGAGGAGAGCGGGGGCGCCCGCAGAGGGAGGTCAGGAGCAGCTGCGGCGGTGCGGGCGCGCACGCAGGGGGAGTACGGGGGCGCGGTGGTTGGGCGTCGGGCATCTCCGGCGCAGCTGCAGTAGGCAGCAGGCCACAGCGAGAGGCGGGGCGAGCCGGAGCGCACGGGCGCGCGCGCGCTCGGTCGTCCGCGCGGACGGGGCGTGACGGAGGTAGGGCGAGCGGCGAACGCGGGGTTCGGCGACTACGGCGCGGAGTCAGAAGGGGAGGTCAGAGGGAATGCTCACAGGGGGCAGAGAGGCGGTCCAGTGGGGGGGGGGCCGCGGTGGCCGGTGTGGCGGCGAGGGCGACGGGGACGGGCGGCGCAGGAGGCGTCGGGCGGCGGGGCTCCTCCTCCCGATCTGATCCAACCAGGGGAGGAGAGGAGCGAGGCAGCGGGCTGGCGGTGTCGAGGACGGAGTCGAGGTGCTCGAGGCGGCGATGGACGAGGCGACGGCGGCGTCGGGCGGCGGCGGTTGTTCCCCCGATCCAGACCGATCGGAGGGGGAGGGAACGAGGGAGGGGGGGGGAAGTGGTGTGTTCGGTTAGAGGGTTTGCGGGGGGGTGAGGGATAAGGAGGAATGGGGGTGGGCTTGGCCGGTTGGGCCGGCCTGTTGCTGGGCCGGAGCCTAGTGAGGAGGGGGGGAGTTTTCCTTTTTTTTGATTTTTGCTTTATTTCTTTTTGGTTTTCTGTTTTTGCAATAACGTGTGGCCTCACAATTAGTTTTGTAAAATATGTGACTAGTCACAAAACTCCAGTGCATAATCTACTAATGCCATAAAATGGTTTTGAGTCCATACCATTTCATTTACAACTTTATAAAACTAAATGGGGTTTAAATAATGCTGTTTTGGCACTGTTAGAGTTACTTAATTAATTTATTAAATGTTGGTTACAATTTTAGAATGGTCTCTGGAATATTTGCCATTTAATGAACAATTTAGTTTTTATGTTGGACAACTTTTATTTTCCACTTTCATTTAAATTTGAATTTGAATTAGGAGTTGAAATGCAATATGATGCTAATGATGATCATGCACTGTTAATCATGCTGACTTGGCATTATCAAAATGGAATTACTCTGGCTAACCACTGGGGGTGTTACACACTATAGTTGAACTAGCTCTATAAGCTAGTTCAAATAATTTTACACTAGAGTTGAACTAGCTCTATAGTCTAGTACAAATAATTTTACACTAGAGTTGAACTAGCTCTATAAGCTAGTTCAAATAATTTTACACTACAGTTGAACTAGCTCTATAGCCTAGTACAACTAATTTTACACTAGAGTTGAACTAGCTCTATAAGCTAGTTCAAATAATTTTACACTAGAGTTGAACTAGCTCTATAAGCTAATTCAAATAATTTTACACTAGAGTTGAACTAGCTCTATAGCCTAGTACAAATAATTTTATACTAGGGTTTAACTACCTTTATAAGCTAGTTCAAATAATTTTACACTAGAGTTGAACTAGCACTATAGGTTAGTTCAAATAATGCGCTCGTCAGCTCTAGTGTAAACTTATTTGACTGGACTATTAGAGCTAGTTAACTCTAGTGTAAACAAAAAATTATTGAACAAAGCTTATAGGCTAGTTAATATTTAGTGTAAAATATTTGTACTGGGCTTATAGAGCTAGTTCACTCAAGTGGTAAAATTATTTGAAACTAGGATGAGCTAGGTTAAACTCATAATGTAAAATTATTGAACTAGCTTATAAAGGTAGTTAAAACTCTCGTGTAAAATTATTTGTAAGCTCTAGCTATAGAGCTAGTTAACTCTAGTGTAAACATTATTTGGAACTACCTTTAGACGCAGTTCAACTTAGTGTAAAAATTATGTGAATAGCTTTATAGAGCAAGTCAACTCTGGTTGTAAAATTATTTATACTAGTTCATAGAGCTAGTTCAACTCTGTGTGAGATGTATATAACTGCTCTTATAGAGCTAGTTCAACTCTAGTCGTAAAAATATTTGTACTAGATTATTAGAATAGTTCAATTTTGTGAAAATTACTTGAAATAGGTATAGCAGATCGTTCTACTCTAGTGTTTAAAATTATTTGTACTAGGTATAGAGCTAGTTTAAGTCTAGTGTAAAATTATGTGAACTAAGTTTATAGAGCTAGTTCAACTCTAGTGTAAAAATTTATTTGTACTAGGTATAGAGTTAGTTCAACTCTAGTGTAAAATTATTTGAAACTAGCTTAAGAGCTAGTTCAATAGATGTGTAAATGATTGTTGTACTAGTGTATAGAGTAGTTCAGTCTCTAGTGTATTAAAATTATATGTTACTAGATTTATAGAACTAGTTCAATTCTTGTTGGTAAATTATTTGAACTAGCCTGTAGAGCTAGTCAATTACTAGTGTAAAATATTTTGAACTAGCTTATAAGTAGTTTAAACTTTGTGTAAAATTATTTGAACTAGCTTATAGAGCTAGTTTCAACTGTAGTGTAAAATTATTTGTACAAGCTATGAGCTAGTTCAAATCTAGTGTAAAATTATTTTGAACTATAGCTTATAGAGATTGTTCAACCATAGTTGTAAATTATTTGTAAACTGGGTATAGAGCTAGTTCAACTCAAGTGGTAAAAATATTTGTATAGATGTATAGAGCTAGTTAAACTTGTGTAAATTATTTGTACTGTGTATAGAAAGTTCATTCTTGTGTAAAATTATTTAACTAGCTATAGAAGTAGTTCAACTGTACTGTGAAAATTATTTGAACTAGCTTATAAAGGTTAGTCAACTCTAGTGTAAAATATTGTACTAGGCTATCTATAGAGTAGTTCAACCTCTAGTGTAAAATTATTTGGACTAGCGTTAGAGCTAGTTCACTCTAGTGTAAAAAATTATTTGACCTAGGCTTATAGAGCTAGTTCAACTCTGTGTTAAAATTTTGTACTAGGCTTAAGAGCTAGTTACCAATCTAGTGTAAAATTATTTTATACGAGCTTATAGAGCTAGTTCAACTATGGTGTAAAATATTTGTACTAGTTAGAGAGCTGGTTCAACTTAGTGTGGAAATTATTTTACTATTATAGAGTAGTTCAACTCTATGTTAAAATAGTTGTACTAGATTATAGAGACTAGTTTCAAGTTCTTGTGTAAATTATTTGAACGAGCCAAGAGCTAGTTCAACTCCAGTGTAAAATATTTGAACTAGCTTTACAAAGGTAAGTTAAACTCTAGGTATAAAATTATTTTGTACTAGGCTAGTTAGATGCTGTTCAACTCAGCCTTGTGAAAATTATTTGACTAGGCTATAGAGCTAGTTCAAACTCTAGTGTAAAATTATTTGAACTAGCTATAGAGCTAGTTCAACTCTAGTGTAAAAGTTATTTGTACTAGGCTATAGAGCTAGTTCAATCTAGTGTAAAATAATTAACTAGTTATAGAGCTAGTTTCGCTCAGTGTAAAATTATTTGTACTGGTTAGTAAGCCTAGTTCAAACTTAGTGTAAATTATTTGAAATAGCTTATAGAGCTAGTTTCAACTCATAGTGTAAAATATTTGTATGGCTATAGGCTAGTTCAACATAGTGTAAAAAAATATTTGTACTGGGTATAGCGCGAGTTGAAACTCTAATGTAAAATAGTTCTGAACTAGTATAAAGGAGTTAAACTCTGTGTGAAATTATTTGTACTAGGCTATAGAGCTAGTTCAACTCTAGTGTAAAATATTTGAACTACTATAGGCTAGTTCAACTCATAGTGTAAAATTATGTTGAATAGCTTATAGAGCAAGTTCAACTCTGTTATGTAAAATTATTTTATACTAGTCATAGAGAGCTAGTTCAACTCAATTGTGAAAATATTTTACCTCTTATAGAGCTAGTTCAACTCTATGTAAAATATATTTTTGGAGTAGATTATAGAACTAGTTTTAATTCTTGTGTAAAATTATTTGAACTAGGCTAGAGAGTAGTTCTACTCTAGTGTAAATTATTGTACTAGGCTTTATAGGAGTAGTTTAACTACTAGTGTAAAAATATTATTATTTGACTAGTTATAGAGCTAGTCAACTCTAGTGTAAAATTATTGTACTAGGGCTAAGAGTTAGTTCAACTCTAGTGTAAAATTATTTGAACTAGCTTAAGAGCTAGTTCAAATATGTGAAAATGATTTGTACTAGGTATAGTGATAGTTCATCCTAGTGTAAAATATATGTACTAGATTATAGAAATAGTTAATTCTGTGTGTAAAATTATTTGGAATAGCTATAGAGCTAGTTCAATTCTAGTGTTAAAATTTTGAACTAGCTTATAAGGTAGTTAAACTCTTGTGTAAAAATTATTGAAACTAGCTTATAGAGCTAGTTCAACCTAGTGTAAATTATTTGACTGGATATAGAGCTAGTTCAATCCTAGTGTAAATTATTTGAACAGGCTAAGAGCTTGTCAGAATATGATAGTGTAAAAATTATTTGTACTGGGAGAAGAGCTAGTTCAACTAGTGTAAAATTTATTTGAACTAGTGTATAGAGCTAGTTAAACTCTCGTGTAAAATTATTTGTGATGGTCGATAGAGACGTTCAACTTCTTGGTAAAAATTTGAAACTAGCTATAGAGCTAGTTCAACTCTACTGTAAAATTATTTGAACTAGCTTAAAGAGTAGTTAAACTCTAGGTAAATTATTGTACTAGGCTATAGAGTTAGTTCAACTCTAGTGAAAAATTATTTGAACTAGCTTGTAGAGCTTTGTTTCAACTCTAGTGTAAAAATTATTTGATAAACTAGCTTATAGAGCTAGTTCAACTTGTGTAAAATTATTGTACTAGTTAGAGCAGTTCAACTCTAGTGTATAAATATTTAACTACTTATAGAGCTAGTTCAACTTATGTTGTAAAATATTTGTACTAGTATTATGAACAGTTCAATCTGGTGTAAAATTATTGAACTAGCTATAGAGGCTAGTTAATATAGTGTAAAGTATTTTGAACTAGCTTATAGGTATGTTAAACTCTAGTAAAAATTATTTTTACTAGGCTTAGAGCTAGTTCAACTCTATGGTGAAATTATTGAACTAGCTTATAGAGCTAGTTCAACTCTAGGTAAAATTTTTGAACAGTTATAGAGATAGTCACTCTAGTGTAAAATTATTTGTACTAGGCTATAGAGCTAGTTCAACTCTAGTGTAAAATAATTTGAAACTGCTAGAGCTAGTTCAGCTCTAGTGTAAATATTTTCATGTCTAGGCTTATAGAGCTAGTTCAACTCTAGTGTAAATTATTTGAAACTAGCTTATAGAGCTAGTTCAACTATAGTGTAAATATTTTTACTCGGCTATAGAGATAGTTCTAGTTCACTCAAGTGTAAATTATTTGAATAGTGTATAGAGCTAGTTAACTTCTTAATTAAAATTATTTGAACTAGGTTATAGAAGGTAGTTAACTCTAGTGTAAAATTATTTGTATAGCGATAGAGCTTAGTTCAACTCTAGTGTAAATTATTTGAAACTCCTTATAGAGCAGTTCAACTCTAGTGTAAATTATTTGAACTAGCTTATAGAGCAGTTCAACTCTGAGTGTAAAATTATTTGATACAGTCATAGAGCTAGTTCAACTTCTGTGTAAATTATTTGAACTAGTGTATAGAGCAGTCAAACTCTCAATGTAAAAATTTGAACTAGCTATAACGGTAGTAATCTGTGTGTAAAATTATTTATACTAGGCATAGAGCTAGTTCAACTCTAGGTAAATTTTTTGTAACTAGTCTTATAGAGGCTAGTTCAACTCTAGTGTAAAATTATTTATACTAGGCTATAGAGCTAGTTCAACTCTTGTGTAAATTATTTAAACTAGCGATATATGAGCAGTTCAAATATAGTGTAAAATTATTTGTACTGGGCTATAGAGCTAGTTCAAACTTCAAGTGTAAAATTAATTTGTAACTAGTTATAGAGCTGCTAGTTAAATATAGATAAAAATTATATGACTAGATTACAAGAAACTAGTCAATTCTGTGTAAA
>JAAAXO010000019.1:0-12524 GCA_011799875.1 Thinopyrum elongatum
TTGCTCTCTGCTGCCGTCCGCGCTCCGCCTCACGCCAACGCTGCGCCGCGCCAGCTTCAGCTCCTGCTATTTTCCCCAGATTAATGCTGCGCCCACCCTTCTTCTCCCTCAACTCAAGCAGCTTGACCTCTTCGACATTGGCATCTCGACGAAGGCTATGGAGCACCTGCTCCGCGGCTATACTGCGCTCGAGGACCTTCGTCTTCAGCAGATCCACGGGTTCATTAGCCTCCACATCGCCTCGACGAATCTCCAATGGATTTATGTGTCTTGCTGACCCCACAACAAGACATCAATTGGGAAGAGATCACTTGAGCTGTTCCACGTTATGGTCATTGAGAATGCCCCTTTCCTTGAGAGATTGCTTGTATCTGATCTAGAAGGTCCAACAAAAATCAGGGTCATTGACGCGCCGAAATTGACAGCGTTGGTGTACTCGTCTGCAAAATTCTATGAACTCGTTATTGGATCCATAATCGTTCAGGTACAACACTCATCTTCTTCTCCGTCTTCTTGAACTTCTCATTTTTAAATTTCTTCTTGATGTATTTATGACTATCATCCAGAAAATGATTCCCACAAGCTTGACCCAGTCTGTGCGCACAGTGAATATCTTGGCAATAAAATCTATCGGCCCCAATCTGGATCAAGTTGTTGGATTCCTTAGATGCTTTCAGTACATGGAGAAGCTATTCATCAAGGTGAAACTTATTTTCTATTAGTAAATGGTAATCACAACGAAGCTCAATTTTTTCATAATTTTCCCAAATTACGATGAAAAGTGTAGTGTTCAAAACTGCATCTATGCACTGTACCGAAAGAAATGTTTTTAGTATTTTTTTCTCATGTGATCACCTGCATCATTTTTTTGTACTAGTAGCCTAGGCTAGTCATAGTGGCAAGTAACTTAGACTAGTAACTCTATGGTTAGCCTAAGAGCAAGTACTACCTCCGTCCTGGTTTACTCTTCGTATTTTGTAGTATCAAAATTTGACCATAGATTTAACTGACAAAATGTTAATGCATGTCACTAAAAAATATATTGTTGGATTCGTATTTGAACATAATTTCCAATGGTATAATTTTTGGTGACATGCATTGGCATTTTCTTAGGTAAATCTATGGTCAAAATTTTACACTAAATACAAGGTAGTACAAAAGTGGGCTATAACGAACCTCCACTATTTAGGCCAAAACACATGCCAAATTCACTTCTGATGCATTCAGCATCGATGCTCTCCATTGCTCACCTGGTGCCCCCAATCTGGATCACCTACTTTGCTCCGGTGCCAAATTAACTCATGCAATGAAAAAAGACTTGCGTGGGAGAGGGAGAGGACTGAGGCAATAAAAAAACACTTGTTTGGGAGAGGGAGAGGCTGGTGTAGTTGGTTTGATTGATTTGTTTATACATGTGGGTCTGTGTGCACAACAGTGCCAACTCTCTCACATTGCTAGAGCGGTGCCAAAATCTTTTGATTTGACATCGATGCGTATTATGTGGTATACTTTTGAGAAATATGGCATCAGCCACATAGTGGAAGACAACAAATGCCCAAGCTCTTCACGTGCTCCTAGGTAAATGAGAGGAAAGAGAAAGAGAGAGAGTGAAAAATTATCACTAGCCTTAGAGCCAACCCTATCGTATGAGCGAATGATATTGGTACCTCTTGATGACACGGCAATCTTATACAGCCAGCTGCTCTAATATGTTCTCTTTTTTTGCAGATAAAAAAGACCCGAAAGTGAAAAATGTGCTGCACTATAACAATTTCATCGAATGCCTTGATCTCCATCTTACAGAAATTGATTTGATTGACTACCGGAAACGACGGGTGCCCCCTCATAGAGGTGACACGAGATAAGCTGATCACCGAGTTATAAGTCAGACCCATCGTTTGCATCATAATTGCTCTTAGCGTTCTGAGCCGCCTTGAGATTCTTCTCGGACATTGCGGACTTGTTCTTCAGCATTTGGACTAATGTTCCGGTCCCACGAGAGGTCGTTCCCCATTTTCTGACCAATTCAGAGGGGTTGTCGACACTTGTGCCATATAGCACTTTGATGGAAGCCATCTTCAAACTGGCTTGATAGCTGTTATTATAGGGGAATTTGGCATATGGGAGAGATTCTTCCACTTCTTCTTCCGAATGATATAACACAAGCGCGAACATATCTTCAAGCACTTGATTAACTCGCTCGACTTGGCCTTGGATTGAGGATGATAAGCTGAACTCCATGTAATGTGAGTTCCCATAGCTTGTTGGAAACTTTCCCAGACTTGGACGTGAAAAGACCGCACTGTCCCAACTGATCTCCTCTGGAATACCGTGGAGTGAAACAATTCTGGAGATCTATACAACTCTGCTAGCTGGCTACAGTGATAGTCTCCCTTGACAGGCAAAAAATGAGCACCTTGGAAAGTGGTCGATGATGACAAGAATAGCGTCGTACCCTTTCTGAGACTTGGGAAAACATTAATGAAATCCATCTGCACTTTATCCCACTTCCACAGGAATAGGGATTGGTTTGAAGATTTCCAGCAGGCTTCGGATTTTCTGCTTTGACGCGACGACATACGTCACATTCAGCAACATAGCGAGCCTGTCCTGCTCTCATTTTAGACCACCAGGTACCTTTGACGAAGATCCGATACATCTTAGTATACCCGGATGATAGACACGGGGTATCATGAGCCTCCTTCAATGACCTGTCTGTCATAAGCTCGAATCGAGGTACTAACATGCGGTCTCGGAAATATAAGGTTCCTTCTTCTGCAATCGCGAAATCCCTGTACTCTCGAGGTGAAGTTCTTTCTTCATCAGATTGATTTCAGCATCTTTGGCTTGCGCTTCTTAACAGCCTTCTAGGTCGGGCTGTACCACAAGGTTACTAAGAGAACCCTGCGGAACGATAGACGTTCAACTTGCGCAATTCTTCATACATCTGGGGTTGAGCTTGCCTTAACCATGAGGTTATTGCAATATGACTTGCGTCAAGGCATCAACCATCACATTAGCCTTGCCAGGAGTATAATAAATTACCAAATCATAGTCCGTAATCATTCCAACCATCGTTTTGAGAAGGTTAAGATCCGTTGGGTGAATAAATACTTCAGTACTCGGATGATCGGTATAGATCTCACACCGATTTACCAAGAAGGTAGTGTCGCCACTGCTTCAAGCATAGATCACAGTACTAGTCACGAGATCATGCACAGGATAATTTTCTTCATGAGACGCAATTGCGTGAAGCATAAGACATTACTCTTCGTTCTTGCATTAGGACACAGCCTAATCCTTGACGAGAGGCGTCGCAATATGACAATTCCTTACGAGAATCAGGAGGAGCAGCCTGGAGCAGAAGTAAGCTTGGTCCTTGCGGGTCTGGAAACTTTCTTGACATTTGTCTGTCACTCAGACTTAACGCCCTTTGTGGAGCAGTATTTCAGGGCTTGGCAATCTTGGAGAGTTCTCGACGAATCGACGGCATAACTTGCAAGACCGAGAAACTTCGGACTGTCTTGGCATTCTTCGAGGGTCCAATCAAGGATAGCCTGAACTCCGGCTCCGGGTTAACGGCAATACCGTCCTTGGAAATCACATGTCCAAGGTAGTCACTTCAGAAAGCCAGAATTCACATTTTGGAGTATTTGGCATTAACTTGTGCTCTCGAACCTCTCCAGAACAAGACAAGATGTTCTCATGTTTCTTCATATTCTTCGAATATACCAGAATATCAATCCAATATACCACGACGAACTGTCGAGGTAATCCATGAATATATAAATTCATCAGCGGAGAACGTAGCGGGAGCATTCGTTAGGCCAAATGACATGACGGTGTACTCGTAGGAACCATAGTGAGTAACGAATGCAGTTTTCGGTATTATCTCTTCACGGACACGGATCTGGTGATAACCCAACCTCAAGTCAGTTTAGAAAACACCGATTATCCAGCCAGTTGATCATAAAGTCATTGATCCGGGGAAGCGGATATTTATGTCTGAATGTGTTGCCTGGTTGATGAACGGTAATCTTGAACCAACCTATTCTTACCATCTTTCTCTTGACAAAGAGAGACGGTGCCCCTAGGCAGAGGAACTAGCGAGATGAGCCCATCTTTAGTGATTTATCGATTTCTTCCTTAAGCTCAGTAAGGTGGTGTCGGAGGCATCTTGTAAGGACGCTTCGCAATAGGAGTAGTGGCCAGGCTTCATTCATACAAACACTCGACAGCTCTAGCAGGGGTTATTCCTGTAAGTTGTTCTGGGAAAACATCCCTGGAATTCACAGACAACTGAATGTTTTCGATCCCTCCAGCGGAGAAGCGTACGCATTCAAGACATCAATCTGAGCCTCGCGTTCTGAGTTGAGATTAGCTTGATAATTCACTAGCTCATTGATGGGTGTAGTAGGTGTCAACTTTAGTAGCGCAGTTGATTGAGCACAGTGAGCCTTCAACCATCATTCCCGATATAAGGTCAATGGTGAAATTATTCAAATTATGGGGAGGCCTGAAACTTTCCTCTTCAATCACAAAGTGACTTCGGGCTGATGATAGTGGCTTGGCACCGTCCCGTGAGGGTTTTAACTACGGATGGGTGTAGTGTTTCACACTTAACGTCATGCAGAGTGCAAATGTTTTGACAATGAAGGCGAGCTCCTGAATCAAATAAAAACAGTTGCAGGTACTGAATTAACAAGAAGTTGTACCCATCACAGTTGCTGTTGTTCCCGGTCTTCTCCATGTTGACATGAAGCCGCCCACGACCGTAAGAAGGTCTGGCATTGTTGTGTAACGTTGCTGAGGAAATACCACGGCCAGCAGAAGGAAGAGCTAACTGTTCGTGATTCTGAGAACAATCTCTGGCACAGTGACCTGCCTGGCCACACTTGAGCAGAGTCCACTGTCAGGACGTGGTGCGGGACTCGAAGAGGCTGCTCGGCGGTGTGGAAGGCAGACGAGGTGGCAGCATAGGATGGCCGGTTCACAGGCGTCTGCTGGAACGTGTACATGCTCTGAGGTAGCCATGCGTGCTCTGGAAGACGACCCGAGAATGAGCCCGCCTCACTGTGCGTTCGGTCGCTTCCTTGTTTTCTTCAGAGCCAGTCTCGAACCATGATGGCCTATTCACCAGGTGCGAAATCAGGATAGTCTTGAACAGCAGAGCTAACTGATATCAGTATGCAGCCCTTCACGAAACTTCCTCTCCTTCCGGTCATTAGTAGGACTGTACTTCTTCAGCGTAGTGAGACAAGTCAATAAACTCGCGCTGATAAACTTCCACAGTCTTGTTCACCTTGAACGAGACTAACGAATCTCGGTCCTTCGTCTTTCTCCGGGCTATGCACATCTTGAGTAATGTAGTCGGGCCACCTAAGGCTATCTTGAATTCTTCCCAGTGACGACGGTACCAGTGGTAGGGTCTGTCGTGAGTGGCCCACCATTGTGATGCGGGACCCTCAGAGGTATGTCGCAAACGGTGACATAATTGGCCGGGGCGATCATGCAGCACTCCATCTCATAGAAGATATCACGCAGCCAGTCATCGGCATCCAGCGGATTCACTGTGTTGCGAAGACGACGGTTTAGAGTCGCATAACATTCTGGCAAAGTGATGGAAGGTGGCGGCTGGATCGGCATTGGGACAAGGGAACTGCTGCTAATCCCCGTCATGACTGTGGTTGAGTTCAAACTATTGCATATCGCAGCCATATATCATGCGGTGGGCGTGTTGGATTGTTATCTCCATCCTGTAAATTAACAGGGATAGTTTAGCAGAAGCCAATGCGAGTGTTTAGCGCAGATGCATGTGTAATGCGATGGACATTTAAGTCAGTACAAGATGCTTATAGTAGTCATTAAGTCATACAGATCCCTACGAGTCGGTTACAATCGGGCAGCATAACGGCACAATTTAAAAGCTAGACATACTAGAGCTCGCAGGCACACGGTAAGAAGTACAAAACAACAGACATGCAAAGGCACATCAAACGTCGTGAGAAACCCGAAACTGGGTAGCTGCAAGTGCGTAGAACGACTTTCGTCGCAGAAGGATCCTGTTCCAGTGCACTCTGATGCAGAACCTGGTCTTGATCTGAAAGAATAGGTCCACTTGCAGTGTATGACCTCCCACAGCAGCCAATCGATCCCTGGTGCATCCTCGGTCCTGCGCGGGTAATAATATGCTCAGATGTATCCCTGCATGATAGCTGGTACAACTGCGTCATAGCCTCGTAGAGTCGTACTCGCAGTGGCAAACAACTCGACAGCGGAGAGCGCGACACAGTGGTAATCATAGCCTGAGTACACTGAATGCAAACTCACTGTACGTCGAGCGACTGCTCGTTACGGGCACAGGTCGCTGTGTAGATTACCAGTAGCATCTCCAGCGGGGCATACAGAATGTATCGATACTCGAGCACATCCAAGCTAGCTGATGTGCTCTCCTCGGAGCGTGCGACACAGACGTAGAGGCATCATTGACGGCCATCAGTCAATCGTCATGTGTGGCCGATACCGTGGAAAAGATGCAGCTCACGTGTCTGAGTTTATCTTGTGGTCATAGAATGCGAACATAAGCATAAGTACTGCTCCTGGTTTGAACCACGGTACCTCGTAACCATGTCTCAGGTACCAACGGTACCCATTTGGTCAAGAGAGCGATCAGAACAGCTGTGAACCTAGGGGGCATCACTAGACCATTGCGAAGCACAAAGCTGGGTCGTAGGGACGTGGCGGGACACAGACGATCCATCTGAACAAATGAGTTCAGGGTTGTCCATATAGACGGATGAGAAATATATTAAATCTCAGAGGAAAGGTTCACAAAACATGGAGGAAAATGATTATCAGACAATCAAGATCAGCATGGAAACGCACAGGAAATCCACAGCTCTCCCGGTGTGGATGGATTTTACGAATCCTAAGTGTGCGTGTTAGTAAATTTATTAAACCCGAATGATGAGAGATCAGGTCCCGAGTATAGATGAGAATAAAAGATACTAAACCACCCAATTGGCGACGTGGCCCTTAAGCCAACTCGCCAGTATGTAAACAGTTTTTGAACGCCTACATCACTTCGGCAACGGAATTTGAAGGGAGGAAACTCCTAGAGGTCAGTCGTCTGAACACAACTGTTTACCCCGATCTTAATCGTGCATACCATACACTGCAAGTCCATGATCAGCCGAAGGACTCACTTGAAGATTCAACTCACAACCACAACTCCTAAACATAAAATTTTCATACAAGCTTGATTTACAAGCCAGGCAGCTCGAGGCTCTAATACCTAGCTCGATGGTTACAAAAAAAGTGTCAGGAAGCATAAGAATCTGGTGTACATATAATATTACATAATGAATAAGCCTTTAGAAGGCGGGCATAAAAAACTCTAACGATCGAAAGGCGTAGGCTCCTGCCTAAGGACCCTCTATGAATTCCTACTCTCCTGTCGCAGCGCTCCCTATTAGTAGACTCACCGGGAGGTGTAATGTAAGCCGAGTCCCGTCGACTGGGGCTGCTATCTCAGGGGCTCCGTCATCTGGGCGAGCGTCAATGGATATGGGGAGAAAAGAATAACGCAAACTGAGTACTCATCCGAAGTCCTCAGCAAGCAAGGATCTACACTACATATGTCCACATTTCAAAGAGGGCTGTATATGTGGACTGGGCTGGCGAAATTCAGTAATAAGGGGAAAGCCTAGTCCTATCGAAGACTAGCATCTTCAGGCATCTCTCAGTCCTGCACGATTAGAAGGTGCAGAAACATAAGTAAAAGTATAGTAGTGTCTCAAACTCGGCCAGAGATTCTTCTCGACTCCCTGCGAGAAAGCAATCCGAGCCATACTATTCCATTTCATCTCAGTTCTAGTTGTCCGATCGGGATACAAACTCCGAGTGTCCACTTACCATAGGACAGGCTATCGATAGATTGGTTTCATCTTCTTCTCTCCTTCCCTGCAAGGGTGCACTATAGTACACCCCCACGCCTCGATTAACTGCCTGCCGACACAGCTTTTCTTTGGGTCATAGCCCGGCCACGCCAAACGATACCGCCCTCACCCTACCCACCAAATAATTAACAGGGTCACACTCCGGACTAAACCTATGCCCAGGGGTCTTGGGCCTCGCTCCCGGACGCTCCTGCAGTTGCGTACAACGCCGGTGACAGCGCCTAGCAACCCTTAATATACAATCGCGGTTCCGCTTCCCATCTAACCCACAGCGTGTGCCTCATATTGCTGACGTCATTAAGCTTCGGCGCAGTATCGCTGCAACGCCCATACTATGCCCCGTGATGGTTATGCTATCATGCCAGGAGGCCCCTGGATCAATTCCAAACCGTTTCGTGGTTGGGTAGTGCGGAAACGAGCAGAGACTCACGAAAGATGTACCCCATTGCCTGGGCCGTCTCTAGGACCTTGGCGGCAAGGGCGAGGAATGCGGCCACGCTCGTGTTCAACCCTCGGCACCATCCAGGTCCACCCGATCCCACAATCAGCAACGTTGGAATAAGCTCGCGTGTGTACCCCTCGGGCCGACCCAAAGTCTTTATATCATGGTTTCGTGTTCATCAAAAGTATCCAAGTATCTCTGTGTCAGACACCAAGGGAATCCTGAGGAATCACCCCTCGCCTGGAATTCCCCTGATGTTACCGTCAAGTTGAACGGAGGAGGATCACCCCTCGAGGTTCCCACTTGAGGAGTTGCGCGACGACTTTCATTATCGGGGGTGGGTAGGCAGGAATCACCTCGCATTACCATGACCGATAACGAACCTACAAGGTTATCAATAGAAGTGCTGACTAGTATCACCCCGGGCACTCGATAGTAACCACGCCAGTGTCGGCAAGCTAGGGGGATGTTACTTGCTGTGTCGGGGCCTGGTCTTCAATCCCGTTGCACGGTCTTCTGATCATCCAGCGGGCCAGTCGTGAATACGTGGGGTCTTTGAGGTCGCTACCAACCGATTCTAAGCAGTTTAGGATAACAGGTAAGTATCCGAAAAACAGGTTTAAAGTAAACGCTATGCACATTTATGGATTTAACACAGTAACTTCTACCGCAAGCATAAGGGAGAAGAGAGTGGGGGGCCATATCGGAATGCTCAAAGTGGGTGCTTGCCTGTCTGCATCGTGAACGGCAAGGGTCTGATCGTCGGGGACGTAGTCGTTACTCCCGGTGCGTGCGTCTGCCTCCATCCGGAGCTACTGGCAACGTCGGGGGGGGGTCTCCGAAAGAGAAGAGGGGGAAGAAACAGGTAAAACTATCAACAGATGCCACAACTCGGCGTGCTATGCTATATGCAATGTGTCAGGTTTGCTAAATATGCATCTAAGAAGTCATTTTAAGGTAGTTTTTAGGATTATCGCGGGATTTTTACCCCGTGGTGGGTTGGGGGGGGGGGGGGGTTGGGGTGGGGTGTGGGGTGGGTGTGGTGTGTGGGTGGGGGTGTGGGCGGTGGGGGGGGGGGGTGGATGGTTGTGTTTGGTGTGTGTGCACTATTCTTTTACCGGAATCAGCAAAGTTTACGGGTTTCTCCTATGTAGAGGTTTCCTATATGGAAACAGACGGCAACGATCAAACTCGTCTCGTCGTTCGAGCAAGTTTCACCATTTTTAACTTTCGATCGAGCTTACGGTTTAAACAAGTTATTAATTTTTAAAGATTAAAAGATTTTCTGGAATTATTTATATAACATAATGAATTATGAACATCGCATGAGTAATGCTGACATCACAGCATGATGCCACTGGCGTCTGACCAGGTCAAACCGCTTGGGGTCCAGTGGACCACATGTCAGCCTCTGTACATCAACCTTGTATTCACTTAATCATCAGGTTTAATTGAGGGTGGGGGCCCCAATTGTCAGCGAGACATTAGGCCTAACTAATTAGTTTTCATTTAATAAAACATTTTATTTAATCTATATGGTGGGGGCCCGCATTGTTGCGTGTCAGTGGCTGGGCTTGCCCAGTCAGCACACAGTGAACTTGGGTCAACCCCAGTCAGGGGCCCCCCACGGCCCACTTGCAGCCACCCTGAGGTGGGGCCCGCCATCGCCATGTCAGCCACCGTCGCCGGAAAGCTACGCCGTGACCCAAAACAACGGCGGCGCGTCACCGGAGCTCGTCGGGATCGCGCTAGGGGCCCATTCATGTGTGGTTTGCTGGCGTTCGAAAAGCTGGAAGAGCGCCCCCGCTTCGAGTGGTGACCTTGGATACCGACCGGAGATGGCCGAATGCGCCGCGATGAGCCAAACGGCGCCGGTTCGGGCGTTGGGATCTCGCGCTAGGGACACGGGGAAAGCTCGTGGCTCAGCTCGTTGACTCCTAGGAGCCAGGGCACAACTTGGCCTCAAGGCGAACCGTGACAGAACATGGGCATGGCCACGGCACGAGCTCGTCGTTGACGGACAGGCTCGGGCGCGGCGGCAGCTACCTACGGCTGCAGGAAAGAAGCTACGGAGGGGAATCGGAGACGGAGGAATCAAACCGTCGCGGCACAAGAGGCCCGCGATTGGATCGGGAGCGCAGGGAAATGCCTGCAGCCCGTCGGGGTTCGCCGGTGGCAGATAGCCTCGATGCCGCGCTTCATCCCGTTCGTTTGGTCCTCCTCGAGCCAAATGGGCGGGGCGGTAGTCGAAGTAGCGGCGAGGCTGAAGCCATTGACACAGAGAGACGGTACGGGGGCTCTTTGGCCCACTCTTCGACGGCGGGCGTACTTCGAGCCTCGCTCGGGCAGTGGATCTGAGAATGAGGCGAGCGATGTTGCGAGGGAGAGAGAGGCGGGTGGACGAGGAGACCAGGGGGAATGGATTTGGCTCATCCTTATCCCCTCGGCGTGTCTGTGGCGTCGGCGCCGTCGCATGTCGTCGCCGCTGGCGCGCGCGCGCGTCCATGGCTCGGCCGACAACGGGGAGGATGGGAAGGAGCTGGTCCAGGTGGGCCGGTGCGGGCAAACTGTGCAACTAAGGCCCGATGCACAGTGCCTCGTCTTCTTTTTTTTTTCTGTTTCTGTTTTGTGTTTTTCTTTATTTATTTCTGTTCGGTAATTGTTTAGGCCACTTTTGCTATTTTGTAAAATGTGAGGGTTTGCCCAAATATACAATGCACATTACCTTCACCAAAAATCGGTTTGGAAAATTTGGATTTCATTTGAATTTGAATATGATTTTTAAATTATTAACTATATCGTTTTGGTGCTGTTTCAATTGTTTGAGTCAATTTATTAATCCAAATATTACTGGTGAGTTTTTTATGAGTGCTTTCTGGAATATTTTTCTATTTAGTGACCATTTTTCCTGTAGTGTTTGATCAATTTATTTTGCAACTTTTGATTGAGTTTATTTCCAAGATGGAGTTGATTGCTTTGGTTACCACTATTGTTTAAGCACTGCAAAAATGATAATGAATTGGCATTATAGCAGTAGATCATAGTGGCAATTACTATGGATGTTACATTGATGACCCACTACCTATTGATGACAAGTTTTTTCGATGATCAGTTACTGGGCATAAAAATGTTTTCCTCATACACCCCTTTGTATGCTGACTCTGCCAATTACTTTTGCTAAATATTACCACCTAGCTTACTTACACAATAGAAAATTTCTTCTATGATTTAAGCATTACTTTTGGTAATGCACCCCATCTTATAAGATGAGTAGATGATTATTAGACGTTGTGTACCTGAGCATGAACCATGGATAAGATAAATCCTACAACATGTCCCCTCCGAAGATTATTGAGGGCATCTTGCGGGAAGACAGGAACGCTCACAAGGTCTTGCAGTCCTAGGTTTTATTGGCCTGCTCTTTTCAGGATGCTCGTAAGTTCGTCTTAATCTTGTGATGAATGTCAAATGACTTAGTAATATCGGAAGCGTCAAGAAATGGCCTATGATTATTCACTTGTCTGTTGAACCATTTGATGTTTGGGGATTTGCTTACATGGACATTTCCTTCCTCTAAGGGTATACACATATTTTGGTTGCTGTGATTATGTCACTAAGTGGTAGGAAGCTATTCCAACTAGCAGTGCTTGATCCCAACACCCTCTATTAAAAGCTAAGGAAGTTTCTTTTTCCCAAGGTTTGGAGGTCCCTAGATATTTAATGACTGATGGTGGTTCACATTTTATTCATGGAGCTTTTTTCGTAAAATATTGCCAAGTATGATGTTAACCATCGAATTGACATCACCTTATCATCCTCGGTCGAGTGGTCAAGTTGAACTTAGCAATAGAGAAATAAAATTAAGTTTTGGCAAAAGACTGTCAATATGTCCCGGAAGATTGGTCTAAGAAATTAGATGAATGCAATGTGGGCTTACAAGACAGGCTATAAAATCCTATGGTATGTTCTCCTTATAAATGGTTTATGGAAAAAGCTTGTCATTTGCCTCTTGAAGTTAGTAACATGAGGCTATTGGGGCAATCAAATAACTCAACTTGATTTTAAAACTTGCCGGTGAAAGAGGTTATTTGATTTATTAGCTCATAGATAATGGAGAACCCAAG
>JAAAXO010000019.1:12749-64548 GCA_011799875.1 Thinopyrum elongatum
TTCACATTGCTTCGCGGCGGCGGGCGGCTGACTTTTTTGTCATTGTAAGTACCAGCTTGCGAAATCCCCATTCTTAGCCGTACGGAGTCCGATAGATCAACGTTGTAGCAATTCACTTCTGATGTTTGGATTCAAACTTTCAAAACTGTTTGCATTATCTCTATGTCTATGGTATACGTAATATGAAAGTTTTAAACATGGAGACCAACCATCCACTCTCTCAAGAACACTTTTTAAGCCTAGGCACAGACTAACAGAAATTTGGGCCACATGTTTGGTTGGGCCTTCATGTTTAATGTGTTCACTGTCACTGACCAGACCTACGAATCCTCGATATATAAGTAGGGTGGCATGGGCCAGAACAAGCATTCACGTCCGTAGTACGGCACACGCCCCATGCACCGCTCCCATCTGGAACCATATTCTTGGAGTCCAGCTACAGCTATCTCTTCTACCTCCTCGTTTACTCGTAAACTCAAGCCACGCGCGCGGACGGGGTCGGGGGTTTTGCCGGATATATAGGTTTCCTCAAACTGCAGGTCCACTTGTAAGTGAGATGCGAGACAGCATTCATTCCCCTGAGCGGCGTGCCGGACAATGGTGTGGGGGTTGCGACGTGAACAGACAGGCTTTTCCTTTTGACTTGACTGTGACTCAGTAGTTGTAAACAATGGTTTCTCTTCCTGCGGGTGCGACCGATGATAGAAATAACAATTTTCCCTCAAAATAAATAAATAACGATTTCAAAATGCTAGCGCGTGGCTTTTCCCGCGTGATAAATGGGGGAGTTTTTGCCAATTCTCGGCCATCATCCGCTTTCCTATACAGCGCGGTCCATCTCCTACATGTAAGTGATATGCCTAGCACGGTGTGTGCATTTGAAGGCGGCGGCCGGAACGCCCATCCTGGGGGTGATGCCTGCGCAGGCAGTCTTGCTCACACGTACACTCCGGTCTACTCAAAGGACTCTGCCTGTATTTGTGGTCCCTTTCGTATTTGTGTCAAATTTTTTGACCGTAGTTTAATTGACAAATTTTGTAATGTTATAAAACATTTATATGGTTGGATCGTATTTGAAACACAGTTTCAAATGAACTATTTTTGTGGCATGGGTTAACCATTTTGTGGATTGAATTCATCAGTCAAAATTTGGCACAAACACTAAGGGGAAAATAACAACCAGAACGGAGGTAGGTAGTACCACCCGCCACGCGCCTCCTAGTAGCCAATTAATAGAGGACGCGTGGCAACACTTAATGGTTAGTAGAACGCCCACGGTTTCAATACTACTTTTGTTTCCGATTGTAAGTGGCAGATGCTCTTTGTTCCAAAATGACTTTGTTTTTGGGTGTTTATTGTGTGCGCCTTCGCAAATTGAACCACCATGCCTAGAAGTTTGAAAATCATTCCCATTTCTTGCATGGGACCAAACATTCCCATTACACATGTCAATATTAATATATAAGAAGTTTGGTTGTGGCACGGTTCATGCATGGTACGTAAGTAAGTTATGAAGTTGATGCATAGAAGGTAAGAAAATTATAGTATATATGGAATTGACACAAAAATAAAGATGCATACGGATCCATCAACGACATCCTCTCGCCCTAGTGCGCCGGGTCACCAACCGACGGGTGAGGAGCAGCGGTGTTGGCGGCGAGCTCAACGTGCTTCTGAACAATGCCATCCAAGGTTGCCCTACGGTCCAAGAAGGCCAGCGTCCTATCGTTTTCCTCTGGCACGTAGTAGTCCTTGTGAATGATTTTCTCATAGACGTGGGTGATTACGTCGATGGTGTCTTGCTGAGCCAGGCGCTGCGCAACGAGCGCGACCTCGAGGTGGACATTCTTCGGTGCGACGGCGGGCAGTCGCAGGGACACCAGTGCGTCAAAGTGGTTGTCACCATAGAGGCCATTGAGGGTGGAGGGCATCGCAGAGCCTGGGCGCGTGGGCTAGAGGCGTACGTCAAGGTCGTCCGCGAGCTTCTTCATGACGGTGAACTTGTCTAGGAAGCCGACGAGGGCCTCGTCGAACAAGGAGACGAAGTTGTCGTCCAAGAGGCCTCTCGCCCTGGCGGCCTCAAGAACAACCTGGAGACGTTCCTCAGTGCCGGGCTGTAGGCTGGCGTCGTGGACCATCTGGCATAGCCGGCT
Source organism: Thinopyrum elongatum (assembly GCA_011799875.1). NCBI lineage: Eukaryota > Viridiplantae > Streptophyta > Magnoliopsida > Poales > Poaceae > Thinopyrum > Thinopyrum elongatum. Next base: position 14,903 of record JAAAXO010000019.1, read on the forward strand.
CATGCTCGCGCTCATCGCCTCCATGGGTCTAGCTTCTAGTCAACTGATCTTCCGATTGGAGTGACGACTCACTCTTGCCCTTGGTTAGGGTGCGTAGGTGCGTAGGATTTCGTAGATGGATTGCACTGGTGGGGAGCCCTTTATATGAGAAGTGCAGACTGTGTTGCATTCACATGTTGGTTGGCCATCTACTCCTTGGCCTTACTCCCTCCGTACCGGTGCACTATAGTCATCTCACGAGACCAAGTTGGGGAAGAATGAAAACTTGATGTTTATTTGGTAATTAATGTCATTGCAGCAGAGAGAGAATTGAGCACTACATGTTTGTGCTAAGTAGTTCAAGTCATTGATACATACACACCACCACGTCTGCCTTATTAGTGGATTTCTTTTTTCGTGGCAAAAACAGGGAAGAGTGGGTAGTTATGCACCGCACCTAAAAGTGTTGGGATTATTTGGTTTTCGTAACGTGACTAATGCATTAGTAAGGAGGGAGTACAATAGTAGTCTGATTGATGAGATTTCAAATTTGAGCCATCTACCGCAAGGGAGAGTGTATAGTATCATCGGAAACTACATTCAAAACCGAATAAAACAATACTCCATGTATTTATTTACTAGGGGAGTAGGTATATTTTTGTGACATGCATTACTAGATATGCTAGTCAAATACTAATTCAGACGGAGGTGGTAGTAACTAAATCCAGACGGTGGTGTTGAGTACTAGTAGTACTACCAATGTAGTAGTATTGTACTACCCGTTGGTCAATTATTACGTGCTGCTCCTCATAGTGAAGTGACAGAGACCCTGCGCCGGATCGGAGATGACCACCTGAGTGTACGCGGCGTCGTGTTCGATACCAAAGTCGCCTACCGTGTTCGACATAATTTCCCGTGCGTGTGTGCCACGAGTATAATAATATTGTACTCGAGTAAGGGTTATATCCGTTGCCGCACTATGCAACGACATTTATCGTAACATAGTACGCTTGTGCGGATGTCGTAATAGTTACAAGTTTAAACCTGATATTACAATGCTAGGAGTAATGCTGCACCTACGAAGGAGGGAATATTATAGAAGTTTACGTAAGAACTATTCGTTACTTTTAGGTGATGCAGCACATATCGTACCAAACTAAAATCCCAGCGCCCTGACAAGTCACTAATGGGCCAAATAAATTTTTGAGTCTCTTGAGCGACTTGATGTTTCAAAAACAAATCCACCACTTCTTGCACGAGCCTTTTGCCATTTAGGCTGTACGTTGCGGTGAGTCAAACACAACCATTCATGTTGCGCCAGAGAACGGCGCAAAACCTCATTACCTGAGCACACTTGCCTACAGCACCACAAGAAGCCAGCCCCCAATTTAATATCAGAGTGCTTGCCTGGAATCAAGGGCAAACTAGCTCCTCGCTATATTGGTCCTTTCCACATCGTGACTAGACGTGGACAGGTGGCATATAAATTGGAGTTGCCACCACAATTCTCCCATATCCATGATGTCTTCCACGTGTCACAACTCCGTAAATGCTTCAAGGAATCTCCACACCGCGCAGTGGATCACGAGATGCTCCAGTTGCAAGATGATCTTTCTTATAAGGAGCATCCCATCCGCATTCTCGATGAAGCTGAACATCGAACTCGTCAGAAGACGACCAAGTTCCTGAAAGTGTAGTGGTCGAATCACACTGAAGATGAAGCCACTTGGGAACGCGAGGATCATCTTCGGGAAGAATATCCCGACCTCTTTCCTTCTACCTCCTAAATTCTCGGGACGAGAATTTCTTTTAGAGGAGGAGAATTTGTAACACCCCTATGTAATTGCCACTGTGATCTACTGCTAATAATGCCAAGTCATATCATTTGCAGTGCTTAAACATAGTGGTTAACCAAAGCAATTCAACTCCATTTTGGAAATCAACTCAAATTCAAAAGTGCAAAATAAATTTGCTCAAACACTATGGGAAAAATGTTCACTAAATAGCAAATATTCCAGAAGCACTCATAAAAATATCACCAGTAATATTTGGATTAATTAAATGACTCAAACAATATGAAATAGCACCAAAATAGCCATATTTAATACATTTAAAATCATATCAAATTCAAATGAAATCCAAATTTTCCCAAACCGATTTTTGGTGAAAGGTAATGTTGCATTGTAATATTTGGGCCAACTCTCACATTTTACAAAATAGCAAAAGTGGCCTAAACAATTACCTAACAGAAATAAATAAAAGAAAACACAAAACAGAAACAGAAAAATAAGACGAGGCACTGTGCACCGGGCCTTAGTGCATAGTGCCCCGACCGCGGCCCACCTGGCCCAGCTCCTTCTCCCTCCTCCCCGTGTCGGCCGTGCCATGGCCGCGCGCGCGCGCGCCAGCCGAGCGACGACACGGCGACGGCGCCGACGCCACCAACACGCCGAGGGGATAAGGATGAGCCCAATCCATTCCCCCTGGTCTCCTCGTCCACTCCGCCTCTCTCTCCCTCGCTAGCCTCGCTCGCCTCCTTCTCAGATCCACTGCCCGAGCGAGCTCGCCGCCGCCCGCCGTCGAAGCCGTGGCCACAGAGCCTCCCTCACCGTCTCTCTGTGTCCATTGGCTTCGCCTCGCTAGGCTACTTTGACTGCCGCCCGCCATTTGGCTCAGGGAGGACCACACAAACGGGATCGAGCACGGCATCAAGCTCTCTGCCACCGGCGAACCCTGATGGCTCCGGCATTCCCCTGCACTCCCGATCACTCACGGGCCTTCTTATGCCGCACGGTGAGCTCCTCCGTCTCCTATTCCCCTCCGCTAGCTTCTTCCTGTGCCATAGGTAGCTGCCGCCGCGCCCGAGCTCTGTCCATCACCGACGAGCTCGTGGCCGTGGCCATGGCCCCTGTCACGTTCGCCTGAGGCCACCGTTGTGCTCCTGGTGCTCCCAGGAGTCCAACGAGCTCGAGCACGAGCTTTCCCGTGCTCCCTAGCGCTAGATCCCCAACGCCCGAACTCCGGTGCCGTTTTGGCTCATCGCCGGCGCCATTTCCGGCCATCTCCGGTCGGTCCAAGGTCACCACTCGAAGCGGCGCTCTTCCAGCTTTTGAACGCAGCAAACCGCACGTGAAATGGAGCCCCCTAGCGCGATCCCGACGAGCTCCGGCGACGCGCCGCCGTTGTTTTGATCACCGGCGTAGCTCCGGCGCCGGTGGCTGACGTGGCGAGGCCGGGCCCCACCTCAGGGTGGCTGCCAGTGGGCCCTGGGGGCCCAGTTGACTGGGTTGACCCAGTCAACTATGCTGACTGGGCAGCCCAGCCACTGACACGCGGGCCCCACCATAATTAGATTAAATAAAATGTTTTATTAAATGAAAACTAATTAGTTAGCCTAATGTCTCGCTGACATATGGGGCCCACCCCTCAATTAAACCTGATGATTAAGTTAATACACTGTTAGATGTAACAGAGGCTGACATGTGGGTCCCACTGGACCCACATGTCAGGTTTGACCTGGTCAGACGACCAGTTGACCTGCTGATGTCAGCATTACCTCATGCTGACATCATAATTCAATTCTGTTAATAAAAATAATTCCAGAAAATCCTTTAATCTTTAAAAATTAATAACTTTTAAACCGTAGCTCAGATCGAAAAAGTTAAAACATGAAACTTGCTCAGAACGACGAGACGAGTCGAATCGTGCCGTCAATTTCCATATCGTAACCTCCTACGTAGGAGAACCCGTAACTTTTAGCTTGATTCTGGTAAATGAATAGTGCACACACACCGGGTAATAAATCCCGTGATAATCCTAAAAATAACTAAAATGACTTAGATGCATATTTAGGCAACCCTGCACTGCATCATAGCATAGCACGCACTATGTGGCATCTGTTTGCATTATGTTTACCTGTTTCTTCCCCCTCTTCTCTTTCGGTAGACCCCGACGTTGCCGTAGCTCCTGAGGCAGACGTCGCTCTGGAGTACGACTACGTCCCCAACGATCAGACCCTTGCCGTCGAGCAGACAGGCAAGCACCCCCCTTTTGAGCATTCCGATATCGCCCACTCTCTTCTCCCTTATGCTTGCGTTAGAAGTTACTGCTGTTAATGTATCCTATAAATGCTGCATAGCCTGTTTACTTGTAACCTGTTTTTGATACTTACCTGTTATCCTAAACTGCTTAGAATAGGTTGGGTAGAGACCATCAGAGACCCCACTTATCCCGACTGCCCCGCTGGATGATCAGAAGACCCGTGCAACGGAATTGAAGACCAGGCCCCGACACAGCATGTCACATCCCCCTTAGTTGCCGACACTGCTGGGTTACTATCGAGTGCCGAGGGTGATACCTCGTCAGCACTTCTGATGATAACCTTGTAGGTTAGTTATTCGGTCGTGGTAAGCGAGGGTGATTCCTCCTACACCACCCCCGATAACGACATCGTCACGCAACTCCTCAAGTGTGGACCTCGAGGGTGATTCCTCCTCCGTTCACCTTGACGGTAACATCAGAGGGAATTCCATCGAGGGTGATTCCTCAGGGTTCCCCTTGGTGTCTGACACACAGATACTTTGACTGAACACCGAACCATGATACTAAAGATGAGTCGGCCCTGCGGGGTATCCGCGCGAGCTTATTAGCGAAGTGATGTGGGATCGGGTGGACCTGGATGGTGCCCGAGGGTTGAACACGAGGCGTGGCCGGGCATTCCTCGCCCTTGCCACAAGTCCTCGAGACGGGGCGATGGGGTCACATCTTTCGTGAGTCTCTGCTCGTTTCCGCACTACCAACGCACTAACGGTTTGGATATTTGATCCGAGGGGCCTCTGGCCTGATAGCACTAACCATCACGTGGGCATAGTATGGGCGTTCTGCGTCGTATACTTCAGCCGAAGCTTAATAGACGTCAGCAACTGGGCGGCACACGCTGGGTTGGACTGGGAACGCAACCGCGCTTGTATTAAGGGGTTGCTAGGTCTGCTCACCGGCGGTGTACGCAACGTGCAGGAGCGTCCGGGGCGATGGCCCAAGACCCCTGGGGGCATAGGTTAGTCCGGCGTGCTGACTTCTCTGTTAAGTATTTGGTCGGGTTGCGGCGTATCGTTTGGTCGAGGCCGGGCATGACCCAGAAAAGTGTGTCCGGCCGGAGTTAATCGAGCGTGGTGGGTAACTTGGTGCACCCCTGCAGGGAAGAAACAATCTATCGATAGCCTGTCCTACGGTAACGGACACTCGGAGTTGTATCCCGATCGGTACAACTAGAACTTGAGATGAAATGGATAGTATGGCTCTGGGATTGCTTTCTCGCAGGGAGTCGAGGAAGAATCTCTGGCCGAGGTTGATGACACTACTATACTTTACTTTATGTTTCTGCACTCTTCTAATGCTGCAAGACTGATGAAGATGCTGAAGATGCTAGTCTTCGATAGGACTAGGCTTTCCCCTCTATTCTGGCATTTCTGCAACCCAGTCCACATATACAGCCCTCCTTTGAAAATGTTGCATATGTAGTGTAGATCCTTGCTTGCTGAGTACTTCGGATGAGTACTCACGTTTGCTTTACTTTCTTTTTCTCCCCATATCCATTTGACGCCGCCAGATGACGGAGCCCCTGAGATAGCAGCCCCCGTCGACGACTACGGCTACTACTACTACCCTCCCAGTGAGTACTACTACGAGGAGTCGACTGACGACCAGGAGTAGGATTCTGAGGGTCCTAGGCAGGAGGCCTACGCCTTTCGATCGTAGAGTTTTATTTTGCCCCGCCTTCTAAAGGCTTATCTTCATTTCTGTAATATATCTGTACCCAGATATCTGATGCTTCCGCTGACACTTGTATACCATCGAGCTATGTATTCGAGCCCTCGAGGCCCTGGCTTGTAATATAAAGCTTGTATGAATTTATTTATGTTTTAGAGTTGTGTTGTGATATCTTCAAGTGAGTCCTTAGGCTTGATCGTGTGCATTTGCGTGTATGGTTAGTGCACGATTAAGCCGGGGTCGTCACAATCAAGGACATTCTCCAACCTAGACAAGTTATCAGCTATGGGGTTCTCTGCTCCTTTTCTATCAGTGATATGTAGATCAAATTCTTGCAGTAAGAGAACCCAACGAATAAGTCTAGGTTTAGCATCTTTCTTTTCCATGAGATATTTTATAGCAGCATGATCGGTGTGAACAATTACTTTTGAATCAATAATGTAAGATCTAAATTTATCACAAGCAAACACCACTACTAGAAATTCTTTTTCAGTAGTAGCATAATTCCTTTGAGCACTGTCTAGAGTTTTACTAGCATAATGAATAACATTTAGTTTCACCAACAACATAATCACTAGCATCACACATAATTTCAAAAGGCAAGTTCCAGTCAGGTGGTTGAACAATAGGTGTAGAAATTAAGGCTTTCTTGAGTGTTTCAAAGGCTTCTAAGCAATCATCATCAAAAACAAAAGAAACATCCTTTTGCAAAGGATTTGTAAGGGGCCTAGAAATTTTAGAAAAGTCTTTGATAAATCTCCTATAGAAACCAGCATGACCTAAGAAACTATGAATACCTTTGATATCTTTAGGACATGGCATTTTCTCAATTGCATCAACCTTAGCTTTGTCCACCTCAATACCTCTTTCAGAAATTTTATGGCCCAAAACAATACCTTCATTAACCATAAAGTGGCACTTCTCCCAATTCAAGACAAGATTTGTTTGCTCGCATCTCTGCAAAACTCGATCAAGATTGCTTAAACAATCATCAAAAGACTTCCCATAAACGAAGAGAAGTCATCCATGAAAACCTCAACAATCTTTTCACAAAAATCAGAGAAATAGCAGTCATACATCTTTGAAAGGTAGCAGGTGCATGCATAAACCAAAAGGCATACGTCTATAAGCATAAGTTCCAAAGGGACAAGTGAAGTGGTCTTTTCTTGACAGGTTGAGAAACAGGTATTTGTGAAAAACCAGAGTATCCATCAAGGAAGCAAAAATGTGTGTGCTTAGATAATCTTTCTAGCATTTGATCAATAAAGGCAGAGGGTAATGATTTTCTAGTAGCTTTGTTTAATTTCTAAAATCAATTACCATTCTATAGCCTGTAATAATTCTTTGTGGAATAAGTTCATTCTTATCATTAGGAACAACAGTAATACCCCTTTCTTAGGGAACAATGAACATGACTTACCCATCTACTATCAGCTATAGGATAGATTATACCTGCTTCCAGAAGTTTTAATATTTCCATTCTTACCACTTCTTTCATCTTTGGATTAACCGACGTTGGTGATCAACAAGGGTTTAGCGTCAGGTTCCATATTAATTTTGTGCTGATATAGAGTGGGACTAATGCCCTTTAAATCATCAAGGTATATACAATGGCAGCTCGGTGCTCCTTAGAACTTTCAATAGTCTTTCTTCTTCATGTTCTAAAAGGTTAGCACTAATAATAACAGGATATATCTTCTTCTCATCAAGATAAGCATATTCCAAAGGTCTGGCAATTGTTTAATTCAACACAGGATCACCTTTAGGTGGAGGAGGACCTCCAGAGTTTCATAGGCAAATGTGTTTAAGCAGAGGACGTTGTTCAAAGAAATCGTATCTATTTCATTTCTTTCATGACATGTAAATCATTTTCATGGTCTAGCAGATATTGTTCTAGAGGATCAGTAGGAGGCACAGCAATAGAAGCAAGACCATTATTTCATCATTACTAGGCAATTCTTTTTTATGAGGTTTTCTACTAAACTTGGAAAAATTAAAACTCATAGACTCATCACCAAAGCTAACATCGACAGTTTGTTTCTCACAATCTATTTTAGCATTAACAATGTTCAAGAAAGGTCTACCAAGAAATGGGGACAAAAAATCATCTTGTGGGGAACCAAGAACAAGAAAATTAGTAGGGTATTTTATTTTCCCACACAAGACGTCAACATCTCTAACAATCCCAAGTGGTGTGATGGTGTCTCTATTAGCAAGTTTAATAGTAGCATCTATTTCTTCTATTTCAGCAAGTGCTATGTCATTCATAATTTCTTGATATAAGGTAAAGGGAATAGCACTCACGCTAGCACCTATGTCACATAAACCATGATAACAGTGATCTTCTATTTTAACTGAGACAACAGGCATGCCAACAACGGGTCTATGTTTATCCTCTTTATCAGGTTTGGCAATTCTAGTAGCTTAATTACAGAAGTAAATAACATGCCCATCTATATTTTCTTCCAAAAGATCCTTAACCATAGCAACACTAGGTTCTACTTTGATTTGTTCATCAGGTTTAGGTGTTCTAATATAACTTTTATTGACCACAGTTGAAACTTTAGCATGTTCCTTTATCCTAATAGGGAAAGGTGGTTTCTCAATATAAGCAGTAGGAACAACTGGATCAACATTATAAACAATAGTTTCCTCTTTAGCTAGTACCGGTTCTTTAATTTCTTCTTTAATAGGTGGGTGATATTTAAACCACTTCTCCTTAGGGAGATCAACATGAGTAGTAAATGATTCACAAAAGGAGGCTACTATCTCAGAATCAAGTCCATATTTAGTGCTAAACTTTTGAAAATCATCGGTATTCATAAAAGATTTAACACAATCATACTTAAGCTTAATACCTGACTCTTTACCTTCGTCGAGGTCCCACTCTTCAGAGTTGCGTTTAATTCTTTCCAAAAGATCCCACAGGAATTCAATAGTCTTTCTTCATAAAGGAACCAGCACAAGAAGTATCAAGCATGGATCGATCATTATGAGAAAGCCGAGCATAAAAATTGGGATACTAATTTCTCTTTGGAGCTCGATTGGATAAAGGAAGGGCTGACTTTAGCTCCCCACTCTTCGACTTCTCCCCCTTTCTTCCCATTTTAACACTCCCCCCCCCTTGCCCCATCCATTCACCCTCATTCCGCTACCGCCCTCTCCATCCCCCTCTACTCCCCCTCCCCGTTCTTCCTCACTTACCCCGTGAAACCAACCATCCCTCCCCCCTTTCCCCTCGCGCCCCAATCCCAAGACCCATTTTATGCATGAATATAAACATTGACTTAAGCTACCCCAACGCTAGAGCGATACTTTCTCCTTCACGAGGCCAAAAATTATATATGTAATTTTGATCACGATGAACTAGATGCATAGGATAAATTTTTTGGTGAAACTCCAATTTCAATCGATTCCAATTCCAAGATCCAATATCATCACATAGCCTATACCATGCCAATGCTTTTCCCTTAAAAGATAAAGGGAAACCTTCTTCTTAACTTCATCTCCGGGTAAACCTGCAAGCTTAAACAATCCACAAATTTCTTCCACATATATCAAGTGCATATCAGGATGTTCTGTTCCATCTCCTGCATAAGGATTAGCTAGCAGTTGTTGTATCATACCCGAAGGAATTTCATATTCAATATTTTCAGTAGGTGTAGTAGGTTGAGGGGTAACTAATTGTGGTTCCTGTCGAGGTGAAGATACCCCGAACAAACCCCTCAAAGGATTGTTTTCCATAGTAACAAGTGAAAATAAATTTCAGCACGTAGTAATAATTTTTCCTTACCAATTTCCACTTATCAAGAGCGCTTCACTCCCCGGCAACGGTGCCAGAAAAGAGCCTTGATGACCCACAAGTATATGGGATCAATTGTAGCCTTTTCGATAAGTAAGAGTGTCGAACCCAACGAGGAGCAGAAGGAAATGACAAGTGGTTTTCAGCAAGGTAATGTCTGCAAGTGCTAAAATTGTAAGTAACAGAGTAGTTGGATAGCAAGATAATTTGTAACGAGCAAGTAACGGTAATAGTAACAAAAGTGCAGCAAGGTAGCCCAATCCTTTTGAGGCAAAGGACAGGCCAAAACGGTCTCTTATAATAAGCAAAGCGTTCTTGAGGGTACACGGGAATTTCATCTAGTCACTTTCATCATGTTGATTCGATTTGTGTTCGCTACTTTAATGATTTGATATGTGGGTGGACCGGTGCTTAGGTGATGTTCTTACTTGAACACACCTACTACTTATGATTAACCCCCTCGCAAGCATCCGCAACTACGAGAAAAGTATTAAGAATAAATTCTAACCATAGCATTAAACTTTTGGATCCAATCGGTCCCTTACGGAATAGCGCATAAACTAGGGTTTAAGCTTCTGTCACTCTCACAACCCATCATCTAATAACTACTCCACAATGCATTCCCTTAGGCCCAAATATGGTGAAGTGTCATGTAATCGACGTTCACATGACACCACTAAGGGAATCACAACATACATACTATCAAAATATCGAACACATATCAAGTTCACATGATTACTTGCAACATGATTTCTCCCGTGACCTCAAGAACAAAAGTAACTACTCACAAGTGATAAACATGCTCAAGATCAGAGGGGTATTAAATAGCATATTGGATCTGAACATATAATCTTCCACCAAATAAACCATATAGTAATCAACTACAAGATGTAATCAACACTACTAGTCACCCACAAGCAACAATCTATAGTTCCGGTACCAAGATTGAACACAAGAGATGAACTAGGGTTCGAGAGGAGATGGTACTGTTGAAGATGTTGATGGAGATTGCCCTCCCCAAGATGGGAGAGTTGTTGGTGATGATGATTGATGTTGGCATGAACTACGTCGGTATTTCCCCAAAGAGGAAGGGATGATGCAGCACAACAACGGTAGGTATTTCCCTCAGTGATGAGACCAAGGTTATCGAACCAGTAGGAGAACCACGCAACACTACGTGAACGGCACCTGCACACAAATAACAAATACTCGCAACCCGACGTGTTAAAGGGGTTGTCAATCCCTTTCGGGTAACGGCGCCAAAAATTAGCATGTGGACGGGAGATTAATTGTAGTAGATTTGGATAAATAGATCGCGAATAAAATAAAGTGCAGCAAAGTATTTTTGGTTTAATAGATCTGAAAATAAAAGCTAATAAAAATAGATCACAACGGCAGATATATTAAAGAAGAGACCCGGGGGCCGTAGGTTTCACTAGTGGCTTCTCTCGAGAAAAATAGCAAACGGTGGGTGAACAAATTACTGTTGGGCAATTTATAGAACTTCAAATAATCATGACAATATCCAGGCAATGATCATTATATAGGCGTCACGTCCAAGATTAGTAGACCGACTCCTGCCTGCATCTACTACTATTACTCCACACATCGACCGCTATCCGGCATGCATCTAGTGTATTAAGTTCATGGAAAAACGGAGTAATGCAATAAGAACGATGACATGATATAGACAAGATCTATTTATGTAGAAATAGACCCCATCTTGTTATCCTTAATAGCAACGATACATACGTGTCGGTTCCCTTTCTGTCACTGGGATCAAGCACCGTAAGATTGAACCCATCAGAAAGCACCTCTTCCCATTGCAAGATAAATAGATCAAGTTGGCCAAACAAAACCCAAATATCAGAGAAGAAATACGAGGCTATAAGTAATCATGCATATAAGAGATCAAAGAAGACTCAAATAACTTTCATGGATAAAAAGATAGATCTGATCATAAACTCAAAGTTCATCGGATCCCAACAAACACACTGCAAAAAGGGTTACATCAAATAGATCTCCAAGGGACCATTGTATTGAGAATCAAAAGAGAGAGAGGAAGCCATCTAGCTACTAACTACGGACCCGTAGGTCTACAAAGAACTACTCACGCATCATCGGAGAGGCACCAATGGACATGATGAACCCCTCCGTGATGGTGTCTAGATTGGATCTGTGGTTTCTAGAATTTACGGCGGCTGGAATTGCTTTTCGTCGACTCCTTTAGGGTTTCTGGAATTTTGGGGTATTTATAGAGTAAAGAGGCGGTTCAGGGGGCACTCGAGGTGGGCACAACCCACCAGGCGCTTCTTCGGCCCACTGGATGTCTTCTGGTCCAAAAAAAATCCACAAAAAGTTTCGCTGCGTTTGGACTCCGTTTGGTATTGATTTCCTGCGATGTAAAAAACATGCAAAAAACAGCAACTGGCACTTGGCACTATGTCAATAGGTTAGTACCAAAAATTGATATAAAATGACTATAAAATGGTTATAAAACATCCAAGAATGATAATATAACAGCATGGAACAATCAAAAATTATAGATACGTTGGAGACGTATCAGCATCCCCAAGCTTAATTCCTGCTCGTCCTCGAGTAGGTAAATGATAAAAACAGAATTTTTGATGTGGAATGCTGCCTAACATGTCATCTCATATTCTTTTCTTTATAGCATGGACATTTGGACTTTTATATGGTTCAAAGCAATAGTCTAGTTTTGACATGAGACTTAAATACTCATGCATATCAACAAGCAACCATGTCTTTCAAAATATCAACGCTAAAATAAGTTATCCCTAGACCATCATGCTCAAACATTGATCCATTCATGAAACACACTCGCATATTAGTTACACCCAATGCTCAAGTACGATCATAGTGCCTCCTAGTTGGTGCTTTATAAGAGAAGGTGGAGACTCAAATTAAAAATAAAAATTGCATAAAGTCAAAGAAAGGCCCTTCGCGGAGGGAAGTAGGGATTTGTAGAGGTGCCAGAGCTCAAAGCGAAAAACTTAGAGATAAAAACATTTTGGGAGGCATACTTTTCCCACCAACGAAAACGACTTAGAGTTCCCTACACTTTCCATGCTAGATATATCATAGGCGGTTCCCAAACAAAAAATAAAGTTTATTCCTTTTTCCACCATACTTTCACTTTCCATGGCTAACCGTATCCACGGGTGCCCTCCATACCAACACTTTTCAAGGAATTTATTATTTAACAACATAAAGTAAATTCATTTTTCATTTCGGGACTGGGCATCCCTAATACCTTTGCCTTACTCTCGTGCAATGACAGGTGAATAAACACTCATCGTGAGAATAACACATCTAGCATGGAAAATATCGGCCACCCCTCACCGCCTCACGAGCGGTACGAGCACACAAAAGAGAAATTTATTTTGAAATTTAGAGATGGCACATACAAATTTGCTTAGAACGGCAAAAGAATACCGCATATAGGTAGATATAGTGGACTCATGTGGCAAAACTGGTTTAAAGGTTTTTGGATACACAAGTAGTGATCATACTTAGTGCAAAATGAAGGCTAGCAAAAGATTGAGAAGCGACCAACCAAAAAATGAATAATCTCATAAGCGAGCATTAAGCATAATTAACATCGAATAATGCACCACAAGTAGGATGTAATTTCATTGCATGACTATTGACTTTCGTGCTTGCATAGGGAATCACAAACCTTAACACCAATATTCTTACTAAAGCACAATTACTCATCAACATGACTCACATATCACATCATCATATCTGAAAACTATTACAAGGAATCAAGTTTATTTTGTCCACTGATCTTCATGAAAGTTTTTATTATATCCTTCTTGGATATCTATCACTTTGGAACTAATTTTCATGTGTTGCTTTTGATAAGCTCAAACAAATATAAGTGAAGATCATGAGCATAATATTTCTTTCTCTCAAATTAATTTAAGTGAAGCAAGAGAGAATTTCTTAAAAAATTTACTAACTCTCAAACAAATCTAAGTGAAGCAAGATAGCATTTCTTCAAAAATACTAAACCACACCGTGCTCAAAAAGATATAAGTGAAGCACTAGAGCAATTCCATAGCTCATAAAGATTTAAGTGAAGCATAGAGAGCAATTCTAACAAGTCATGGCATAATTTTGGCTCTCTCAAATAGGTGTGTCCAGCAAGGATTCAAGACTTAAATAAAAAGCAAAACAAGCAAAGACACATATCATACAAGACGCTCCAAGCAAAACTCATAATATGTGACGAATAAAAATATAGTTTCAAGTAAAATACCGATGGTCGTTAGAAGAAAGAGGGGATGCCACTCGGGGCATCCCCAAGCTTAGTTGCTTGCTTATCTTTGGATAATGGCTTGGGGTGCCATGGGCATCCCCAAGCTTAGGCTCTTCTTACTCCTTATTCCTTCATCCATCGTAATATCACCCAAAACTTGAAAACTTCAATCACACAAAACTTAACAAAACCTTCGTGAGATCCGTTAGTATAAGAAAACCAATCTTTACTTTAAGTACTGTAGAAAACCAATTCAAATTTTGTTATTGCATTATGTCTACTGTATTCTTACTTTTCCATGGCAAAAACTCTTCAAAGAAAACCATAGAATCATCAAAATAAGCACATAACACAACGAAAACAGAATCTGTCAAAAACAGAGTAGTCTGTAAAGATACGAATTGTTCTGATATTCTGTAACTCCAATTTTTTTGAAAAAAATTAGGAAAACATAGGCAATTTTTATATCAATATTTTGTAAAAAAATCAGAATTTTTTGTCACTTCTGTAATTCTAAACAATTATTTTTCTGGACGCAAAAGTTTCTGTTTTCCAACAAGATCAAATCAACTATCACCAAAGCTATCCCAAAGGCTTTACTTGGCACAAACACTAATTAAAACACAAAAAACACAATCATAACAGTATCATAATTTTGCAAATACTCAAGAACAGAAAGCAAAAGGCAAAAATAAATTTTATTCATTGGGTTGCCTCCCAACAAGCGCTATTGTTTTACGCCCCTAGCTAGGCATAAAGCAAGGACCTAAGTTTTGTCCTCTTTATTTCTAGATCCATAAGATGCCCTCATGATTGATTCATATGGTGGCCTAATTATTGTTCTAGGGAAGTGTTCCATACCCTTCCTTAGTGAAAATTGGAATTTAATATTGCCTTCTTTCATATCAATCACGGCACCAATAGTGCGTAAAAACGGTCTAACAAGAATAATTGGACAAGACGGATTGCAATCAATATCAAGAACAATAAAATCTATGGGCACATAATTCCTATTTGCAAGAATAAGAACATTATTAATTCTTCCCATAGGCTTTTTAATAGTAGAATCCGCCAAGTGCAAATTTAAAGAACATCCTTCAATATCGGTAAGACCAAGCACATCACATAAAGATTTCGGAATTGTAGAAACACTAGCACCCAAGTCACATAAAGCAAAACACTCATTATTTTTAATCTTGACTTTGATAGTAGGTTCCCACTCATCATGTAATTTTCTAGGAATTGAAACTTCTAATTCCAACTTTTCTTTCCAAAGCTTTCATCATAGCATCAACAATATGTTTAGTAAAAGCTTTATTTTGTTCATACGCATCGGGTGAATTAATCATGGATTGCAACAAAGAAATACAATCAATCAAAGAGCAACTATCATAATTAAATTCTTTCTAATCCAAAAGAGTGGGCACATCACTAGTTAAAGTCTTGACCTCTTCAAACCCACTTTTATCAACTTTCTCAACAAGATTTTCACCCTCCGAATTATCGGGATGCCTTCTAGTTAAAGTTGACTCTTCTCCAGTCCCTTTTTAATCAATCTTAATTTTACTAAACAAGGAATCAATAGAATAAACACCAATCATTTTAAGATCTTCATCACTTTTATGAAAGCAATCACTAGAAAACGATTTTTCTAAAAATTCTCTTCTAGCTCTAAGCATAGCGGTTCTTTTCTTACTTTAATCCATAGAAACATAAAGAGCTTTAATTGATTCCTCTACCTTAGGCACAAAAATTTTCATCTTGAGGTTTTCCACATCATGAGAAATTCTATCAACACTTCTAGACAAATCATCAATCTTATTCAACTTTTCTTCCATTGTAGTGTTGAAAACTTTTTGAGTGTTGATAAATTCTTTAATATTATTCTCAAGATCAGAGGTGTTCCTATTATTATTATAAGATTGATTACCATAATTATTAGAGGAATTACTAGGAAAAGGCCTAGGATTAAAATTACCTCTATAAGCATTGTTATTGAAATTATTTCGAGAGATAAAATTCACATCTATGGCATCACTATTTTGCTCAATCAAAGTAGACAAAGGCACATCATTAAAATCAACATGAGCACTTTTACTAGCAACCAATTTCATAAGAGCATCAACTTTTTCACTCAAAGAAGAAATTTCTTCAACCGAATTAACTTTTTTACTAGTAGGAGCTCTTTCGGTATGCCATGGTGAATAATTTTCCATAATATTATCAAGCAATTTGGTGGCTTCACCCAAAGTAATTTCCATAAAAGTACCACCCGCGGCGGAATCTAAAAGATTACGAGAAACAAAATTCAACCCCGCATAAAAGTTTTGTATGATCATCCAAAGATTTAACCCATGAGTTGGGCAATTCCTTAGCATCATTTTCATCCTTTCCCAAGATTGTGCAACATGCTCATGCTCAAGTTGCTTGAAATTCATGATCTGGGTTCTAAGGGAAATAATTTTTGTGGGCGGAAAATACTTAGTAATGAAAGCATCTTTGCACTTATTCCAAGAATCGATACTATGGCGAGGCAACGAAGAAAACTAAATTTTTGCATGATCTCGCAAAGAAAATGGAAATAATTTCAACTTCACAACATCATTGTCCACATCTTTTTTCTTTTGCATATCGCATAATTCCACGAATGTGTTAAGATGGGATGCGCCATCCTCATTAGGAGTACCGAAAAATTGATCTTTCATAACAAGATTCAGCAAAGCAGTATTAATATCACAAGACTCCGCACTAGTGGCGGGAGGAGCAATCGGAGTGCCAATAAAATCATTGTTGTTGGTATTTGAGAAATCACACAACTTGGTGTTCTCTTGAGTCATTGTGACTACGCAACAAGATTGCACTCAAAAACATATCCGGCAAGAAAACGGCGACCGAAAAAAAGGGCGAATAAAATGGCAAATTTTTGTGAAGTGGGGGAGAGGAAAACGAGAGGCAAATGGCAAATAATGTAAATTGCAAGGAGATGAGATTTGTGATTAGGAACCTGGTAGATGTTGATGATGTCTCCCCGGCAACGGCGCTAGAAATTCCTTTTGATGTTGGCTTGAACTACGTCGGTATTTCCCCAAACAGGAAGGGATGATGCAGCACAACAGTAGGTATTTCCCTCAGTGATGAGACCAAGGTTATCGAACCAATAGGAGAACCACGCAACACTACGTGAACGGCACCTGCACACAAATAACAAATACTCGCAACCCGACGTGTTAAAGGGGTTGTCAATCCCTTTCGGGTAACGGCGCCAGAAATTGGCACGTGGACGGGAGATTAATTGTAGTAGATTTGGATAAATAGATCGTGAATAAAATAAAGTGCAGCATAGTATTTTTGTATTTTTGGTTTAATAGATCTGAAAATAAAAGCAAATAAAAATAGATCGCAACGGCAAATATATTAAAGAAGAGACCCGGGGGCCGTAGATTTCACTAGTGGCTTCTCTCGAGAAAAATAGCAAATGGCGGGTGAACAAATTACTGTTGGGCAATTGATAGAACTTCAAATAATCATGACGATATCCAGGCAATGATCATTATATAGGCATCACATCCAAGATTAGTAGATCGACTCCTGCCTGCATCTACTACAATTACTCCACACATCGACCGCTATCCAGCATGCATCTAGTGTATTAAGTTCATGGAAAAACGGAGTAATGCAATAAGAATGATGACATGATGTAGACAAGATCTATTTATGTAGAAATAGACCCCATCTTGTTATCCTTAATAGCAACGATACATACGTGTCGGTTCCCTTTCTATCACTGGGATCAAGCACCGTAAGATCGAACCCATCACAAAGCACCTCTTCCCATTGCAAGATAAATAGATTAAGTTGGCCAAACAAAACCCAAATATCAGAGAAGAAATACGAGGCTATAAGTAATCATGCATATAAGAGATCAAAGAAGACTCAAATAACTTTCATGGATAAAAAGATAGATCTGATCATAAACTCAAAGTTCATCGGATCCCAACAAACACACCGTAAAAAGAGTTACATCAAATAGATCTCCAAGGGACCATTGTATTGAGAATCAAAAGAGAGAGAGGAAGCCATCTAGCTACTAACTACGGACCCGTAGGTCAACAAAGAACTACTCACGCATCATCGAAGAGGCACCAATGGACATGATGAATGCCTCTGTGATGGTGTCTAGATTGGATCTGCGGTTTCTGGAACTTGCGGCGGCTGGAATTGATTTTCGTCGACTCCTTTAGGGTTTCTGGAATATTGGGGTATTTATAGAGTAAAGAGGCGGTTCAGGAGGCACCCGAGGTGGGCACAACCCACCAGGCGCTTCTCCGGCCCACTGGATGTCTTCTGGTCTAAAAAAATCCACAAAAAGTTTCGCTGCGTTTGGACTCCGTTTGGTATTGATTTCCTGCGATGTAAAAAACATGCAAAAAATAGCAACTGGCACTTGGCACTATGTCAATAGGTTAGTACCAAAAAATGATATAAAATGACTATAAAATGTTTATAAAACATCCAAGAATGATAATATAACAGCATGGAACAATCAAAAATTATAGATACGTTGGAGATGTATCAATGATGACGATGATTTCCCCCTCCGGGAGGGAAGTTCCCCCGGCAGAATCGCTCCGCCGGAGGGCAAAAGTGCTTCTGCCCAAGTTCCGCCTCGAGACGGCGGCGCTCTGTCCCGAAAGTCCTCTCCTTATTTTTTCTAGGTCAAAATGACTTATATACCAGAAGATGGGCACCGGAGATGGGCCGAGGGGAGCACAACCCACCAGGGCGCGCCTGGGCTCCCTGGCGCGCCCAGGTGGGTTGTGCCCACCTGGTCGGCCCCCTCTGGTACTTATTGGCTCCAATATTTCTTATATATTCCATAAAAAATCCTCGTAAAGTTTAAGCTCGTTTGGAGTTGTGCAGAATAGGTGGCCTGACGTAGCTTTTCCAGGTCCAGATTTCCAGCTGCCGGAATTCTCCCTCTTTGTGTGTACCTTGCATATTATGAGAGAAAAGGCATTAGAATTACCCCAAAAAGCATTATTATGCATAAAAACATTATAAATAGCAGTAGGTAAACATGATGCAAATTGGACGTATCAAGTAACTAAGTGAACTAGCTAGGTTAATTTGGTTAACTAACTAGGTTAACAGCAGCAGTGCTGCTAGTAGTATATATAGTGGTACTAGTAGATGTTAATTAGGTTAGGGTAGTAGTGGTACTAGTAGATGTTTATTACATGTTTTTTAGTTAGGGAAGTAGGGTTTTACTAGGTTAATTAGGTGAAGTTAAATGAATGACCTAAATGAATGAAATTAGTAGTTAACTGAATTTTTAGGACAAATTTGTATATGCTTAAGTACTTAACTAAATATTATTTTTAGGACAAACTTGTATATGCTTAAGTAGTTAACTAAATATATTATAGGGTTGTATATATAGTTGCTTAAGTACTTGTATAGTTGTTCTGCACCCAATGTATGCTTAAGTAGTTGTATAATTCCTAGGGTTCATCAATGGGTGCTTAAGTAGTTGTAGATGCTTAAGTAGCTAGCTAGGGTTCATCTAATTAGTTAGTACTTGTAGATGCTTAAGTACTAGGGTAGTAGGGTTTAACTAGATGTTAATTAGGGCAGTAAGGTTTAGTTTAGAGAAAAAAATTCAGTATAAAAATATAAATTTCTATCAGTGCTGCAAGTCTACTAGGTTCTTAATTTTTACTGATTTTTTTATTATGATAGAAATTTAGGACATAATTTGAATTGAGTTCTAGGGTTCATAATTTGAAATTTAGGACAGAAATTGAGTTCTAAGCTTAATAATTTATATTAGGACATAATTTTTATTAGGACAGCAATTTAGGACAGAAATATGTAAGGGTTCTAGGTTTCTAGGGTTCATCCATCTATATTTGGTTTTTGAATTGAGTTTGAGAGAGCATGAGATTTGTGTAGATTTTCTTGAAGTGTCAAACACTAGGAGATGCAAATTTGAAGTGGTCATGTTATATGCAAATTCCTCAATAGTGTTTGCTCATGTTTATCTACTGTTGTAGTTGCTCATGTACATGTTCTTAAGTGGTCCTGTTATATGCAACATTGAAGTGGTTCGATTGTGCCCAAGTGGCCTTTTGTTGTTTCTAGGGAATGAAGCTGAGTGGCCTATGTTTTGCCAGAATATTGATTCATTTCTGTTCCGGCAAATTTCAGGTGCTCAATTTGTCCACTTTTTAGCAAAGGTCATGCCAAAATTTTCCGTGAATTTCGGCATGACTTGTGCTACAAACTAGGACATATCAAGTGCCCGGGATTTGCCGCACCGGGAATGAATCAACGTTCCTGCAAAACATAGGCCTTTTTATGTCATTATTCATTTTATTAGGTCTAGAATTAATTGACTAGATTTAATCATAGTAAACATGTCTAGCAACGATGAAGGACAGGGTTCTGGTGATTGCAACGTCTACGAGGCAGCAGACGCTTATTTGAACCTTCTCGACGAGCAACGGTTGTTGCAGGGCCCACCTGTCACATCCAAGACTGAGACCGACATCGAGACCGGCGCTGAGACTGAGACCGGCACCGAGACTGGGGAAGCCGGTATAGAACCGAAACCGAAGAGGATACGACGCCCAAACCAGCTCATCACTACTAGACTGGTGGTCACGGAGGTGGAGTCCTGCGATTTTGAGCCAAAATTGCCTGCGAAAGCGCGCGCGTGCTACGACAATCAAATAGGCTGCATTTTGGGTACTATGAACTTTGTTATTTATGCTTATGAGATGTTGCTTCTATTTTTGCCAAGTCTGTCTCTTTCTGTTGCTCAACTATATATGTTGCATATTATCGACTCATGTGACGATGCAGGTACATAGATCATCGATGGAGAAGAAGTGCTACGCCAGGAGTATACGACGAGTGGCCGGAGTGTCAGGCCTAGGTGTACCGGTTTCCGAGCGACAACCAGAGAGGGTTAGATAGCAGAGCCGAAGCAGAAAGTAGTTAGTTTAGGTTCACGCTAGTGCGAGAGAGGGATACGAACCGGTGCCTCAAGAAGTACTACATTATGTATGATGAGACATGCCATGTAACTTGTATAGCTATATCATGATTATGATGTGACAACATAATTTGTGTTGGATGATATGATGAGACTATTATCTGTATGATATGATGAGCATATTGCCAGTTTATGATATGATTAGAATATTGTATAAAATCTGTACAAAAACATCGCAAATACATAGCAAAAAAAGATATGTGAAAATATAGTAGTAGCGCTCTTTAGCGCTGAACAGGAAAATGCTACTGGTAAGCCACTTAGCAGTAGCACTGGTATGGACAGCGCTACTGCTAAGTAGCTATAGCAGTAGCGCGTGCAGAAGCGCGCTACTGCTAAACGTTAGCTGTAGCGCCGTATCAGTAGCGCGGTGCCCCGCGCTACTGATAGCCCTTAGACCCGCGCTACTGCTAGGCTTTTCCCTAGTAGTGATTGCTGAGACATCTAAGATTATTTGGCAAGCCAAAGTGAACAGCTGCCCCAAATTCTAGCATCAATGTAGATGACAACCATGACATCTAGTTGTTAAACAATGCCTTGTTGGGAAACATTGCATGGAAAACAAATTTTTTTCTACGCACACGCAATGATCTATCCAGGGAGATGCATAGCAACGAGGGGGAGAGTGTGTCTATGTACCCTCGTAGACCGTAAGCAGAAGCGTTTCACAACGCGGTTGATGTAGTCGAACTTCTTCTCACGTCAACCGATCAAGTACCGAACGTACGGCACCTCCGCGTTCTGCACACATTCAGCTCGGTGACATCCCTCGCCTTCTTGATCC
Organism: Thinopyrum elongatum; assembly: GCA_011799875.1. Taxonomy (NCBI): domain Eukaryota; kingdom Viridiplantae; phylum Streptophyta; class Magnoliopsida; order Poales; family Poaceae; genus Thinopyrum; species Thinopyrum elongatum. Next base: position 36,579 of record JAAAXO010000019.1, read on the forward strand.
AGCAAGTCATCGAGGTAGTAGATGAGTTCCATCAGCACGGCGGCGTGGTGCGGTGATGGTGAAGTGATCCTCGCAGGGCTTCGCCTAAGCACTACGAAAATATGACCGGGGGTGTAAACGGTGGAGGGGGGCGCCGCACACGGCTAACAATTGATCTGGTGTGTGCTAGCCCCCCCCCCCCCCCCACATATATATAGGTGGGAGGAAGAGGGGAGGCAGCCAGGAGGCGCCCAAGTAGGCCGAATCCTACTTGGGGTCTTCCCATGGGCGGCGCCCCCCTTGCCTTATTTACCGGAGGGGGAAGGAAAGAGGAGGGACGAGGGAAGGAAGGGGGAGGCCGTGTTGGGGAACATAGCATGCAATTTCAAAAAAATTCTACGCTCACGCAAGATCTATCTAGGAGATGCATAGCAATGAGAGGGGAGAGTGTGTCCACGTACCCTCGTAGACCGAAAGCGGAAGCGTTAGCTTAACGCGGTTGATGTAGTCAAACGTCTTCACGATCCAACCGATCAAGCACCGAACGTACGGCACCTCCGAGTTCTGCACACGTTCAGCTCGATGACGTCCCTCGAGCTCTTGATCCAGTTGAGGATGAGGGAGAGTTCCGTCAGCATGACGGCGTGGTGACGGTGATGATGAAGTAACCGGCGCAGGGCTTCACCTAAGCACTACGACGATATGACCGAGGTGTTAAACTGTGGAGGGGGGCACCGCACATGGCTAAGACAAATCTTGGTGTGCCTTTGGGGTGCCCCCCGCCCCCGTATATAAAGGAGGGCGGAGGAGGCGGCTGGCGCTAGAGGGGGCACGCCAAGGGGGAGTCCTACTAGGATTCCCAATCCTAGTTGGACTCCCCCTCCTTTTCCAAGAGGGGGAGAGAGGGAAGGAGGAGGAGAGGGAGAAGGAAAGAGGAGGGCGCCGCCCCCTCCCTAGTCCAATTCGGACCTGCCATGGGGGGGCGCAGCCACCCCTTGCGGCCCGTCTCTCCTTTCCACTAAAGCCCATGAAGGCCCAATACTTCCCCGGGGGGGTTCCGGTAACCTCCCGGTACTACGAAAAATACCCGAATCACTTCGGAACCATTCCGGTGTCCGAATATAAAATTCCAATATATCAATATTTACCTCTCGACCATTTTGAGACTCCTCATCATGTCCGTGATCTCATCCGGGACTCTGAACAAACTTCAGTCATCAAATCACATAACTCATAATACAAATCGTCATCGAACGTTAAGCGTGCGGACCCTACGGGTTCGAGAACTATGTAGACATGACCGAGACACATCTCCGGTCAATAACCAATAGCGGAACCTGGATGCTCATATTGGCTCCTACATATTCTACGAAGATCTTTATCGGTCAAACCGCATAACAACATACGTTATTCCCTTTGTCATCGGTATGTTACTTGCCCGAGATTCGATCATCGGTATCATCATACCTAGTTCAATCTCGTTACCGGCAAGTCTCTTTACTCGTTCCATAGTGCATCATCCCATAACTAACTCATTAGTCACATTGCTTGCAAGGCTTCATATGATATGCATTACCGAGAGGGCCCAGAGATACCTCTCTGATACTCGGAGTGACAAATCCTAATCTCGATCTATGCCAACCCAACAAACGCCTTGGGAGACACCTGTAGAGCATCTTTATAATCACCCAGTTACATTGTGATGTTTGATAGCACACAAGGTGTTCCTCCGGTATTCGGGAGTTGCATAATCTCATAGTCAAAGGAACATGTATAAGTCATGAAGAAAGCAGTAGCAATAAACTTAACGATCATTATGCTATGCTAACGGATGGGTCTTGTCCATCACATCATTCTCCTAATGATGTGATCCCGTTCATCAAATGACAACACATGTCTATGGTTAGGAAACTTAACCATCTTTGATTAACGAGCTAGTCAAGTAGAGGCATACTAGGGACACTTTGTTTTGTCTATGTATTCAAAGATGTATCAAGTTTCCGGTTAATACAATTCTAGCATGAATAATAAACATCTTTCATGATATAAGGAAATATAAATAACAACTTTATTATTGCCTCTAGGGCATATTTCCTTCAGTCTCCCACTTGCACTAGAGTCAATAATCTAGATTACATTGTAATGATTCTAACACCCATTGAGTCTTGGTGCTGATCATGTTTTGCTCATGGAAGAGGCTTAGTAAACGGGTCTGCAACATTCAGATCTGTATGTATTTTGCAAATCTCTATGTCTCCCTCCTTGACTTGATCGCGGATGGAGTTGAAGCGTCTCTTGATGTGTTTGGTTCTTTTGTGAAATCTGGATTCCTCCGCTAAGGCAATTGCTCCAGTATTGTCACAAAAGATTTTCATTGGACCCGATGCACTAGGTATTACACCTAGATCGGATATGAACTCCTTCATCCAGACTCCTTCATTTGCTTCTTCCAAAGCAGCTATGTACTCCGCTTCACACGTAGATCCTGCCACGACGCTTTGCTTGGAACTGCTCCAACTGATAGCTCCATCGTTCAATATAAATACGTATCCGGTTTGTGACTTAGAGTCATCCGGATCAGTGTCAAAGTTAGCATCGACGTAACCATTTACGATGAGCTCTTTGTCACCTCCATAAACGAGAAACATATCCTTAGTCCTTTTCAGATATTTCAGGATGTTCTTGACCGCTGTCCAGTGATCCACTCCTGGATTACTTTGGTACCTCCCTGCTAAACTTATAGCAAGGCACACACCAGGTCTGGTACAGCATTGCATACATGATAGAACCTATGGCTGAGGCATAGGGAATGACTTTCATTTTCTCTCTATCTTCTACAGTGGTCGGGCATTGAGTCTTACTCAACTTCACACCTTGTAACACAAGCAAGAACCCTTTCTTTGACTGGTCCATTTTGAACTTCTTCAAAACTTTGTCAAGGTATGTGCTTTGTGAAAGTCCAATTAAGCATCTTGATCTATCTCTATAGATCTTGATGCCCAATATATAAGCAGCTTCACCGAGGTCTTTCATTGAAAAATTCTTATTCAAGTACCCTTTTATGCTATCCATAAATTCTATATCATTCCCAATCAGTAATATGTCATCCACATATAATATTAGAAATGCTACAGAGCTCCCACTCACTTTCTTGTAAATACAGGCTTCTCCAAAAGTCTGTATAAAACCATATGCTTTGATCACACTATCAAAGCGTATATTCCAACTCTGAGATGCTTGCACCAGTCCATAAATGGATCGCTGGAGCTTGCACACTTTGTTAGCACCTTTAGGATCGACAAAACCTTCTGGTTGCATCATATACAACTCTTCTTTGAGAAATCCATTAAGGAATGCAGTTTTGACATCCATTTGCCAGATTTCATAACCATAAAATGCGGCAATTGCTAATATGATTCAGACAGACTTAAGCATCGCTACGGGTGAGAAGGTTTCATCGTAGTCAACTCCTTGAACTTGTCGAAAACCTTTTGCAACAAGTCGAGCTTTGTAGATAGTAACATTACCGTCAGCGTCAATCTTCTTCTTGAAGATCCATTTATTCTCTATGGCTTGTCGATCATCGGGCAAGTCAACCAAAGTCCACACTTTGTTCTCATACATGGATCCCATCTCAGATTTCATGGCCTCAAGCCATTTCGCGGAATCTGGGCTCATCATCGCTTCCTCATAGTTTGTAGGTTCGTCATGGTCTAGTAACATGACTTCCAGAACAGGATTACCGTACCACTCTGGTGCGGAACGTACTCTGGTTGACCTAAGAGGTTCTGTAGTAACTTGATCTGAAGCTTCATGATCATCGTCATTAGCTTCCTCACTAATTGGTGTAGGCATCACTGGAACTGATTTCTGTGATGAACTTCTTTCCCATTCAAGAGAAGGTACCACTACCTCATCAAGTTCTACTTTCCTCCCACTCACTTCTTTCGAGAGAAACTCCTTCTCTAGAAAGGATCCATTCTTAGCAACAAAAATCTTGCCTTCGGATCTATGATAGAAGGTGTACCCAACAGTTTCTTTTGGGTATCCTATGAAGACGCACTTCTCCGATTTGGGTTCGAGCTTATCAGGCTGAAGCTTTTTCACATAAGCATCGCAACCCCAAACTTTAAGAAACGACAGCTTAGGTTTCTTGCCAAACCACAGCTCATACGGTGTCATCTCAACGGATTTAGACAGTGCCCTATTTAACGTGAATGCAGCTGTCGCTAATGCATAACCCCAAAATGATAGTGGTAAATCGGTAAGAGACATCATAGATCGCACCATATCTAATAAAGTACGGTTACGATGTTCGGACGCACCATTACGCTGTGGTGTTCCAGGTGGCGTGAGTTGCAAAACTATTCCGCATTGTTTTAAATGAAGACCAAACTCGTAACTCAAATATTCGCCTCCACAATCAGATCGTAGAAACTTTATTTTCTTGTTACGATGATTTTTCCACTTCACTCTGAAATTCTTTGAACTTTTCAAATGTTTCAGACTTGTGTTTCATTAAGTAGATATACCCATATCTGCTCAAATCATCTGTGAATGTCAGAAAATAATGATACCCGCCGCGAGCCTCAACACTCATCGGACTGCATACATCGGTATGTATTATTTCCAATAAGTCCGTAGCTCACTCCATTGTTCCGGAGAACGGAGTCTTAGTCATCTTGCCCATGAGGCATGGTTCGCAAGCATCAAATGATTCATAATCAAGTGATTCCAAAAGTCCATCAGCATGGAGTTTCTTCATGCGCTTTACACCAATATGACCTAAACGGCAGTGCCACAAATATGTTGCACTATGATTATCAACTTTGCATCTTTTGGCATCAATATTATGAATATGTGTATCACCACGATCGAGATTCAACAAAAACAGACCACTCTTCAAGGGTGCATGACCATAAAAGATATTACTCATATAAATAGAACAACCATTATTCTCTGATTTAAATGAATAACCGTCTCGCATCAAACAAGATCCAGATATAATGTTCATGCTCAACGCTGGCACCAAATAACAATTATTCAGGTCTAAAACTAATCCCGAAGGTAGATGTAGAGGTAGCGTGCCGACGACGATCACATCGACCTTGGAACCATTCTCGACTCGCATCGTCACCTCGTCCTTAGCCAATCTTCGCTTGATCCGTAGCCCCTGTTTCGAGTTACAAATATGAGCAACCGAACCGGTATCAAATACCCAGGCACTACTACGAGCATTAGTAAGTTACACATCAATAACATGTATATCAAATATACCTTTGTTCACTTTGCCATCCTTCTTATCCGCCAAATACTTGGGGCAGTTCCGCTTCCAGTGACCAGTCCCTTTGCAGTAGAAGCACTCAGTTTCAGGCTTGGGTCCAGACTTGGGATTCTTCCCGGGAGCAGCAACTTGTTTGCCGTTCTTCTTGAAGTTCCCCTTCTTTCCCTTGCCCTTTTTCTTGAAACTAGTGGTCTTGTTAACCATCAACACTTGATGCTCTTTCTTGATTTCTACCTCCGCAGCTTTGAGCATAGCGAAGAGCTCGAGAATTGTCTTATTCATCCCTTGCATATTATAGTTCATCACGAAGCCTTTGTAGCTTGGTGGCAGTGATTGAAGAACTCTGTCAATAACACTATCATCCAGAAGATTAACTCCCAGCTGAGTCAAGTGGTTATGGTACCCAAACATTCTGAGTATGTGTTCACTGACAGAACTGTTCTCCTCCATCTTGCAGCTATAGAACTTGTTGGAGACTTCATATCTCTCAACTCGGGCATTTGCTTGAAATATTAACTTCAACTCCTGGAACATCTCATATGCTCCATGACATTCAAAACGTCTTTGAAGTCCCGATTCTAAGCCGTACAGCATGGCACACTGAACTATAGAGTAGTCATCAGACCACGTTTGCCAGACGTTCAAAGCGTCCACATTAGCTGGAGCGGGCTTGTCACCTAGCGGTGCATCAAGGACATAATTCTTCTGTGTAGCAATGAGGATAATCCTCAAGTTACGGACCCAGTCTGTGTAGTTGCTACCATCATCTTTCAACTTAGCTTTCTCTAGGAACGCATTAAAAATCAAGGGAACGGTAGCACGGGCCATTGATCTACAACATAGATATGCAAAAACTATCAGGACTAAGTTCATGATAGATTAAGTTCAATTAATCATATTACTTAAGAACTCACACTTAGATAGACATCCCTCTAGTCATCTAAATGATCACGTGATCCATATCAACTAAACCATGTCCGATCATCCCGTGATATGGAGTAGTTTTCAATGGTGAACATCTCTATGTTGATCATATCTACTATATGATTCACGTTCGACCTTTCGGTCTCAGTGTTCCGAGGCCATATCTGCATATGCTAGGCTCGTCAAGTTTAACCCGAGTATTTCGCACGTGCAAAACTGTCTTGCACCTGTTGTATGTGAACGTAGAGCTTATCACACCCGATCATCACGTGGTGTTCGCAAGATGGAACTGTCGCAACGGTGCATACTCAGGGAGAACACTTATACCTTGAAATTGTGAGGGATCATCTTATAATGCTACCGCCCCGTACTAAGCAAAATAAGATGCATAATAGATAAACATCACATGCAATCAAAATATGTGACATGATATGGCCATCATCATCTTGTGCCTTTGATCTCCATCTCCAAAGCACCGTCATGATTTCCATCGTCACCGGCTTGACAACCTTGATCTCCATCGTAGCGTCGTTGTGCCTCGCCAACTATTGCTTCTATGACTATCGCTACCGCATAGTGATAGTAAAGTGAAGCAATTACATGGCGATTGCATTTCTACAATAAAGTGACAACCAAAGGCTCCTGCCAGTTGCCGTTAACTTTTACAAAACATGATCATCTCATACAATAACGTGTATCACATCATGTCTTGACCATATCACATCACAACATGCCTGCAAAAACAAGTTAGACGTCTCTACTTTGTTGTTGCAAGTTTTACGTGGCTGCTACGGGCTTCTAGTAAGAACCGTTCTTACCTACGCACCAAAACACAACGTTTTTCGTCAAGTGTGTGTTTTTTTTACCTTCAACAAGGACTAGCCGTAGTCAAACTCGATTCAACTAAAGTTGGAGAACAGACACCCACCAGCCACCTGTGTGCAAAGCACGTCGTAGAACCAGTCTCATGAACGGGGTCATGTTGTCGGTCCGGGCCGCTTCATCCAACAATATCGCCGAATCAAAGTAAGACGTTGGTGGTAAGCAGTATGACTATTATCGCCCACAACTCTTTGTGTTCTACTCGTGCATATCATCTACGCATAGACCTGGCTCGGTGCCACTGTTGGGGAACGTAGCATGCAATTTCAAAAAAATTCTACGCTCACGCAAGATCTATCTAGGAGATGCATGCAACGAGAGGGGAGAGTGTGTCCACGTACCCTCGTAGACCGAAAGCGGAAGCGTTAGCTTAACGCGGTTGATGTAGTCGAACGTCTTCGCGATCCAACAAATCAAGCACCGAACGTACGGCACCTACGAGTTCTGCACATGTTCATCTCGATGACGTCCCTCGAGCTCTTGATCCAGTTAGGACGGGGAGATGTTGGGAAACATAGCATGCAATTTCAAAATTTTACGCTCACGCAAGATCTATCTAGGAGATGCATAGCAATGATAGGGGGAGAGTGTGTCCACGTACCCTCGTAGACTGAAAGCAGGGAAGCGTTTGACTAAGTGGTTGATGTAGTCGAACTTCTTTTCGTTCCAACCGATCAAGCACCGAACGTACGGCACCTCCGAGTTCTGCACACGTTCAGCTCGATGACGTCCCTCGAATCTTGATCCAGCAAAAGTGTCGAGGAGAGTTCCGTCAGCACGACGGCATGGTGACGGTGATGGTGAAGTGATCCGCGCAGGGCTTCGCCTAAGAACTACGTGAATATGACTGGAGGCGTAAATTGTGGAGGGGGGTGCCGCACACGGCTAACAATGTTTGTTGTGTGTTCTAGCGGTGCCCCCCCCCCACATATATATAGGTTGGAGGGGAGGAGAGGCAGCCAAGGGGGGCGCCCCAAGTAGGAGGAATCCTACTTGGGGTCCTCCCAATTCGGCCTCCCCCCTTTCCTATTCCTATTCGGAGTAGGAAGGGAAGAGGGGGAAGGGGAATCCTATTCCCTTTTTCCTTTCCTCCTTCCCTTTTCTACTCCAATTAGGCCAGCCCATATGGGGGGGGGGCGCAGCAGCCCCTGCTGGTGCTGCGTTTCCCCTTGGCCCAATAAGGCCCATATCTTTGCCGGGGTTGCCCGGAACCCCTTTCCGGTGACCTGATACGTACCCGGTAACCCCGGAACACTTCCGGTGTCCAAATACTATCGTCCTATATATCATCTTTACCTCTCGACCATTTCGAGACTCCTCGTCATGTCCATGATCTCATCGAGGACTCTAAACAAAATTCGGTCACAAAATCACATAACTCATATAATACAAACCGTCATCGAACGTTAAGCGTGCGGACCCTACGGGTTCGAGAACTATGTAGACATGACCGAGACACATCTATGGTCAAATAGCGGAACCTGGATGCTCATATTGGCTGCTACATATTCTACGAAGATCTTTATCGGTCAAACCACATAACAACATACATCATTCCCTTTGTCATCGGTATGTTACTTGCCCGAGATTCGATCGTCGGTATCTGCATACCTAGTTCAATCTCGTTACCGGCAAGTCTCTTTACTCGTTCCGTAATGCATCATCCCGCAACTAACTCATTAGTCACATTGCTTGCAAGGCTTCATATGATGTGCATTACCGAGAGGGCCCAGAGATACCTCTCCGATACTCGGAGTGACAAATCCTAATCTCGATCTATGCCAACCCAACAAACACCTTCGGAGACACCTGTAGAGCATCTTTATAATCACCCAGTTACGTTGTGACATTTGATAGCACACAAGGTGTTCCTCCGGTATTCGGGAGTTGCATAATCTCATAGTCAGAGGAATATGTATAACTTATGAAGAAAGCTTTAGCAATAAAACTTAACGATCATTATGCTAAGCTAATGGATGGGTCTTGTCCACCACATCATTCTCCTAATGATGTGATCCCGTTCATCAAATGATAACATGTGGCTATGGTTAGGAAACTTAACCATCTTTGATTAACAAGCTAGTCTAGTAGAGGCATACTAGGGACACAATGTTTTGTCTATGTATTCACACATGTATCAAGTTTCCGGTTAATACAATTCTAGCATGAATAATAAACATTTATCATGATATAAGGAAATATAAAATAACAATTTTATTATTGCCTCTAGGGCATATTTCCTTCAGTCTTCCACTCGCACTAGAATCAATAATCTAGTTCACATCGCCATGTGATTTAACACCAATAGTTCACATCACCATGTGATTAACACCCATAGTTCACATCGCCATGTGACCAACACCCAAAGGGTTTACTAGATTCAATAATCTAGTTCACATTGCCATGTGATTAACACCCAAAGAGTACTAAGGTGTGATCATGTTTTGCTTGTGAGAAAAGTTTAGTCAACAAATCTGCCACATTTAGATCCGTATGTATTTTGCAAATTGCTATGTCTACAATGCTCTGCACGGAGCTACTCTAGCTAATTGCTCCCACTTTCAATATGTATCCAGATTGAGACTCAGAGTCATCCGGATCAGTGTCAAAGCTTGCATCGACGTAACCCTTTACGACGAACTCTTTGTCACCTCCATAACCGAGAAATATATCCTTATTCCACTAAGGATAATTTTGACCACTGTCCAGTGATCCACTCCTGGATCACTATTGTTCCCTCTTGCCAAACTCATGGTGAGGTACACAATAGGTCTGGTACACAGCATAGCATACTTTATAGAACCTATGACTGAGGCATAGGGAATGACTTTCATTCTCTTTCTATTTTCTGTCGTGGTCGGGTTTTGAGTCTTACTCAACTTCACACCTTGCAACACAAGCAAGAACTCCTTCTTTGACTGTTCCATTTTGAACAACTTCAAAATCTTGTCAAGGTATGTACTCATTGAAAAATCTTATCAAGCGTCTTGATCTATCTCTATAGATCTTGATGCTCAATATGTAAGCAGCTTCACCGAGGTCTTTCTTTGAAAAACTCCTTTCAAACACTCCTTTATGCTTTCCAGAAAATTCTACATCATTTCCGATCAACAATATGTCATTCACTTATACTTATTAGAAAGGCTGTAGTGCTCCCACTCACTTTCTTGTAAATACAGGCTTCACCGCAAGTCTGTATAAAACTATATGCTTTGATCAACTCATCAAAGCGTATATTCCAACTCCGAGATGCTTGCACCAATCCATAGATGGATCGCTGGAGCTTGCACATTTTGTTAGCACCTTTAGGATTGACAAAACCTTCTGGTTGCATCATATACAACTTCTTCTTTTAGAAATCCATTAAGGAATGTAGTTTTTGACATCCATTTGCCAGATTTCATAAAATGTGGCAATTGCTAACATGATTCGGACAGACTTAAGCATCGCTACGAGTGAGAAAATCTCATCGTAGTCAACACCTTGAACTTTGTCGAAAACCTTTTGCGACAAGTCGAGCTTTGTAGATAGTAACACTACTATCAGTGTCTGTCTTCCTCTTGAAGATCCATTTATTCTCAATGGTTTGCCGATCATCGGGCAAGTCAACCAAAGTCCACACTTTCTTCTCATACATGGATCCCATCTCAGATTTCATGGCCTCAAGCCATTTCGTGGAATCTGGGCTCATCATCGCCTCCTCATAGTTCGTAGGTTCGTCATGGTCTAGTAACATGACTTCCAGAACAGGATTACCATACCACTCTGGTGCGGAACGTACTCTGGTTGACCTACGAGGTTCTGTAGTAACTTGATCTGAAGTTTCATGATCATCATCATTAGCTTCCTCACTAATTGGCGTAGGCATCACTGGAACTGATTTCTGTGATGAACTACTTTCCAATTCAAGAGAAGGTACCACTACCTCTTCAAGTTCTACTTTCCTCCCACTCACTTCTTTCGAGAGAAACTCCTTCTCTAGAAAGGATCCATTCTTAGCAACAAAAATCTTGCCTTCGGATCTGTGATAGAAGGTGTACCCAACAGTTTCTTTTGGGTATCCTATGAAGACGCACTTCTCCGATTTGGGTTCGAACTTATCAGGCTAGAGCTTTTTCACATAAGCATCGCAACCCCAAACTTTAAGAAACGACAGCTTAAGTTTCTTTCCAAACCACAGTTCATACGGTGTCGTCTCAACGGATTTAGATGGTGCCCTATTTAACGTGAATGCAGCTGTCTCTAATGCATAACCCCAAAATGATAGTGGTAAATCGGTACGAGACATCATAGATCGCACCATATCTAATAAAGTATGGTTACGACGTTCGGACACACCATTATGCTGTGGTGTTCCAGGTGGCGTGAGTTGTGAAACTATTCCACATTGTTTTAAATGAAGGCCAAAATCATAACTCAAATATTCGCCTTCGCGATCAGATCGTAGAAACTTTATTTTCTTATTACGATGATTTTCTACTTCACTCTGAAATTCTTTGAACTTTTCAAATGTTTCAGACTTATGTTTCATCAAGTAGATATACCCATATCTGCTCAAATCATCTATGAAGGTCAGAAAATAACGATACCTGCCGCGAGCCTCAACACTCATCGGACCGCATACATCAGTATGTATTATTTCCAATAAGTCATTGGCTCGCTCCATTGTTCCGGAGAACGGAGTTTTAGTCATCTTGCCCATGAGGCATGGTTCGCAAGTATCAAATGATTCCTAATCAAGTGATTCCAAAAGCCCATCTGCATGGAGTTTCTTCATGCACTTTACACCAATATGACCTAAACGGCAGTGCCACAAATATGTTGCACTATCATTATCAACTTTGCATCTTTTGGCATCAATATTATGAATATGTGTATCACTATGATCGAGATTCAATAAACCATTTATATTGAGTGTATGACCATAGAAGGTTTTATTCATGTAAACAGAACAACAATTATTCTCTGACTTAAATGAATAACCGTATCGCAATAAACATGATCCAATCATATTCATGCTCAACGCCAACACCAAATAACATTCATTTATGTCCAACACTAATCCCGAAGGTAGAGGGAGTGTGCGATGGTGATCTTATCAACCTTGGAATCACTTCCAACACACATCGTCACCTCGTCATTAACTAGTCTCTGTTCATTTTGCAACTCCTGTTTTGAGTTACTAATGTTAGCAATTGAACCGGTATCAAATACCCAGGGGCTACTATGAACACTAGTAAAATACACATAAATAACATGTATATCAAATATACCTTTGTTCACTTTGCCATCCTTCTTATCCGCCAAGTATTTGGGGCAGTTCCGCTTCCAGTGACCATTTCCTTTGCAGTAGAAGCACTCAGTTTCCGGCTTAGGTCCATCTTTGGGCTTCTTCGCGGGAGTGACAACTTGCTTGCCATTCTTCTTGAAGTTCCCTTTCTTTCCCTCGCCCTTTTTCTTGAAACTAGTGGTCTTGTCAACCATCAACACTTGATGCTATTTCTTGATTTCTACCTTCGCCGATTTCAGCATCACGAAGAGCTTGGGAATCGTTTTCGTCATCCCTTGCATATTATAGTTCATCATGAAGTTCTAGTAACTTGGTGATAGTGACTAGAGAACTCTGTCAATCACTATCTTATCTGGAAGATTAACTCCCACTTGATTCAAGCGATTGTAGTACCCAGACATTCTGAGCACATGCTCACTAGCTGAGCTATTCTCCTCCATCTTGTAGGCAAAGTACTTGTCAGAGGTCTCATACCTCTCGACACGGGCATGAGTCTAAAATACCAATTTCATCTCTTTGGAACATCTCATATGCTCCGTGGCGTTCAAAACATTTTTGAAGTCCCGGTTCTAAGCCGTAAAGCATGGTGCACTAAACTATCAAGTAGTCATCATATTGAGCTTGCCAAACATTCATAACGTCTGCATCTGCTCCTGCAATAGGTCTGTCACCTAGCGGTGCATCAAGGACATAATTCTTCTATGCAGCAGCGAGGATATTCCTCAGATCATGGACCCAGTCCGCATCATTGCTACTATCATCTTTCAACTTAGTTTTCTCTAGGAACATATCAAAAATAAAACAGGGGAGCTATACACGAGCTATTGATCTACAACATAATTTGCAAATACTACCAGGACTAAGTTCATGACAAATTAAGTTCAATTAATCATATTACTTAAGAACTCCCACTCAGATAGACATCCCTCGAGTCATCTAAATGATCACGTGATCCAAATCAACTAAACCATGTCCGATCATCACGTGAGATGGAGTAGTTTTCAATGGTGAACATCTCTATGTTGATCATATCTACTATATGATTCACGTTCGACCTTTCGGTCTCCAGTGTTCCGAGGCCATGTCTGTACATGCTAGGCTCGTCAAGTTTAACCCGAGTATTCCGCATGTGCAAAACTGTCTTGCACCTGTTGTATTTGAACGTAGAGCTTATCACACCCGATCATCACGCGGTGTCTCGGCACGATGAACTGTCGCAACGGTGCATACTCAGGGAGAACACTTATACCTTGAAATTTTAGTGAGGGATCATCTTATAATGCTACCGCCGTACTAAGCAAAATAAGATGCAAAAAAGATAAACATCACATGCAATCAAAATATGTGACATGATATGGCCATCATCATCTTGTGCCTTTGATCTCCATCTCCAAAGCACCGTCATGATCTCCATCGTCACCGGCTTGACACCTTGATCTCCACCGTAGCGTCGTTGTCGTCTCGCCAACTATTGCTTCTACGACTATCGCCACCGCATAGTGATAAAGTAAAGCAATTACATGGCGATTGCATTTCATACAATAAAGCGACAACCATAAGGCTCCTGCCAGTTGCCGATAACTTTTACAAAACATGATCATCTCATACAATAACGTATATCACATCATGTCTTGACCATATCACATCACAGCATGCCCTGCAAAAACAAGTTAGACGTCCTCTACTTTGTTGTTGCAAGTTTTACGTGGCTGCTACGGGCTTCTAGCAAGAACCGTTCTTACCTACACATCAAAACCACAATGATTTTTCGTCAAGTGTGTTGTTTTAACCTTCAACAAGGACCGGCCGTAGTCAAACTCGATTCAACTAAAGTTGGAGAAACAGACACCCGCCAGCCACCTGTGTGCAAAGCACGTCGGTAGAACCAGTCTCATGAACGCGGTCATGTAATGTCGGTCCGGGCCGCTTCATCCAACAATACCGCCAAATCAAAGTATGACATTGGTGGTAAGCAGTATGACTATTATCGCCCACAACTCTTTGTGTTCTACTCCTGCATATCATCTACGCATAGACCTGGCTCGGATGCCACTGTTGGGGAACGTAGCATGCAATTTCAAAATTTTCTACGCTCACGCAAGATCTATCTAGGAGATGCATAGCAACGAGAGGGGGAGAGTGTGTCCACGTACCCTCGTAAACCGAAAGTGGAAGCGTTTGACAACCCGGTTGATGTAGTCGAACTTCTTCTCGTTCCGACCGATCAAGCACCGAACGTACGGCACCTCCGAGTTCTGCACACGTTCAGCTCAATGACGTCCCTTGAACTCTTGATCCAGCAAAGTGTCGAGGGAGAGTTTCGTCAGCACGACGGCATGGTGACGGTGATGGTGAAGTGATCCGCGCAGGGCTTCGCCTAAGAACTATGTGAATATGACTGGAGGCGTAAACTGTGGAGGGGGGTGCCGCACACGGCTAACAATGTTTGTTGTGTGTTCTAGCGGTGCCCCCCCCCCCACATATATATAGGTTGGAGGGTAGGAGAGGCAGCCAAGGGGGGGCCAAGTAGGAGGAGTCCTACTTGGGGTCCTCCCAATTCGGCCTCCCCCCTTTCCTATTCCTATTCGGAGTAGGAAGGGAAGAGGGGGAAGGGGGAATCCTATTCCCTTTTTCCTTTCCTCCTTCCCCTTTTCTACTCCAATTAGGCCAGCCCATATGGGGGGGTGCAGCAGCCCCTGCAGGCTGCTGCGTTTCCCCTCTTGGCCCAATAAGGCCCATATCTTTGCCGGGGTTGCCCGGAACCCCTTTCCGGTGACCCGATACGTACCCGGTACCCCCGGAACACTTCCGGTGTCCAAATACTATCGTCCTATATATCAATCTTTACCTCTCAACCATTTCGAGACTCCTCGTCATGTCCGTGATCTCATCCAGGACTCCGAACAACATTCGGTCACAAAATCACATAACTCATATAATACAAATCGTCATCGAACGTTAAGCGTGCGGACCCTACGGGTTCGAGAACTATGTAGACATGACCGAGACACATCTACGGTCAATAACCAACAGCGGAACCTGGATGCTCATATTGGCTCCTACATATTCTACGAAGATCTTTATCGGTCAAACCGCATAACAACATACATCATTCCCTTTGTCATCGGTATGTTACTTGCCCGAGATTCGATCGTCGGTATCTTCATACCTAGTTCAATCTCGTTACCGGCAAGTGTCTTTACTCGTTCTGTAATGCATCATCCCGCAACTAACTCATTAGTCACATTGCTTGCAAGGCTTCGTATGATGTGCATTACCGAGAGGGCCGAGAGATACCTCTCCGATACTCGGAGTGACAAATCCTAATCTCGATCTATGCCAACCCAACAAACACCTTCGGAGACACCTGTAGAGCATCTTTATAATCACCCAGTTACGTTGTGACATTTGATAGCACACAAGGTGTTCCTCCGGTATTCGGGAGTTGCATAATCTCATAGTCAGAGGAATATGTATAAGTTATGAAGAAAGCTTTAGCAATAAAACTTAACGATCATTATGCTAAGCTAACGGATGGGTCTTGTCCATCACATCATTCTCCTAATGATGTGATCCCGTTCATCAAATGATAACACATGTCTATGGTTAGGAAACTTAACCATCTTTGATTAACGAGCTAGTCTAGTAGAGGCATACTAGGGACACAATGTTTTGTCTATGTATTCACACATGTATCAAGTTTCCGGTTAATACAATTCTAGCATGAATAATAAACATTTATCATGATATAAGGAAATATAAAATAACAATTTTATTATTGCCTCTAGGGCATATTTCCTTCAGGAGAGTTCCGTCAGCACGACGGCGTGGCGACGGTGATGATGAAGTTACCGGCGCAGGGCTTCACCTAAGCACTACGACGATATGACCGAGGTGTTAAACTGTGGAGGGGGGCACCGCACACGGCTAAGACAAATCTTGGTATGCCTTTGGGGTGCCCCCCGCCCCCGTATATAAAGGAGGGGGGGAGGAGGCGGCCGGCCCTAGAGGGGGGCGCGCCAAGGGGGAGTCCTACTAGGATTCCCAATCCTAGTTGGACTCCCCTTCCTTTTCCAAGAGGGGGAGAGAGGGAAGGAGGAGGAGAGGGAGAAGGAAAGAGGGCGGCGCCGCCCCCTCCCTAGTCCAATTCGGATCTGCCATGGGGGGGCGCGCAGCTGCCCCTTGCGGCCCTTCTCTCCTTTCCACTAAAGCTCATGAAGGCCCAATACTTCCCCGGGGGGGTTCCGGTAACCTCCCGGTACTCCGAAAAATACCCGAATCACTTCGGAACCATTCCGGTGTCCGAATATAACCTTCCAATATATCAATCTTTACCTCTCGACCATTTTGAGACTCCTCGTCATGTCCGTGATCTTATCTGGGACTCCGAACAAACTTCGGTCATCAAATCACATAACTCATAATACAAATCGTCATCGAACGTTAAGCGTGCGGACCCTACGGGTTCGAGAACTATGTAGACATGACCGAGACACATCTCCGGTCAATAACCAATAGCGGAACCTGGATGCTCATATTGGCTCCTACATATTCTACGAAGATCTTTATCGGTCAAACCGCATAACAACATACGTTATTCCCTTTGTCATCGGTATGTTACTTGCCCGAGATTCGATCGTCGATATCATCATACCTAGTTCAATCTCGTTACCGGCAAGTCTCTTTACTCATTCCGTAGTGCATCATCCCGTAACTAACTCATTAGTCACATTGCTTGCAAGGATTCATATGATGTGCATTACCGAGAGGGCCCAGAGATACCTCTCCGATACTCGGAGTGACAAATCCTAATCTCGATCTATGCCAACCCAACAAACACCTTCGGAGACACCTGTAGAGCATCTTTATAATCACCCAGTTACGTTGTGACATTTGATAGCACACAAGGTGTTCCTCCGGTATTCGGGAGTTGCATAATCTCATAGTCAAAGGAACATGTATAAGTCATGAAGAAAGCAATAGCAAAAAACTTAACGATCAGTATGCTATGCTAACGGATGGGTCTTGTCCATCACATCATTCTCCTAATGATGTGATCCCGTTCATCAAATGACAACACATGTCTATGGTTAGGAAACTTAACCATCTTTGATTAACGAGCTAGTCAAGTAGAGGCATACTAGGGACACTTTGTTTTGTCTATGTATTCACACATGTATCAAGTTTCCGGTTAATACAATTCTAGCATGAATAATAAACATCTATCATGATATAAGGAAATATAAATAACAACTTTATTATTGCCTCTAGGGCATATTTCCTTCAGGCCGAATCCCCCCCTTTCCTTCTCCCTTCCCCTCTTTACTTCTCCTCTGGTTCAGTCCATATGGGGGCGCACCAGCCCCTTGTGGCTGGTGCGTTTCCCCTCTTGGCCCATAAGGCCCATATCTTTTGCCGGGGGTGCCCAGAACCCCTTCCGGTGACCTGATATGTACCCTGTACCCTCCGAAACACTTCCGGTGTCAGAATACCATTTTCCTATATATCAATCTTTACCTCTCGACCATTTCGAGACTCCTCATCATGTTCGTGATCTCATTCGGGACTCCGAGCAACATTCGGTCACCAAATCACATAACTCATATAATACTATATCGTCATCGAACGTTAAGCGTGCGGACCCTACGGGTTCGAGAACTATGTAGACATGACCGAGACACCTCTCCGGTCAATAACCAATAGCGGAACCTGGATGCCCATATTGATTCCTACATATTCTACGAAGATCCTTATCGGTCGAACCGTTATGACAACATACGTAATTCCCTTTGTCCATCGGTATGTTACTTGCCCGAGATTCGATCGTCGGTATCTACATACCTACTTCAATCTCGTTACCGGCAAGTCTCTTTACTCGTTTCGTAATACATCATATCGTGACTAACTCCTTAGTCATTTGCTTGTAAGCTTATGATGTGTATTACCGAGAGGGCCCAGAGATACCTCTCCGATACTCGAGGTGACAAATCCTAATCTCGTCTATGCCAACTCAACAAACACCTTCGGAGATACCTGTAGAGCATCTTTATAATCACCCATTTACGTTGTGACATTTGATAGCACACAAGGCATCCTCCGGTATCCGGGAGTTGCATAATCTCATAGTCGAAGGAATATGTATTGACATGAAGAAAGCAATAGCAATAAAACTGAACGATCAATATGCTAAGCTAATGGATGGGTCTTGTCCATCACATCATTCTCCTAATGATGTGATCCCGTTATCAAATGACAACTCATGTCCATGGTCAGGAAACCTTAACCATCTTTGATCAACGAGCTAGTCAAGTAGAGGCTCACTAGGGACAAAGTATTTGTCTATGTATTCACACATGTATTTAGGTTTCCGATCAATACAATTCTAGCATGGATAATAAACATTTATCATGAATAAGGAAGTATAAAATAACAAATTTATTATTGCCTCTAGGGCATATTTCCTTCAGTCTCCCACTTGCACTAGAGTCAATAATCTAGATTACACTGTAATGATTCTAACACCCATGGAGTCTTGGTGCTGATCATGTTTTGCTCATGGAAGAGGCTTAGTCAACGGGTCTGCTACATTCAAATCCGTATGTATTTTGTAAATCTCTATGTCTCCCTACTTGACTTGATCACGGATGGAGTTGAAGCGTCTCTTGATGTGTTTGGTTCTTTTGTGAAATCTGGATTCCTTCGCTAAGGCAATTGCTCCAGTATTGTCACAAAAGATTTTCATTGGACCCGATGCACTAGGTATTACACCTAGATCGGATATGAACTCCTTCATCCAGACTCCTTCATTTGCTGCTTCCGAAGCAGCTATGTACTCCGCTTCACACGTAGATCCCGCCACGATGCTCTGCTTGGAACTGCACCAACTGACAGCTCCACCATTCAAAATAAATATGTATCCGGTTTGTGACTTAGAGTCATCCGGATCAGTGTCAAAGCTAGCATCGACGTAACCATTTACTACGAGCTCTTTCTCACCTCCATAAACGAGAAACATATCCTTGGTCCTTTTTAGGTACTTCAAGATGTTCTTGACCGCTATCTAGTGATCCACTCTTGGATTACTTTGGTACCTCCCTGCCAGACTTATGGCAAAGCACACATCAGGTCTGGTACACAGCATATCATACATGATAGAACCTATGGCTGAGGCATAGGGAATGACTTTCATTTTCTCTCTATCTTCTGCAGTGGTCGGGCACTGAGTCTGACTCAATTTCACACCTTGCAACACAGGCAAGAACCCTTTCTTTGACTGATCCATTTTGAACTTCTTCAAAACTTTGTCAAGGTATGTGCTTTGTGAAAGTCCTATTAAGCGTCTTGATCTATCTCTATAGATCTTGATGCCCAATATATAAGCAGCTTCACAAAGGTCCTTCATTGAAAAACTCTTATTCAAGTATCCTTTTATGCTATCCAGAAATTCTACATCATTTCCAATCAACAATATGTCATCCACATATAATATTAGAAATGCTATAGAGCTCCCACTCACTTTCTTGTAAATACAGGCTTCTCCGAGTCTGTATAAAACTATATGCTTTGATCACCTCATCAAAGCGTATATTCCAACTCCGAGATGCTTGCACCTGTCCATAGATGGATCACTGGAGCTTGCACACTTTGTTATCACCTTTAGGATCGACAGAACCTTCTGGTTGCATCATATACAACTCTTCTTTAAGAAATCCATTAAGGAATTCAGTTTTGACGTCCATTTGCCAGATTTCATAATCATAAAATGCGGCAATTGCTAACATGATTCGGACAGACTTAAGCATCGCTACGGGTGAGAAAGTCTCATTGTAGTCAACTCCTTGAACTTGTCGAAAACCTTTCACGACAAGTCGAGCTTTGTAGACAGTAACATTACCATCAGCATCAGTCTTCTTCTTGAAGATCCATTTATTCTCTATGGCTCGCCGATCATCGGGCAAGTCCACCAAAGTCCACACTTTGTTCTCATACATGGATCCTATCTCAGATTTCATGGCCTCAAGCCATTTATCGGAATCTGGGCTCATCATAGCTTCTTCATAGTTCGTAGGTTCATCATGGTCTAGTAACATGACTTCCAGAACAGGATTACCGTACCATTCTAGTGCGGAACGGGCTCTGTTCGACCTATGAGGTCCAGTAGTAACTTGATCTGAAGTTTCATGATCATCATCATTATCTTCCTCTCTAGTTGGTGTAGGCATCACAGGAACGGATTTCTCTGATGAGCTACTTTCCAAATTGAGAGAAGGTACAATTACCTCATCAAGTTATACTTTTCTCCCACTCACTTCTTTCGAGAGAAACTCCTTCTCTAGAAAGGTTCCATTCTTGGCAACAAAGATCTTGCCTTCGGATCTGTGGTAGAAGGTGTACCCAATTGTTTCCTTAGGGTATCCTATGAAGACGCACTTCTCTGATTTGGGGTCGAGCTTATCAGGCTGAAGCCTTTTGACGTAAGTGTCACAACCCCAAACTTTAAGAAACGGCAGCTTAGGTTTCTTACCAAACCACAGTTCATACGGTGTCGTCTCAACGGATTTAGACGGTGCCCTATTTAACGTGAATGCAGCTGTCTCTAATGCATAACCCCAAAATGATAGTGGTAAATCAGTAAGAGACATCGTAGATCACACCATATCTAATAAAGTACGGTTACGACATTCGGACACACCATTACGTTGTGGTGTTCCAGGTGGCGTGAGTTGTGAAACTATTCCACATTGTTTTAAATGAAGGCAAAACTCGTAACTCAAATATTCACCTCCACGGTCAGATCGTAGAAACTTTATTTTCTTATTACGATGATTCTTCACTTCACTCTGAAATTCTTTGAACTTTTCAAATGTTTCAGACTTGTGTTTCATTAAGTAGATATACCCATATCTTCTCAAATCATCTGTGAAGGTCAGAAAATAATGATACCCGCCGCGTGCCTCAACACTCATTGGACCACATACATCGGTATGTATTATTTCCAATAAGTCATTGGCTCGCTCCATTGTTCTGGAGAACGGAGTTTTAGTCATCTTGCCCATGAGGCATGGTTCACAAGTATCAAATGATTCATAATCAAGTGATTCCAAAAGCCCATCTTCATGGAGTTTCTTCATGCGCTTTACACCAATATGACCTAAACGACAGTGCCACAAATATGTTGCACTATCATTATCAACTTTGCATCTTTTGGCATCAATATTATGAATATGTGTATCACCACAATCGGGATTCAACAAAAATAGACCACTCTTCAAGGGTGCATGACCATAAAAGATATTACTCATATAAATAGAACAACCATTATTCTCCGATTTAAATGAATAACCGTCTCACACTAAACAAGATCCAGATATAATGTTTATGCTCAACGCTGGCACCAAATAATAATTATTCAGGTCTAAAACTAATCCCAAAGGTAGATGTAGAGGTAGCGTACCGACGGCGATCACATCGACCTTGGAACCATTTCTGACGCGCATCGTCACCTCGTCCTTAGCCAATCTTTATTTAATCCGTAGCTCCTGTTTCAAGTTACAAATATGAGCAACCGAACCAGTATCAAATACCCAGGCGCTACTACGAGCATTAGTAAGGTACACATCAATAACATGTATATCAAATATACCTTTGTTCACTTTGCCATCCTTTTTATCCGCCAAATACTTGGGGCAGTTCTGCTTCCAGTGATCAGTCCCTTTGCAGTAGAAGCACTCAGTTTCAGGCTTGGGTCCAGCTTTGGGCTTCTTCCCGGGAGTGGCAACTTGCTTACCATTCTTCTTGAAGTTCCCTTTCTTTCCCTTGCCCTTTTTCTTGAAACTAGTGGTCTTGTTAACCATCAACACTTGATGCTCCTTCTTGATTTCTACCTCCGCAGCTTTGAGCATTGCGAAGAGCTCAGGAATTGTCTTCTTCATCCCTTGCATATTATACTTCATCACGAAGCCTTTGTAGCTTGGTGGCAGTGATTGAAGAACTCTGTCAATAACAATATCATCTGGAAGATTAACTCCCAGCTGAGTCAAGTTATTATGATACCCAGACATTTTGAGTATGTGTTCACTGACAGAACTGTTCTCCTCCATCTTGCAGCTATAGAACTTGTTGGAGACTTCATATCTCTCAACTCGGGCATTTGCTTGAAATATTAAATTCAACTCCTGGAACATCTCATATGCTCCATGACGTTCAAAACGTCTTTGAAGTCCCGATTCTAAGCCGTAAAGCATGGCACACTGAACTATCGAGTAGTCATCAGATCGAGCTTGCCAGACGTTCAAAACATCAGCATCTGCTCCTGTAGCAGGCCTTTCACCTAGTGGTGCATCAAGGACATAATTCTTCTGTGCAGCAATAAGGATAATCCTCAAGTTATGGACCCAGTCCGGGTAGTTGCTACCATCATCTTTGAACTTAGCTTTCTCTAGGAACGCATTAAAATTCAGGGGAACGGTAGCACGGGCCATTGATCTACAACATAGATATGCAAATACTATCAGGACTAAGTTCATGATAAATTAAGTTCAATTAATCAAATTACTTAAGAACTCCCACTTAGATAGACATCCCTCAAGTCATCTAAATGATACGTGATCCAAATCAACTAATCCATGTCCGATCATCACGTGAGATGGAGTAGTCATCAATGGTGAACATCTCTATGTTGATCATATCTACTATATGATTCACGTTCGACCTTTCGGTCTCTAGTGTTCCGAGGCCATGTCTGTACATGCTAGGCTCGTCAAGTTTAACCCAAGTATTCCGCATGTGTAAAACTGTCTTGCACCCGTTGTATGTGAACGTAGAGTCTATCACACCCGATCATCACGTGGTGTCTCAACACGACGAACTGTAGCAACGGTGCATACTCAGGGAGAACACTTTTACCTTGAAATTTAGTTAAGGGATCATATTATAATGCTACCGCCGTACTAAGCAAAATAAGATGCATAAAAGATAAACATCACATGCAATCAAAATATGTGACATGATATGGCCATCATCATCTTGTGCTTTTGATCTCCATCTCCAAAGCATCGTCATGATCTCCATCGTCACCGGCTCGATACCTTGATCTCCATCGTTGCGTCGTGATCGTCTCGCCAACTATTGCTTCTACAATTATCGCTAACGCCTAGTGATAAAGTAAAGCAATTACATGGCATTTGCATTTCATACAATAAAGAGACAACCATAAGGCTCCTGCCGGTTGCCGATAACTTTTACAAAACATGATCATCTCATACAATAACGCATATCACATCATGTCTTGACCATATCACATCACAACATGCCCTGCAAAAACAAGTTAGACGTCCTCTACTTTGTTGTTGCAAGTTTTACGTGGCAGCTACGGGCTTCTAGCAAGAACCGTTCTTACCTACGCATCAAACCACAACGGTGTTTCGTCAAGTTTGCTGTTTTAACCTTCTTCAAGGACCGGCCGGAATCAAATTCGATTCAACTAAACTAGGAGAAACAGACACCCGCCAGCCACCTTTATGCAAAACTAGTTGCATGTCTGTCGGTGGAACTGGTCTCATGTGCGTGGACATGTAAGGTTGGTCCGGGCTGCTTCATCCCACAATACCGTTGAATCAAAATAAGACGTTGGTGGTAAGCAGTATGACTATCACCGCCCACAACTCTTTGTGTTCTACTCGTGCATATCATCTACGCATAGACCTGGCTCATGATGCCACTGTTGGGAAACGTTGCATGGAAAACAAAACAAAAAATTCTACGCACACGCAATGATCTATCCATGGAGATGCATAGCAACGAGGGGGAGAGTGTGTCTATGTACCCTCATAGACCGTAAGCGGAAGCGTTTCACAACGCGGTTGATGTAGTCGAACTTCTTCTCACGTCAACCGATCAAGTACCGAACGTACGACACCTCCGCGTTCTGCACATGTTCAGCTCGGTGACGTCCCTCGCCTTCTTGATCCAGCAAGTCGTCGAGGTAGTAGATGAGTTCCGTCAGCACGATGGCGTGGTGACGGTGATGGTGAAGTGATCCTCGTAGGGCTTCGCCTAAGCACTACGAAAATATGACCGGGGGTGTAAACGGTGGAGGGGGGCGCCGCAGACGGCTAACAATTGATCTGGTGTGTGCTAGGGGCGCCCCCCCCCCACATATATATAGGTGGGAGGGAGAGGGGAGGCAGCCAGGAGGCGCCCAAATAGGCCAAATCCTACTTGGGGTCTCCCCATGGCCGGCGCCCCCCTTGCCTTATTTGCCGGAGGGGGAAGGAAAGAGGAGGGAGGAGGGAAGGAAGGGGGAGGCCGAATCCCCCCTTTCCTTCTCCCTTCCCCTCTTTCCTTCTCCTCTGGTTCGGCCCATATGGGGGGCGCACTAGCCCCTTGTGGCTGGTGCGTTTCTCCTCTTGGCCCATAAGGCCCATATCTTTTGCCGGGGGTGCCCAGAACCCCTTCCGGTGACATGATATGTACCCGGTACCCTCCGGAACACTTCCGGTGTCCGAATACCATTGTCCTATATATCAATCTTTACCTCTTGACCATTTCGAGACTCCTCATCATGTCAGTGATCTCATCCGGGACTCCAAACAACATTCGGTCACCAAATCACATAACTTATATAATACTATATCGTCATCGAACGTTAAGCGTGCGGACCCTACGGGTTTGAGAACTATGTAGACATGACCGAGACACCTCTCCGGTCAATAACCAATAGCGGAACCTGGATGCCCATATTGGTTCCTACATATTCTACGAAGATCTTTATCGGTCGAACCGTTATGACAACATACGTAATTCCCTTTGTCCATCGGTATGTTACTTGCCCGAGATTTGATCGTCGGTATCTGCATACCTAGTTCAATCTCGTTACCGGCAAGTCTCTTTACTCGTTCCGTAATACATCACCTTGTGACTAACTCCTTAGTCATTTGCTTGCAAGCTTATGATGTGTATTACCGAGAGGGCCCAGAGATACCTCTCCGATACTCGGAGTGACAAATCCTAATCTCGATTTATGCCAACTCAACAAACACCTTCGGAGATACCTGTAGAGCATCTTTATAATCACCCAGTTATGTTGTGACATTTGATAGCACACAAGGCATTCCTCTGGTATCCGGGAGTTGCATAATCTCATAGTCGAAGGAATATGTATTTGCCATGAAGAAAGCAATAGCAATAAAACTGAACGATCAATATGCTAAGCTAACGGATGGGTCTTGTCCATCACATCATTCTCCTAATGATGTGATCCCGTTATCAAATGACAACTCATGTCCATGGTCAGGAAACCTTAACCATCTTTGATCAACGAGCTAGTCAAGTAGAGGCTCACTAGGGACAAAGTGTTTGTCCATGTATTCACACATGTATTTAGGTTTCCGATCAATACAATTCTAGCATGAATAATAAACATTTATCATGAATAAGGAAATATAAAATAACAACTTTATTATTGCCTCTAGGGCATATTTCCTTCAAGCCTAACCATCCACAAACACAAGCCATGATCGTTAACAGAGATCATATTAGTAAGCCTTAACATGGCAACCATGCGCCAGACCAAAGGCACTAGATCATCAGCTCGACGGCCGGAGCAGATGTGGGAGGCGACGCCGAGTGTACACCCGCTATCTTGTAGTAGTGATAGATGACCAGGGACTCACCTAGTAGTGATAGATGCGACAGTCATGGGAGGCGACGCCGAGGGTACACCCGCTATCTCGTCGGGACCGGAAGCAAGGCGGTGCACCACTGTCACCGTCATGCTTCACATCTGAAGTACGAAGCATGCATCAAGTCAACAACAGTTGATCACATGACAAATCATACAATGTTGAATAGAAATATATAAAGCAAGTCACCTCAAAAAAGCCCCATGAGTAATATAGGATATGATATAGCGTTTGCATTACTATGAATAGCCCATTATTGTCGAACTCGGTGAAAAAGATTCAAGTGATTAAATTTCCAGGTGGCAGCTGCGACATCACCCCATATACAAGGGTGTGCAGGCCGACGACGTTGGTGATGTTAGGCACCTTCTGCCCTGCACATACGACACGGTCTCTTGTTCCCCTGTATGAGGAAACATCATCAGGAAAGAAGAGCAAATCGGACTAGAACAAGAGCATCATGAAAAAAATATAAGGTGTTCTCAGTAATGTTGTAAACTAAGAGATGATTAAAAAATGTGCCCCTCAATGAGATACAAAGGTTTGTCGTTCCAAAATTGAGCGATTACAAAGTTAATGAGCATATTTAGCAAAGCCAACTTATTAGCGGCGAAGTCTACAGGCAAAAGGGACTGAAAGCAAAATTATGAATGAATTTGATACCATGATAAACTAACTTCTTACTGATAGACTATTGCTTCCAGTCCATGGTGATGGCACGAAATACAATTACAGGTTATACAACCCGGAACCTGCACTTCACCTCTGTTCAACACAAACACAACAGAAACCCCAATGGCGAGGTTTCTTGTAGCGGTGGAGCTTCATGGGGACCGAGGTGTGGGTGCACCGAATTTAACTTTTCCCTGGTGGCCAAACTTCCCCTAAACCGAATTTAACTTTTCCCTGGTGGCCAAACTTCCCCTAAAAAATACAGCTCCAACGACGCGGAATTGTCCCTGCCAGGGAGACCCAAACGCCGGAAGTGTACCGTAGAACAAAACAACATCACAACATAAGCTAATCAACGAAGGAAGAAGGAGGACACCGGGAGCAGACATGTACATGAAGATGCCACAGTTTCCAAGTAGCCCTCCTTCTCCGGCTCCTACCGCACACACGAGGTCTTCCAGGGGGGTGTTCAAGTTAGCATCGGCATGAGCCCTTTAGTATACAATCAGTTGGGTAACTTGGCTTGATCAGTAAGTGATTTGCATCCAGTATATGAGAATAAATAACAAGAGATGTTGGGTACAAGGGGCTTAATTGGGGCGCATGAAATTACACGCATGTTTACATATGTAAATCAGATTATCATGTTAGAGCCAACCCCTTGAATTACTCATATATAAAACATGGGCTTAATTGGGGTGCATGAAACTACACACATGTTTGCGTATGTAAATCAGATTAGCATGTTAGAGCCAACCCCACAATTTCATTTTAACAAGATGCCTCCTAAATTAGGGTGACTCATTTGAGAATAACTAGAACACCCTAAGCGTATCGTAGAGAGATTTAGTGCTAGTAAACTGAGTTATAATATGTGTATTTGCAATTACAACATTTTTCATTGCTTCACAGCGATTAGACGATTAGTTTGCAAATTTATTTGAATAGTTAAGATGATATTGACCGATTATGTAAGTCATTATGCTTTGGTGGTAAAAAAAAGTGGTGGAGCTTGACATACGTGGACCATTGCTATGTATGGTGCATATGGTACGGATGTGTAGGGATTTGATTCTCACTGTAGCACTGAATTGATGCTCTCAAATGGTGCCATACATTCTACCTCATTTTCAAGTACCGGCGTCAGGCCACCCCCTACTGTCTCTAGTGGAACTTATCTACGAGAAACATAAAGCATGTGGGGCCGTAAATCTGTAGAGAAGAAAAAAAAATATTGGGTGGAGTAGGGGGTTCTAG